>QUSF01000001.1:62605470-62709793 GCA_003676055.1 Chloebia gouldiae | reverse complement strand
GGAAGGAAGGAAGGAAGGAAGGAAGGAAGGAAGGAAAAAATAGAAGGGAAATAAAAAAGAGAGAGATCAAGAAAAAAGATCACAAGCTCTGTTTTCAGCATCAATCCAGCTGATAGAATGTCCAAGATCCTGAGTCACACAGCTGGGTTTGATGGAATTACATTTTTATAGAGATGTTTTCCCTACACTGAAGGTAGGTTTCTCACTTTCTATACAAATTAGTTATGCACAATCTGTTCTTTCAGACTTTCTGGAAATGATTGGAGACATCAGGACCTGGGTAGTCTTTCTCCCCCGCTACGTTACATGCCCACTTCCTGTGCTTGCACTGGACTGTGTTGTGCTTCTCTCCATGAACTTCAAAATCCATGTTTGTCCTGGAAAAGTGCTGCCCTACCTCTGTATGGCCCCTTCTCCAACCAGACCTTGTTCTTTCCCACAGAGTGTTACTACCAACAGTCTTTGGTAATTACCAATTATTCTTGTGTTATTACCAACAATCCAGCCAACCAAGGATTGATGTTTGAGCCATGCACATTAAATTCTTTTCTTCTGGAATTCTCCAAACATTATAACACAGTCTTTGGTTCCCTATGCACTGACAGCATTTCACAGTTCGTAAAAAGAGAAATAACCTGGTGATTCCATTTTAATAAAAGGCTTGGTGGAACTAGACTCATTTTGGCTATTGACCTGGCTGACACTAAAGATTTAGGTGCCAACTCACCAGCAGAAATGGCCAGTCAATAGCAGACTCAGCATTTCTGAGAACTCAGGCATCAGTGACCAGTGGCTGCCAGCAGCTGATAGCAAGGACCTGCTCAGAAGCCGTGCTGAGCCTGGGCCTTCACAGCTCAGGGCAGGAAATCTGTAATTGTAACCACAGACCCAGAGATGGGAGAGAAACCTTGATGATCAGCTAGTGTTTCTGTCTTCTTCTATTTCCTCCAGATATGTCCAGTCTCATCTAAAAAATATTTTAAGCAATAGCTATTCTATCACATTTCTTCTAAGATTATTCCACAATAGATTTCATGGCTGGGAACTAAGCCCTAATATACAGAGTAAATGTATTCAGAATCATTGAATCATTTAGGTTGAAAAACACCTCTAAGATAATTAAGTCCAGATGTTCATTCAGCATCAGCAAGTTCACCACTAAGCCTTGTCTCCAAGTGCCATATCCACAGGTCTTTTTGATGGCTTTATATAAACTTTTCTCATGAACTTTTCATATGAAGTGATACTTCTAATAGAGTTCCTCATGAAGTGTGGTGAAATTCCTTCTGTTACTACTTTGTTTCTTATTTACTACCTGTGAGTTTTCTCATCAAGTGGAGGTAGGTTTTAGGGGTTTTTTTTTTCCCCTTTGTTGCCTTTGTTTGTTTTACTCCATCAATGCATTCAGCAAAGATAAATCAAATTCACATGCCACTGAAATTTCATTTGGCACATATCTTTAAGATTTGTGTCATTTGAACCTGAGACTAAGGCATGACTTCAGCATTCTTTAAACCTTATTTATTGCCTCATACTGAGTAACACATATGAGATTCAGTTTCACATCACAGTTCTATTTGTAAAATGAGTGAAAGATGCTTCTATTTTGGCCTGTTTATGCTGTGAGGTCTCCAGGGAAGATTTGAGGAATAGTCAAGAAAAAACCACATGGTGAGGAACTATCAAAAGATTAAAATAATCACAGTCATGCTATGATTAATTCTGACACAGAATTTTCTTTGGCAAGATATGTATATAGCTTCTAGTAGAAGACTTACTTGTTAATTGAATTCAGAAAGAAAGAAAGATAATATTTCCTGATACTTTATCTTTGCTTTGAGTTTCTTGCAGTTGCTTGTGACAGCTATTGTCTTACAATACCATAAACACTATTTTTTGTCTGAAAATCCTAAGTATACCCAGTTGTGCAAATAATATTTCTAAACAACTGATTTATGTCTTTGTACACTGATCCCATATTTAATGATCCCCATATTTAGTGCTCCCAAGCAACATTAGCACCTGTCTTTAGTATTTGAATCCTGGAATCCCAAATTATCATTGTTCAGTCTCAGAGCAGAAGTTACTATTTTAGTATAAAAATAAAGGACTTCATGTGTGAAAGCCCAGAGATCACTTTTTAAGGCAGAATCTATTCTCTAGCTGGAGAAAGTATTAACTGGTTTGCTCCACTTGTAAATGATTTCATGAAAAATACATGAAGTCCTGAGATTAAATTTGAGATATTTTTAAATAAAAGTAATTTAATTGATATAACTGAAAGTTGCAAATCTATTATTACACTAGCTTTGAACTAATGAAAAATATTTGAATACAAATAAAAATAATAAAATTTTTAAAATAATAAAAAATAACTGAAGTTTTAATAAAAGCAAAGGACAAATAAATTTGTTTTATGATATAGCTTTCAATACACTGAAAATGAGTTCAAATTTTCACCACCCCCCCAAAAAAAAAAAAAGTTGAGTTGACTTGCAGTTTAAAATACATTGATTTTTTTTCTTTAAATCAAGAGACTACAAACTCAGTTAGTTTTTTTGCCTAGTTTCAATGTCAGTGCTGGAGCTAGTAAAACTCTGCAAGGCTAAATATCACCAATCTTTTCTTTCATCCATTCTTGGGTAAAATACATTATGTGGCAGTGGTTATGGCCTCAAATCACCTTAATAGTAGGTGTTCAGTGTGAGTTTTTCTTATACACTCTAACCATAATGCATTTCTCATTCAATCAGTGTAGGGAGTAGAGCTCACATGATTAAATACATGCATGCATTTGAGCTAGATAATGAACGTTTGCTAACATGTAATAAAACACATGATGCAAATGCCTGCATTAAGATTTCTGAATCCCTTTTGTGATTGCAGCTCAGGTTTCTTCCACCCAGAAAGAATGGAGTTCACATGATTTCTTTAAATACACCAGTTCTCAGATTCATTTCTTGTATTTTCTCTGAAATTTGCCTAGCAAAGAATACATGTTTTCCAAAACTGGAAGTTTTTTATAAAAGTTCCCTTTCTGCTTTCCTTTTTCTCAAACAACAGACTTTTTCACTGATAAGATAATTTCTCCATAAGCAGAGAGAAGTGTGGCATCCCTGGGGCCAGCTGAGCTTTGGAGTTGCCTAGGCAGCTTTCTTTTCCAACAGGTGTCCAAGCAGGATAACTTGGCTCCATGGTGCTGTTTCAGCACTAACTTCACTGGCAGTAGCTGCAAACATTTACAGGATAGGAAGCAGGTGTTTCCACATGCTTCACTGGGCAGAATGAAGAACAATTCCCTCCCTGGTGCCAGTGTACATGATATATTCAATGATTGCTACTTTCTGATCGAGAATACGTGCACTCATGTAGTCGAGAGCAATGCATCTGGTTTTGTAATCAGGAGTGGGTTGCTGAAATAGAAAGTCATTACTTTGGCAGGGAGGAGGGGAGTAGTGTCTGGCAACTGGCTGAGCAGGTTTTGCTTAACTTTAAAACCAGCTGAACACTGGAAATATGGCTAGAATATATGAGAGCTGGGTTTCTCTTTACATATAGCATACGTAAGTGGGAAGAAAGAAGAAGTTGAAAGATGAAAAGAGAAGTCTAATTAAATAGAATTAAAAAAAAATCTTATAAGAATCAAATTCTTACCCAGAGTCTGTTCCAGAGGGAATATAGTTATGCTGACTAATGTCAGCTGAGGGTTTAATTATGCAGCTAGAATCACAGTATAGTTTGGGTTGGAACAGAACATTAAAGGTCATCTAGTCAACCCCACTGAAATGAGCAGGGACATCTGCAACTAGATCAGGTTTTTAGAGACCTGTCTAGCTTGACCTTGAGTGTTTCCAGGGATGGGGCCCATCTCTGGTCAATCTGTGTCAGTGTCTCACCACGGTCATTGTAAAAAATCTCTTCCTCATATCTAGTCTGAGTCTACCCTTTTTTAGTTTAGAAGAGTTGCCCCCTGCCCTATCACAACAGGAGCCAATCATAAGGGAGTTCTCATCCGTCTTACAACCCCTTTTCAAATACCAAAAGGCTGCAATGAGTTCTACCTGGAACCTTCTCTTCTCCAGGCTGAACAACCCCAGCTCACTCTCTCTTCACAGCAGAGGTGCTCCATCTCTCTGATTGTTTTTGTGGGCCTGTTCTGGACTCACTCCAACAGCTCCAGGTTTTTCCTGTGTTGAGGACCCCAGAGCCCCATCCAGTGCTCCAGCTGGGGCCCCATGGGAGTGGAGCAGCAAGGAAGAATCACCTCCCCCAGCCTGCTGGCCAAGCCTCCTTTGATGCAGCCCAGGACACAATTGGCTTTTTAGGCTGCAAGTGCACGCTGCCAGCTCATGCCCAGCCTTCTACCTCCTCATGCCCCAAGTGTGTCTCAGCAGGGTTGCTCTCAATTCCTTCATTCCCCAGCTGGTATTTAACACCAGATGTTTCCCCAACCCAGGGAACTTACTCTTGTCCTTGTTGAATCTCATGAGGATCACATGGACACACTTCTCAAGCCTGTGCAGGTCCTTTCCTTCCAAGCATGACACAGCTTGGTGTCATCAGCAAACTTGCTGAGGGTGAGCTCAGTCCCACTGTCCACGTCTGTTGAAGAGAACTGTTTAAAATGCCATATTTAGAACCCTGCTAGCAATTTAGCAGTCACACTACAAAGTCTGCATTAACCTTACATTACTGGAAATACCCAATTTCTTCTTTTAAATAAAGAAAAATATTTAAACTACTTTCTTGCAACAGCTGTTGGCAAATACTGCCCTTCCTAAGGGTGATCACAGTGCGCAATGTAGCACCTGCATTACCTAGAAAAGCTCAAAATTGACTTCTGATGAAGAGAAAGGGAGAGTGATTTCATGATAAGTGGCATTTAGCACAGTGCCATGGTGGTGCTATGTGGTGGTGGCCATGAGAAAGCAGCTCAGGAACCAGAACTCATGTTTGCACCTAAGAAACACAGAAAATAACTTCCCAGGATAGCTACTTTTATGTAGTAGAAGCAGGTGTAAATTAAATGTCATTATGTTCTTTCTTCTAATAAATGGGTAAAAGTGCTCTTTTACTTACTTTTGCTCAAGAATTAAACTAAAAATCAGTATCCCACCATTGTGAATTCAACCAAGTGGTATCATAGCATAAATCACTGTGATACTTTTGTGCTCTGTCTCTTTATGCCTCTATGAAATGTACCTTTTTGTAACAGCAAATGTGACATCCTAGACCTAAAAATTGTTTCTGCCTTCTGTTTTTCCATTATTTTCTTTTATACAGATAGATAAAAAGGCAATCATAGAGGAACTATGGAGTGCACCCTGAAGAAGGAGGAAAAAGCAAAGTCAAGTAACAATCGGTTACAGCAAACTCATTATAATATTTTTTATTCACTGAAGATGATGTTATGAAGAAAATGTTAATATTTTGAGATAAGTTATTTTAAAGGACACAGAGCAGTTTCATAGTTGTTTTCCTAGTCCAAAAAGCCATAGGGAATGCTTGAACAATATAATTTTAAACTTACAAATTGGATCAAAGTTTAAAATGTATAAAATTCAGTGCATGAATTCAAGAAAGTAAAAAAAAAAATGGACAAGGGGGATAACATCAAATTTCTTAGCCTAATAGTTACCTTCTTCATATAGGAAAAAAACCTCTGAAAAATTACTATGCTTATTTAGTGCTAGGAATTCGAATTCATTTATCAACTTGTCCTTAGTCCGAGTGCATTTGGAAACTGTGAGCTCTTACAGATTTAAGAATGGATGGGAAATTGGCAGACCAGTTTTTCTGATATTTTACTATTACCCCTCAGAAAAAGAAAACTAACTGTAATTCTGCATGGGGAGAAGACTAGGTGAGTTATCCCACTGATGTGTTGTCAGCTTGACATGACCTCAACAACAGTAAAAAATTCTCCAAACCCTACACAATATGTTTCATAGGCCACCCTTATTCCTGTGATCATTAAGATTATTTAGACAGCAAAAAAACCAACAGCCTACCCTTTGAAATTAATCCCCAAGCCAAATAAATTTAAGATTATGCACAAAAAGCCAAAATATTAAAGTTAGTGGGGAAACTTCCATCACTAAAGCAAAATTTCCACATTAGAGAATTTTTTGGAAAGTTGAGGATTTTAATAGGGCATTCAAAAGGCCTGATGCTATGAGTCAGTGAGGACTCAGAGTGCTCCTTTAGCAAATCCATGCTTAATCCACAACTCAGATAGAGTGAGAAGCTTCTGCTCTGCTCAGTAAAAAGCTGTGTTAGAAGGGGAAAAGAATCAAGGAAGGCAGAGAGTATGATCAGAGGCATGGAAGAGCTTTTGCTACTGACAAGCAATAGCAAAAGTTCTTAGGAGAGCTCGTTTAAAGGAGATGTGACAGGTCTGCAGAGCCATGAGGGGCATGAAACAAATGGACAGGGAGCCACTTTTACTCCTCCTCAGTGTGAGATCTGAAGGCAATCAAATAAAGAAAGAACCCAGTTCAAAATGAACAAAAAGGAGGATTTAGTTCTTCACACAACAGGTTGTAGATCAGTGTAACTCCCTGAGAAGGGTTCTCAGTGGATGCAACACAGTTTCACTGGTTTAAAGGAAGATTGGAAAAATAGAGGAAGTATCAATTAGTGATTATAACATACACTTAAATAGAGGCACCACAATTGCTCTGCTCATATTTGCTTCTGTGCTTCCACTTCCAGCTGGGGTTGAACACAAAATGGAGGACTAAATGAGCAGTTTCCTGAACCAGTACAGCCACTTTTTACGTACATTTAGAGGTTAGAAATAACAAGTCTATTCTTTAAAAATTTATTATTTTATGTCATTCTTAGAATAAAACAAGTAAATCCTCCTTGGTTTTAAAAAAAATCTTTCAGAAATTTCACAAGTTTACTTTTTGCTTCCATTTCTCAGCCAAGTAAACTGCCTTTACAAGAAGAGAAATATTTTATTTTATTTTCCAGGATTTGATTGTGGAATTAGTTTGGTGAGTAGAATCCATTTTGTTACATAGATAATAGGAAAAGACTTCAGATGAAAAATTTTATCAGAGTTGCAGAGAGCAAAGAGACCCATGATGTCATTTGTGTCTGTACAATTTCTTTCCCATAAGCTTGTCAGCCCATATTAATGTTTGCTTTTGTCAGTATAGAACTTGTTAAATATGGCAGGAAACTTGGTAGAGTAATATGTGCTGCAATTTATTCTCATCCCATTGCAGTCTGCAGTCAGAGTGACTTTATCCTTACACATCAGATTTTGTTGGGGAAGAAAGATGTTGGGATTTTGTTTTTCCCCATTAAATGAATGCAGTGGAATCTAATAAGACTTGCATTGTTCCTTGCAAAATAATAAAAGCATAAATGAGATGTGTCAGACAGATCCCATTGTATATTCATGCAGACATCTCCAGCTATTCTAGTGCATTGCTAAAGAAAACAACCCTGCATTGTTTACAGTATTTTTTTTTTATTGATGTAAATGAGCAATTGAAACTAAATTACAGAGACGTGTTTTCTTCCTATTTCAGTTTGACTCACCCATATGTTCCAAAAAGGAGGTCTCTTCTACTCAGGCAAAAAATCTCACAGAGGAATAATTGATGAGATATGAATCACTCAATTTCTCTGAAAGAAAGAGGATTGGTTTTATAGTCTTGCCTCCTTTGGTCCTTCCTCACCTTTAATGACATTCACACGGTTCCAGCTGGAATAAATATCATGAGATATAGGAACAGTTTGAAACAATCAAAGCCTCTTTTTTAAAAAGAATACAGAATCTTAGAAGGAGAAAGCCTATAAACATATGGTGTTTAGACAGGTGCTCTGTAAAATACAGCTTTCCTCAGGTGAAGCTGCTGTCAATGCTTTTAATCAAAAGACTACAAAAAAGCATATTGTTTGTCCTTTTTCTTTCCCCTTTCTCTCTCTTGCGCTGGTTTTTTTTTTTCCTTCTTTTATGAAAAATAAAAGTAAGTCCACCTTTTGTGTTTCCATGTATGGGTTTGTTGGTTTTGGTGGGGGTTTTTGTTCGTTTTTTGTTTTTTTTTTATTTTATTTTTTGGTTGGTTGGTTTGTTTGTTTTTGTTGGGGTTTTTTTTGTTGGTTTTTTTTTCACAAAATAAAGGAAGAAAGCAAGGGGGAAATATAAATTATTCTAAGAAGTGTAAGAAAATTACGAGGGCAAAGAAGATACAACTCCTTATTGACCAAGGAAGGGAATACAAATGACTTGATCTTTCACTCACTAACAGCCCTGCAGAGCTCTCATCAGCTTCTTTTGAGGTGGCTGAGCAGCAGCATGGACTTTCTGGGAGAAAGGTCTGTTGAATATTAAAGGAATATAGGCCTTGGTTTTGGTTTGCACTTAAAGGAAGGTGTATGCTGTGTGCATGTGTCTGTCTGTACATATAAACCCAGAGGTCTGCCTCAATACAGAGATTTTATTGTCATTACTGGGACGTCAGTCATCCTCCTCTTAATGCACTACTGAATTCTAACAAATTTATGTCCCTGAAATCCTGCAGTGTGCCTTCTTACTCTCCTACCTAAGATTTCAAGTATCCCTACAATTTCACAGTACAGATTCACTTCATGGAATGCAGGTACTGAGGAAAAAGCCCTAAGAAACAGACAAAAAATGAGAGTGTAATTCTCCTCCAGACTGACTCAGTTGAACTCAGGTTTCTGTCTGCAATGCCTAGAGTTGTGCTAGATATCCTAGCTCCTATCAGGCATCAGGGCAGTCTAGGTTTGCACATACATACATGGTATTATCTAAATCCCTGTAGATCATTCCAGGCATCTCCATTCAAAAGAAAATTGGGAAAGATTGTGTGCCAGAGACTGAGACCACTTTGCAGACACATCTGGAGAGGAGGGAGTATGGTTTAAAGCTTCTGAGATACTCCTGGGCACATACCTGAGCTACTGAATAAATCCTGACTTCAACTCATCTAAAATAAGTTCCTCTGTCTGATCATCTCAAAGATGGGCTCCATTCAGGTCTCTGCTGAGAGCAGTGGGAGCAGGCTGTCCTAGACAGCCTGTGCAGAGCTGGATACACCAGTGCCAAAATTCAGTTTTCTTACTCTGAACACAGACACAACTCTGGAGGCACAATTTGATTACAGAGATTAGGTGTCTACTTAGGTGTGAAATATCCTTGCCTAACCTCCTTTTCCTTTAGGTATTGAGCTACTGTATGTCCTGTCTCAGTGTCCAAGCACAGGTGCCTCTGTAGGAAGAGGCCAGGACCTGTCCTGTACTGGACACAGCATCTTCAGCCAGCTCAAACAACCTCACTTCGGGCCACATCTCTGTCTAAAATCATGGGTTTTGTACAGTCTGGATCTGGTTTTCCTCCAGTCTGGATCAGATCTGGAAGCATCCCACTCTATTAAAGTGTCCAATATCAATACTCTAGTTCCTCTGAGAATTAAAATCCCACTTGCACCTGCAGGTGTCTCAATCCTGCCATTTTCCTATTAAGTATGAATTTTGAAAGCTATTCTCAAAGGAAATCTACTAATCTATAATTTTCTACAATAGTTTGAGTACTAACACCAAGCACAAGATCCACGAGAAACTGCCAATTTATTTTGAAAAAGGATGGGGAGATACAGTGTCCTGTAGCAAGATGACATCCTGATGCTTAAACAGTCAGTCAATCATTTTAGACTGCTGCCTCTCCAGATAAGATCTGCTTTATTTTTGTTGTACAATAGCCAAATGATTACAGCTTCATTTCCAGCTGGATCTTTAGCCACTGGTGCTATGCAAGTAATAAAGTATTTTTCTATCTTCACCCTTCTGTTTTTTTCTTTTTTCTTTTCTCCTCTTTTACACTTTCTGTTTTCTTCTTTAGTCTTTTTTTTTTCTTTAAACCTTTTCCATCTCTTTCCCAGTAGCCTGTTTTCCACCCGCTTTCCATCCGTTTCCATTTCTATCTGAAATAATCGGCGTGTAGAAGTCCCATACTGCTAATCAGCTGTTTCTGAATGTCTGTCTTCCCCTATTTCTTTTCCTTAATTGAGAATTTACCCTCTGACAGAGCTTTCCACGTTCCCTCTGAATTTGATTTGTCTGTCAGAAGCGGAGAGAAGGAAATCTCGTCTGATTTGAGGCTGGGTGTTTTGAGCAAGTGGAAGGGGGAGCGGGGAGCCGGCGCGCAGAGCGGCGCTGGGAGGTTACCAAGCAACGAGACAGAGATGTGCCACAGGGGCAGGGGAGATGGGCAAGCTGAACAAAAGTGTGGACAAAGGATTCCACAAGATGAAGGGAGGCGTCACCATTGCCTGACCTCTTCCTTTTTTCTAATCTCGAGTTGCAGAGGCGCCCATAAATACAGGCTGTGGGAAGCATCCCAATTTATTTACCTGGACCCTTGGAGGCAGCTGAGATGGGGAAAGCCTGGAGAGTGATCTTGTCATCAAAGGATTGCTCTGTCAAGAGTCCACTGTGTAAGCAGAAGGGGGAAAATTGTGCATGTGAAGACAAAAAGTGCATGTTTGTCACTGGGAGAGAGGGAGTCATCACACAAACTTCCTGTTGTATTTCACATAGACTAAAAACTATTTGTCAGAACCTGATTGGACTTCAAAGGATTCACAGTCCATAGAATGGTTTAAATTTGGAAATTAGATTTTCTTTGGTTTATAAATTCCTCTAAAATTGCTCCTGCACCAATTTCCTACACCTTTGAATCCAACTAAATAATTTAAATTAAGTAGGTCATCTCAAAATGAGAGACCAAGAAAAGTTGTGATGTAGAATCCTTATCTGCTTGCTTCAGTTTTGACAAAGGAATTCATGTCTATCAGGCATTTTAAGCATCTTCTATTCCCTTCTAAGGTTTCCCAGCTTGAACAAACTGGGATGCAGTAAATGTTTAAGGAACCATATTTGCCTTTTGGATAGTAATATGGCAAGACAAAGCACGAACAGCTGTCTTCAGCTCTTCCTATACTCTTTAAGCCAACTCAAACAAACCATTGATAAACATATGAACCTCATGTTTCCCTAAAAGGTTACTTAAAAGCATCCTAAATGTGCATATACAGGGAAGAGGTGTAGTTTGTTACATTAAGTCAGTTTAAATTCCTGGGGTTGTCTTCACTTGTGGATATAAGTTTTTCGAATTTACAGCACTTCTAAAGTTAACAAAATCTGCTTAAGTATTTGTATTGCCTGATATTGTCCACAGATATTTATTTGGAAAATTATAACATACAAGTCATGGTGTATGCTAAATATTCTGTAAGACCTTGAAGGTCTCCTTTTTTTTCCTTTAGCATGCTTATTTTTCAACTTCTACCAATATTTTTCCTCAACTCTGGGAAATTGAGAACTGATTTTTGAGCCTCTGACTACAACGATCCAGCAATTCATGTGAACAAGTCAATTTCTTTCTAGGTCATTATGACAGAGTGATGTTTTTAGAGCCTGGGGTTCGGGGAAATGTAGCAATTTCTTTCTGCATGGAAAAAAGTCAAATAGTGACAGTGGCCATTTCAAGATACTGTGTTCCTCAGTATTCCTCTCTTAGTGGAATACAAAAGTTTCAGCAAAGAAATAGCTCTAAATGTTGCTAAGTCAGTGTCTGAAACACCTCTGACATACAAAAACTGGTTTCCTTGTTATTCAGCTACCATTTCAAAGTGTTTCCCCAAGGTTAGCTTGAGGGTGAGCTGTACCAGCAGGAGACTCCATCATGTGGTCTCAGCATTTTTCTGCTACATCTTAGTGGCAATTCATGTCACACATTATTCATTATAGAGCTCAGGGACTCCCAGGCCTGCCAATTGAGAGGTGTGTCACCTGCATTTACAAGCTACAGAAACATGGCCTGATCTCTTAGCCCTTATAAATTCAATTTCTGGGCATCCTTTAGAGCCAACAAGTTTCCACATGATCAGCCTCTGTTAAGGTTTCACAAAGGTTTCTACAAGGGAGAGGACACACTTGTATTATAATAATTTTACATATCTCCCCCAGCAGCTGGTAGAAACTTTACTGAAGTTAGAAATGTGACATGAACCAAATAAAATACATTTTTTAAACTTGAAATTATCCATTCAGTTCATTTTCTTTTGTCCTGCTTGCCATGAGCATGGCATTCAGATTGTGAGATGCCCTGTTTGGGGCTGCAATGCTACCTATCATAGTGGATTTATATGCCATGCACACATTAGAGCCATGCATATGGCCATCAGGATAATCAGAGGAGAAAGAAAAGGTACAGATTGCATCTGCCAGTGAAACAACCTCCTACAGTCCTAATTAAAAAATAAATAAATAAATAAATGTAAATCCACAACTCAGTTATCTCTGAGTAAGACATAAGCTGGTATTTGTTCTCAAACAAGATGATCATTAAGGAAATTTATGTTACTTAAGAAAACATATATACTTCTGAGCTGAAGTAAAAGGAAAACAAACTGATTGAGTAAAACCTGTGGGAGTGAAATAGAATATTGTGAATTGAGAGACCAGACTGGGCACAGAAAGGCAACTATCTGGAGAAACTGTGGATACATCAGATACTCTCCTTGGACCTGCCTTAGGATAAGTATTTCTAGCAGAGAAGAGGTCAAAAAACCCTTCTCATAGTTTCTAGAATGTTAATGCAAATTTAGATGCTATAAGTTATTCAAATTGAATGATGCCCTGAATGTAGGACTGGCAGTGAGGGACTCCTGTGCCATATCTGGAGCTGTAACTTTTTAGAAAGGGGACGCAGCAGGGAATGGAGGAAACAGATGATCCCACATCTGCCTGTTGGGGGCTATTTTTGTAAAGGTTGCAAACAGAGATCTGGTTAAATCTTTTTAGCAAAATTATTCTCCTTAGAATATGCTACTTTTTCTTAACTGAACCACTTCATGATGAAATGTGTCAACTGAATTTTAATCAGAATTTTTTGTGTGTGTTCAGGGCAAAATTCCCATTGAGAGAAAACCTACTTTACAGTATCCAATATACTAATGATTAAGCTTTCTGTGATCCCTGCAGTTGAAGGAAACCTTGATTCTCTGTCCCAGGTGCACATTTTCCCTGTTACCAGTGAATATTTTAACCACTGGCTAACCACATCCCAGGCTCCTACTTCCTTTCTCCCCAGAGCTGCATACCAAGGCTTTCCAAAGATGCTTTTTACAACCTAAAATGAAAGAGCAAAAACCTTCTTTCTCAAATGCTGAGCATTTTTTTCCCATCAATCTCTTGCAATATGCAAGTCAGCAGGAGATTGGGAAATTGCCATTTCCCAATTCCTGTGCTCCTGAGCTGGCACCAGGCACAGTTGGCACTAGAAAACACATCTTTAGCTTAAGGTTTTTAAATGGCTTTAAGGTAAAAGATGGTAGATTTAGATTAGATATTAGGATGAAATGTTTATTGTGATGGTGTGAGACACTGGCAGAAGTTGCCCAGGGAAGTTATGGATGCCTCATCCCTGGAAGTGTCCAAGGCTGAGTTGGATGGGGCTTTGAACAAATTGGTCTATGGCAGGTGTCCCTGGGCATGGCAGGGGTATTGGAACAAGATGATTTTAAGATCCCTTCCAACCCCAGCTATTCTGTGATTCTATAATTCTGTGATGCACTCGCACAGAATAGGCAGTACAAGAGGATAAAGCAGTCAAAGGAAAGCTGTTTATGGATGGTGCTTTATTCTTGTCATTCCTCCTCAAATGGAGCAGTCTGATTTCACAATTAATCTGTGCTGACCTTATTAGGCTGCAATAACTACAGAGGATCAGAAGCCATGACTCCTGCCTGTATTTTGTTCAGTAATTCAATTACAATGCATGTGGAGGAACCATGTAACATCAGCACTGTGTATGTAGGCCATTTGAAATATAAATGGACACTATTTAAAGAGTGGAGGCATTTAGATATAAATAACTGAGGAGTGCAATCAGCTTCATAACATCAGCTTTAAAAAACCCAAATTTGTCATTTGCTTACAATCACCTGTTTCCCATTTGCGACAGTTATTTCTGTAAGTTTGCTCTTCTGTTTTAAAGAATTCCTTAGCCCCAGTTTGAAGTGAAACTTGCTGGTGTCAGCTATTGCTAGGGGGAAGGAGGGGAATTTTATTTCAAGTAAACTGGGTCAGTTCCCTTCTTTGTCATTATGAATAATTTCATTGCTGCAGTTTAAAAGAACTTATGTAAGTTGTCTGGATCAGGGAAATACTCAATTCACAGAGCAGCAAATGGCCGTGAGATGTGTGGGGTTGCATCTACCTATAGCATATAACCCACCGACACTATATGTATTCTCTGACAAGTCAGAGAATTTTTTGTCTTTAAGACATACTCTTTATAGTAAGCAAAATCAATTCCATGAACACAGAATTTTATATCTGTATCTAAAATAAAATATTACCACAAATATATATTACAAGCATGGCCCTTTTTATTTATGTTACATATTTTTTTGTTTTATCTACGAGTTTATTTAAATTATTAGGTATGAATGCATAATTCATCAATAATACGTATTAAAACTGCCTTAAAATATTGTGTAATTTAACACAAAGATAAAATTCTATGCTGCATTCTCCATAAGCCTGTTGTGATTCTTGTGACTCAGCATATCCACCAATATTTTTACTTTTACAATCTTTGAGGTTTTATTTCTTTACAGATTTCTTTATTTCCAGATTTTTAGGGGATTTTCTTGTTTCAGTATTTTTTGCCTGAAAATATATTATGCATGATCCCAAAGAGAAGGAAAGAGAAGAACAGTAAGACTCACAAATAACATGAGATTTTTTTTCAGAAGAGCTTTTCCATAGGGTTTTAAGATACCAAAATATTTATGCATTGTCTTTGAATTCCAGTGTTATCCTACTAAACTCTGTTTTCTGTTATGCAAGTAAAAGCTCTCTCAGAGAATCTAAAAAATTCTTATTTTGAAAAACCGTCAGTCATCAGAGATTTAAGTTTTGTAAAAATAATTTATATTCATCAGATACAGAGAATAGATGTGAAAATTCTACAGTTGTTAAATATCTTCTTCTTTCTTTTCTGGAAGAATAATCATTGCCTTTGACCACTGCATCATATCAGAAGGGTCAGCTTCAAACAAAGAAGAGATCATTTTCCCAAACTTAAGGAACTAGATCAGGATTCAAGAGATTTAGGTTTATTTTTTGGTGTTGATACAGACTTCCAAAGCACTCTCAGCTAGTTACATTGGCTAAAATGGCTCCTTTGCTTGTATGAACAGTACCACACATCATGAATCCTCTCATTTATGTGAATAAGATTAATTATGAATTATTCATGTCAAGTGTGCTAAAAAAGTTTCCTGGAAGCAAATTTTTTTTTTTTTTATTAAAGAAAGAGTAGCTTACCATCTGATCAAATTCCCATTTTCCTAGTTCTGATATTAGAGCAATATATTTGGTGGTTTTGTTTAGAAATAAAGATAAATATTTTATTGAACAATATTTTCTTCTCCCTCATTACTACAAAATTCTTTTTAATATATTATGGTAGATTATGTGTGATATGGTTTGCAGGTTGTGGTCTCAAGATGCAATGTTTTCAGTGATTCCCCCAGGACACCGTGCTTCAGTCTAATGTACTGCATGTATTCAAAGCAATATTTCCTAAATATTGACACACTGCCATCATGCCTTTAGCATTACACCAGATTTAAACTAAGCCATGGTCGAGCAACCACCTCATTTCCTTTTCCAAGTGGCACATAGAATCACAAAATGATCTGGGTGTTAAAGATCATCTTGTTCCAGCACCCCTGCCGTGGGCAGAGACACCTTCCACTAGACCAGGTTGCTCCAAGCCCCATCCATCCTTGAACCCTGCCAGGGATGGGAATTGCTCACAGCTTCTCTGGGTAACCTGTTCCAGGCTCTCATTACCCTCACAGTAAAAATTTCATCCTCACATCTGTTTAGATCTCTCCTCCTTTAGTTCAAAACCCTCTTGCCTTTTCTATCACTATCTGCCTGTGCTAAAAGTCACTCTTCCAATAGATATCTTTTTTACAGAAATAAAAATACATTGTTTTTTCTCCTTCAGGACAAAGAGCTTTAAGACCTTCAGTTGTAAGAGCAGAAATTACTTAATCCCAAACAGCTTTAACAGTTTCTATCTTGGACTAAACTGTGGAACAGAATCTTCCAGACAAGGTTTTCATCCAAAACAGACTTTGCTTCTTTGGCTAATCCCCTAGATGTCCTCACAGGCCATCCAAAGTCACTCACAGGCCTGTGGATGTCCAGTAAACCTTAATTCTTCGGAGTGCTATAATTTCACTACTCCTACACCCTCTCCCACCAGGCTTTGATGCTAAGGCTGTTTTCACTTAGCCCTACAGGCTACAACCTTGTTATATAAACACTGTGAAAAACAAAATTTTACCCGTTGTGCATGGTCAGTTGATATGAGAAAGTTGTTTTCTTGCACACAGAAACAAATACACAGGAAGGTGGCTCAAACATAACTAAATTAATTTCAGATTTAATAGATGAAAAAAATATTAACAAAAAGAAAGGTTTGCGAAAGTGGGATGGAGGTTCATGTGCTTTATGCAGTGCATTGTACTGTGCTGTCCCAAACATTCAAAAGACCTCATGGAAAGATGTCTCTCCTCTGCACATCTCTCAGTAAAATTCAGAATAAGGATACCTGGACTATCACAGGGTGAAATGGACATTTGGCTCTGTGTCAAGAAGATCCTTGAACAAAAGGGTCAAGGTGAAAGGGGTGAGAAAAAAGCAGTATGGGTGGTGGACTGAAATAAAATGCTAATAAAGATATTAGAAACTTCTATTTGTAATTAGCTTGAATGAAATCTGCATAATTACAAGTCTGAAAAGAAATGCTCAAGGGGAAAATGTGGAGGCTGCTGCTCTCCACCAGTGAATACTCATCAACAAAAGAAGAGGAAATGAGTCCTTGACTTCTGCTGGGATCTCTTGGCAATAGCAATGTCTCATGGTATTTCTTAAGTTATAATTTGCCCTTCTGACTTTGCAGTCCCTTTCCACTATGATGAAGTCCTGTTCACTTTCAAGCTATAGACTGACTATTTTCTAGAGAAAAAGTATCACCCACATTTTGGAATAATGACTGGAACTAACATTTTATTTGTGCCACTAGGTCTCAGAAGAAACTGAACCCAGTCCTTTAAATTATAAAAAGCACTAAGGTAAAGCCTAATGCTTAAGTGCACTAAGAAACTGTCAGAGAAGGCATCAAGGACTTGTATCCTACTTTATGCTTTGCTACATTTGCACTGATGAAACATTATAAATAGGTGTCACCAGGATTGACAGTGCCTGCCCAAACCCTCTATTATTGTAACATCCTACTAGATCTTGTTATTCATTATCTACAGTTTCATTATCAGGCTTACTGTCCATGGAAACCATTACATCCGGCTGAATCTGAGTATGATCTGATGGATTTATTAAAAGCCACTTCTGGAACTCTACTGCACTTTACAGTTTTCTCAAAGTTAGTGCAATGGATGATTCATATTCTATCCCTTGCCTTTAAGGATGATGGATCTAATCCAATTTGGGGGTGGGAAGGAGTGAAGCAGACAGCATAATGATGCACAAACACCCAGGGCTCCTAGATGGTATCTGGGGATGCAACCGTCTGAGCTTGGGAAACAGAAAAACAGGAGCAGTGAAGTGTTCTCTCATGGGTAATGCTGGGAGGCTGCAAATGCACTAAAGTCAGGCTGAGGAATGCATTTTCCATTTTCTAAATTGTCATGTTACCAAATGGGCTCTTAGAGATGCTTTGCCATCTTAAAAAAGTAAAAATTAGAAAAAGAAAAAAAAATATTCATAGGGCTTCAAAGGTCAATTACATTAAAAATTGCTGAATCCTTTTACATTAATGCTCTAAGTGTTTTTATTCCAAGAGTTTTCACTCAGATGTCAAATTCAATTTATCTTTTTATTCTCCTAGGTCACGGATACTTAATATTTTTCACTGACACATAATGAACTCTTTTCTTCAGTATGTATCTGCTTTAAAATTAGTCTCTTAATGATTAGCTCAATTTATTGTGCAGTTGTTGGTTGACAAAGGCCTTCTTTGGGGTTGGGTTTTGGGCTTTTTTATGCTTCCTATTAGGTCTCTGCTATTACTAGGTATTGTTAGGAAGAAATTAGATCAAGCAGTAACACTAAGATATCATCAAGCACCACCAACAAAAAATGTGGGGAAAATGAAATGTTAAAATCGTTGATATGTAGAATTTTTCCCCCCTCTTGTTCTGAGAATATCCTTTTCTTCCTTTAATGTAAAATAAGATTCATCAGTGTTTGGTGAGCATTTATCTAAAAAAATATTTTCTTCTTAGAGTTTTGAGCTGTGAACTACCATATGTGTTTAACTATCAGAATAAAAACTGAAGAAACTGGAGACAAAAGGGGCATTTTGAAGAAGGTCTGCAACTCATGCACTGGTGTACTTCTCCAGCATCCTCAAAGGAAAAGGCAGCTGTGGTAAATGCTGTACTGAAAGCACCTAGAAAGCTTTAGATCTGAGAAGTCTTTTTTTCCCTTCCAGGTATTTTCTAGTGCTCAGCATTAGGTATTCTCAATTGTCCTCCTTTTTTTGCCAATCATACACACATGAAGATGAAAGCAGCAGGAAGAGAGGACAAAGGAGAGAACTGCAGAGAGAAGTGCAATAGTCTGAAAATAATTTGGAAGTCAATGAAATTAGGGTAGCTGTACTCATGTGTAATAATGGTCTTGTCTCTTAGCCCCTTTTAATGTCAATTTTCTCTATATGTTGCTTGGGTCAGGACATTGTGCAGACTCACTTTTGACTGAGCCTCTGCCTTGAACTGGATCCTTAGATCTCAATTCATTCTCCTTAGCATTCACCTGACGTGAACAGCTCACCATATTATTGCAGATTTGTTTTTGCAGTGAAAACAGAATTCCAAAACCTTTGGAAAAGGCAGGCACTATTGATTAAGAGCAAACATCTTGAAAAGTGTCAGGCTGGAGTATGTTGCAATGCCACCTCAAGAGGCTCAGAGAACATTTATTGGCAGCTGAGGGCCCTTTGCTGAGCGGCGTGGGACGAGCTGCTGGATGTGGCTCTGTCTGGCTACTCCCAAGGGAGTCTTTTGAGGCACATTCAGTAACACCTTGATTGTCCTGCCAGTGGGAGTTACCCTTGCCTTTACTCAGACCAGCTCCCACTGAAGCCGAATTCTTTCCCAAATCAGAGAAATCTCATTGCTGGTTTCTCAGGTCATCATTGTTAGCTGTAGCAGCACTGAAGCTAAGAGAGATTTGAAGCACTCAACAGTCTCTAAACTGCTTGACTCTTAAAACATTATTTCACTGCTCAAGAGAGCTTGTCACTGGGGTAAACAATAATAACTTCAATAAAGAAGGAAACAATCATTATTTTCTGTGAATAGTGAAGGGATTTGAATAATATGGAGGGAAAAAACCACACAAACAACCAAAACAAAGAAAGAAAATGCTTCTAAATTAGAAGTAATACCTTTACAAAAGACTGTGCATTGTATTGAAGGTTAGTTTGGTTTATCCAAGTGTGTAGGTTTCCTGTGAGTGAGCACTTGCTGCTCTGATCACTGGCATTAATCATTAGTGAAATAATTAGTTTACAACAAACCACTGCTGCTCACAACCCCATTCTGTACTCCTCTGTCTTAGTATGGATGGCATTTCTGTGGCACACTGAAAGTGAAAAGGGAACCTTCCCTGTCCTGCCACGTTTTTGTATACAAAACTGAACCAAGTTTTCCTACAGCACAGATTCTTGCTACAAATTAAACATCTCACATTTTTCAAGAAAATGCCAAGATTGGTGACCACTTTCAGTTGATTTCCATAAAATTCAGGAAATTATTTGCCTGCTACTTTAGAAAGAAAATACAGTTGCTACAAGGATTTTAAGAGTGCCTCAGCTCTTCTTTCCAGCATTTACAATGTGCTTAAGAAACTTATATACAAAATATTGGAGGGCAAGAATGGTGGGTGCCTTGATATTGGCTGTTTGCAAGATTAATAGAAATAGGACATGTGATTAAAGAGTGACAGCGTTATCTGTAGCCATGTGTTGTGTGTGCAAGCAGATCCTGCCAGGACTGGATGTGCAAATTAGGGAATACACCTGACTGGCCATGCTCCTTCTTTCTCTCTCACAGCTGTCAATGCAACAATCTGAGAAAACTGGAGACACTCTGCATGCATTGCAAAGTTGTGTTTTGCATATAATGTAAATATTTATTATCTTATTTACATAAGTTCCCTGCCATCAAATCCTTCATTTCTTCACTCCTGCTCCTACCAAACCTATAAGTCTTTTTCTTCTGGAAGTTTCCATTCCTCTGCAAGCTTTTTTCATCACTGGAAAACCTCAATGGTCAGTTGAAGGCATCATGGGGTCAAAACCCTCTACCTGGCTCAGTCTATTTTAAAAGCTGGTTGGGCTGCTGCTCCCCTCTGCTCCAGGGCAGGGGTTGTACTTAATGTAAAGAAATAAAATTATGCCCTGCAAAATCATCACTACACTGAGCTGGCCATTTTTCCATCCTGGGTTGAGCAAGATACAAAGGCAATACTGTTTCTATGACACTTTTCAAAATATTTCAATATTAAATATTAAACTCTACAGCTTATATCCAAACCCACAAAAAAGCACATAGTCAGAGATCAAAAAAGCCTTTTAAATTCTCTAGTCTGTCAATTTTTTGATACAGAATTTTTGCTTTGGTTTTGTCCAATCTAGTTTTAACATGTTCCAGCATTTTCCTTCAGAGGCTCTTCTCCTGCCAGAACCATTCAGGCAGATGGTATCAGCAAATCAGGAAAAAAGGGACATTTCCTGTTTTGTGTAGTTCCAAATATACATTATGATGTTTTCTTGATATTTGGTGATGACATTTGAATATTCTCATGCTAAAATTTAGTACATTTTGTAAAATCATCCTCATCTCTTATACCTTAAACCACTCTCCCATGAAATCTTGATAATATTTTTGTTTGATAGTAATTAGAAAAGAGATATTGGAAAACATTATGACATCTATTATGGGATTGCATTACATGTGTTCCAGTATGTATTGTGATACATTATTATCCTTTCCACATATTTTTATTGCATTATAACATATGTATATATATATATATGTATATATATATATATGTATATATATTTTATTAATATGAATGTATGCAATTGTGATATAAACAATGTCTTATAATGTGTTGTGTTTATTATAGCACACACTTTAATATGTGTTATGGCAGGACACAGTACCTGTATTTTTATATTATCTGAAATATAATCAGAGACAAAAAAATGTACAAATAAGAGCAAGATTTTTTTTTTTTTCCACCTAGACCTTAATTTCAACTTATTAAACCAATGGAAGTTTTGCCATATCCCTGAGTAAGAGAATAGGACAAAAGGTGTGGGCTTTAAGATCAATAAAGGATAGATTTAGATTGTTAGATTTCTTTACTGGTGATAGGAAACTGGCACAGGTTGCCCAGAGAAGTTGTGGGTGTTCCATTCCTGGAAGTGTTTGAGGCCGGGTTAGATGGGGCTCTGGACAAGCTGGTCTAGTGGAAGGTGTCCCCATCCATGGCAAGGGTATTGGGACAAGATGATCTCTAAGGTCCCTTCCAGCCCAAGCCATTTTGTGATTCTTTGTGGCTTTTTACATGCATTTTAAAATCCATAAAATCCTATATTTTGAATAGAGAGATTATATTATAATTATCTGCCTTTTTCCCCCTGAGTATTTGTATTATCCCATATAATTCTCTTTAATTTAAATTACTTATTTCAATTCCTTATTAGTTATTTTTTGTGAGTTTGATTCTTTTGTTTGTCTTCTATTAGGGCCCAAAATCAATCATGAAAAAGAAATGGAAGCATTTATTCTCAAATTCATTGTATCTGATATATTCAGCATTTCTAACCCACTGATTTTTCCATGCCCAGCTATAAAATCTAAACCAGAAGATATAAGGCTCCTTTAGGAAAAAAAAAAGATAATCAAAACAGAGAAATACTTTTACATGAGCAGCAAGCTCAAATCTTAATTACCTGTAGACAACCACAGATAGTTTCAGACATACTCAGAGGTGAATAGGGGTTGTTCAAGTCACCTTCCTGTAATTATATGAAGACAGGAGTGGAAACCATTGACACATGGCAAATGAAACCAATCTTGAAGTGCACCCTGTTATAAAGAATCAGTGAAGTATGCACCACTAGGCTTTGACCTTCATGCAGCAGGAGGCAATGAAACAAAATTCTTTGATTTAAGGGAGCGTGTTTTATTAAAAAAAAAAAAAAAAAAGAATTGGATAGTTTATGAATCACAGAGAGCCAGGATTTCAGCTGGCACTGCATGGGTGCACAAAAAGTTAAGAGAAAGTGGTAAGGAGACTTCCCTTTCCTTACCTTGCTTCTTGGTGCTTGGATTCTGTGGATGTGAAGGCTTCAGTGGAGATAAAGGACTGGAGACCCAAAGGAGTGCAGAAAAAGGTAATAGTGCTTTCATCTTCTAGGCTAGCAACAGAACAAGGTCAGTGGGGAAACAGCACAGTGGAAGGGAAAGAGGAGGATATCCCCTTTACTGTAAATGCTTTAACAGAATGTTTTCAGTTCCTGTGGACTCCCTGCCCCATCTTAACCCAAAATTAGACTATGCTTGATGACCCATGTTCAATTCTACATTTCAAAATGGGCTGCTCCCTTCTGAGTGTCTCTGAATTACAAAAGATAGCTAAGGAAATGAAACCTGCTTTCAGTAAGCCTAAACTTTTAGGATAGGGTTTGGATAATTTGAAGACTGATGAATGAATCAGGCCAGATGAACAGCTGAAATCCTGCCCTGACCAAAAGGTATCAGCTGCTTTTTGCTTTTTTCCCCTAGAACTTATTCAGTTCTGTCTGTCTCCCGAGAACAATGTTAAGGTGTATTTCAGATTCTCTTGCAGATCACTTAGGATGGACATCCCACAGAGCATCAGTATTTTCGTCCAAGGTTGTCCCAGTAATCGTGAGCAAGAGTAAATCAAGAATGGACTGGATGTTTCTGGCTAGAAGTCAGGAACAGTGATTTTTCAGGACTGCTCTGTTCTCACGGTTTAAATATGTGTTTGCAAAGACTTGCAGACTTGCAGCAGAGTAGCACTGGTCTGGGATCTGAGTAGAGAGGGAGTTGGGCAGAAGACAGTCAAATAAGGGAATTATGGCAAAAATCAGAAGCAGAAAACTATATTAATTCTTTTTTTGATTACCAGTCTGGTCTTTAAGCTAGAATATACACTTGTTCACATGCCATGATACTGTTCTTAAAATCTTTCTTAAACCCATGCCTTGTACAGGGAGAGAAATCTTTGCTAGTCCTAATACAAACAAAGAGTGAATAACAATCAATGCTAATTAACTCATCCCGAGGGCAATGAGTTAACCCACAGAAATGTCATCACTGCAGTGGAAATGCCACACCAAGCCTCATCAGTTACTGATTTTTGTAAATTGTAAATTTGCAGCTAGAAACTAACACACTGGGGTGAAACCTTAAAGAGGATAATGTGCCACCAGGTCACATTTAGATTAGCCAAGGATGGAATCCCATCAGCAGTGTCCAATATTTCAGGCAGCATCCAGAACTGTGGCTTTGTTTTCTCTCTTGGCCACTGCAGATAGTTTGTGTTACACACCCGTAAGATGACAAACCTCATTATTTCAGCTGGCATTACGATCCATTTTAATGACCTTATGTTTGTCTTGCATTTCAGCGCTAAGAACAGCATTTGACTCTGCAACTTCCCCTACAAATGTTTCACCAATTGACACATTATTAAATTCTCTACCTGTAAAGGACAGGTCAGGCCCTTAACACCATCTGCAGTTATTTTTGCTTTGGTCATAGCCATTTTACTTTCACACTTGACATGGATACCCTGTTACTGAGAGCTCCAGCACTTCTTTCGCCATCAGCCTTTAACTACAACAATAAACAACCCAGCACATTCAGAATGCTGCAGCCAGAGAGGAACATATAAATATTTCATCATGCACTAGCTCTGAGAAAAATGTGAACAAATTAAGGCTCTCATGTTGCGCTTGTGAGACCAGTATTTTATCTTCTCTCTATTAAAAAAGTAATAATCAGAGAAATGCTGTAAACTAACATGAGGTCTCCTGAGCAACATGGAGCATGTCATTAGTCTGGCTATTTATATCCCACACAGAGCCCCAGAAGTCATGGAATAAGGAAAGGGTAAGCAATAATTAGTGCCGGAAGAGTACTGAGTTCAATGTGCAAATGAAACAAGTAGTAATCAACCAGATGGTGTCATCTCTTCGGAGGTTCAGTCTGACTGAGGATTATTAATCTTTCACTTTTTTTTTTTTTAATTTTTTGTTCTTTTTAATGCAGCCCACAGAAAAATAAATGTCTAGGGTTAAGAGGCAATACAGTATCATTTATTACTGCTGTTAATTAGTTGTGTGATGCTGATGCCTGGAAATATAAGAGAACAGAGAGCAGGGCCCTGTTGTGCTGAAGTTTGTACAAATAGAGAGATGGTCCTAGCTAGGAACTGTGAATGGACCACAGGCAAAATGGCTTAGCCAGAGAGCAAGGGTTTTCCAAAGCCCTTGCCACATGATCAACATTTTGTAACCTTTTTATTTCTACTGTCATGTTCACTCTTTCTCTGCCTTCCCATTCTCATCCTTCTAATTTTCATTCTCTTCTGATTTCCTTCTCCAAAATTCTACTCCCAGCCTGACCTTGGATTTCTGCAGGAATCCTGATCATGTTCACTCCTCTCCTCTTTTAGAAGCTCTTTTGAAAACAGCACTTTTCCACCCAATTCCTTCCTGCTTTACAGAATCCACAAGCCCATTAGCAATTTATAGCACTGTATATTATCAGAGTCATCTGTGAGGCTAGAATCTGCTTTTAGAAACCAATATTCTGCTTTTGCTAAAGTCAGAGAAGTAACACAGTTTATAATGAGGGCAGATTCTGATGTATGTTCTTTTCTATATTTTCAGGCACTTTAAAGCCAGACTTAGCACCTCCTACAATGATCACTACCATCAACAAAATGTAGGATAGAGTTTCCTTTGCCCTAAATCCTGTGTGATCTTAAGGTTTATTTGTCCCTTCCTAAAATTGAATATTCTCCTCGATATTACAATTATTGCTGATATGGCTATTAACCATATTCTCTCTGTACTGTGAATTTTATTTGCAATAGCCCTGATTTCCTCAATAGGGGTTACCTTGTTCCATGTAAAACCTAAACCTCCATACAACTGTTACCTGGCGGGGAAGGAGTTAGTTTTACTAAGAGACAACATTTTTAAAAGAAGTTGTTGTTTCTTCTGGCTATTTTATTGTTTTTGCTGCTGCTGTTCTTGCTTATACATTTAGAAGATATAAAAAATTGTGGGTCTCAATTCAGGCATTTGTGAACACATTGTGCACTTACCTTATACTTAAACCAGTTCCAAAAATGGTATAATCAGATGAATAAAAGTCATACTTTGGTGGAGGAAACCAAAATATAACTTTCTTCAATGCAAAGATTTTCTCATATTTAACAGAAGAGCCCAAAGCCCTTTGTTATTAAGATGCCACAGGGAGTAGGGAAAAAAGGAGAACTGTTGGCTGGGTATTTCATTTCATTCCATGATTTTTGCAGACCACCAGGCTCCTCAGTCCTCAGCACCTCTGGCTGTCAATTTTTTTCTTGAAAAATGATAATTCTTTATTTCAGCACATAGATAACCAAAGATCATCAGTTGCTGTGACACTAAATTAGGGAGAGGCTGTAAAGGATATGTCAGGGAAAAGCAAGAAGGGCATATTCTCAACACCAAAGTCTTTGCAGATTCTCAGCCAAACTACCACACAGAATTAAACAGATGAGCTTTCTGTACAGTGACTGAGGAGAAATAATTAAAAACTGATTCCATGAACTGAGGCAGAAATAGGAAATTCCGAGGAGAGGATGCCTAAGTTTCTGATCTGGCCCTTAAATGCTTTTAGGCTTCAACCACCCTTAGGCTTCATTAAGCAATTCCTTCCCACTGGGGACACAACTGGAGGACACAGCCTTGAGGCTGCAGCTGATTATGTGCATTTGGCAGGATGTTTCTAAAGAAAGAGAAGAACAGGTGGTTTTGGTATTTTTTAAAACTCAAATCTTCCAGAGGAGTACAAGATCTCCATAAAAATACCCCTCTTAGTTTGGATACTTTTCTTATGTGGGGAATTATTGCACAGGGGCTTCAGTGAACATTTCCCCCATTAACCAGGCACTAGCCAGGTACTCCACATAACTCTAACCCACCACTTTCTTCTGGGTAAAACCTTTATCCTTAGCTTTGTGTCTGGGGAATGAAGAACTGTCCAAACCAGTTTCCTGCTGGGGGTGCTCCTGATTATCAACACAGTGAGCTGTCCATCTTGTCAGCAAGCACAGGAGTGCAGAAAGCTGGTGAGTTTACTGCCACTGTCCTGCAGTCTGTGCCAAGCCTGGTGCATCCATTAGGTCCTTCAGTTGTCTGAGGGACTGCAAAACCTCTTCTTGCCAGCAAGGTACAGAAATTGAAGGGTATTTGGAGGTTGGAGTTGAAAAGGAAGACTTTTCATGGGAATGTGCTGCTTCTCTCTCCACTTGCATGATGAAAACTCTCTCCTAGGTGTCCAGAAATTGATTTTTTTTCTCCTCTTTTATTCTGCAAAAGAAAAAGAATGCAATGAGGAACAGTCTGCAATGTGGTGCAGCTGAGATGTCTATCTCTGCTCCAGATAGTGTGGCAGAGGGCCAGCCTGCATGGGTATGAAACTACGTTGGACTACAGAACATTTTTTTTTCCTTCTTTGTGGAAAGCATACCAGAATTTCATCACATTCTTGAATGGTGCCAGTACAAGAGGTTGGAGAAATCTTCCCAGAACCTCAAAAAAAAAAAAAACCCAAAGAAACCAAAAAAACAAGTGCTTCATAGTGCAAGGGGAAACACAGTAAGTACATTTTATAATAGCTTGCCTTGAGCTAGAGCAAGGGTCAGTGGAGTCAGTGAGCAGATTTTAAGAGCAGAAATAAGACATGGCTGTTCCTCACACTTGCTGTAATGCAGTTTTCTTCCATCACAGTTCTTGTGACTAATCCGTGAATAGTTTATTCAGGCCCTCGAATGCCGGTGTTTGTCTCTCCTTCTCTCAGTCAAAGCCAGAGTGCCCAGCTTGAACGATCACAGAATCACAAACTGACAGAATGTAAGAGGTTGGAATGGACCTTGAAGATGATCCAGTGCCAACTCCCCTGCTGTGGGCAGGGACACCTCCCACTGGACCAGGTTGTTTAAGCCTTATCCAACCTGGCCTTGGACTCTTCCAGGGATGGGACAGCCTGACAGAGTCTCACCACTCTCACAGAAAAGACTTTGTTCCTAACATCCAGCATAAATTTCCCCTCTTTCAGTTTGTACCCATTAGTCCTTGTCCTATCACTACAGTTTCTGATGAAGAGTCCCTCTCTGGCTTCCCTGCAGCCCCTTCAGATCCTGTAAGGTCGCTCTGAATTCTCATTGGAACCTCCTCCAGGCTAAACAGACCCAGCTTTCTCGGTCTGTGTTTGTGGGGGAGATGCTCCAGCCCTCTTATCAGCATCAACTTCATGGTTCCTCCTCTGGTTCCTCCTTCTCTGGACTTGCTCCAACAGTTTCCCTGTGCTTTTTATGATGGGGGCACCAGAACTGTACCCAGCACTCTGTGTGGGTCTCACAAGGGCAGAGTGGAGTGGGAGAATCCACTCCCTCAACCTGCTGCCCACAGTCCTTTTGATGCAGCCCAGGATTTTGTCTGCTTTCATAAGAAACCCATAAGAAGGTGTTTCCTAAGAAGCAAAAGAAGCACAAGGCTGGTTTTCCTCAGCTTGGCATCTCAGATCCACCATGTGTAAAATAGTAAGTTGATTTCATTAATGTGGAGTTCTGGAACTGGGAAAACAAAAAGCCTTCACCTGCCATTTCTTTTCCCTTTGCAATATAACCAGAGCAAAAGATAATACCTAAAATTCACAGCATCACAGCTTTCCTGGTGGTGAGTCACCGTCAGGTGAATCTATTCTGTCATCTCTGGAGGAGTCAGCAAGAAGGGAGAGCTGTGCTAAGCTCAGCCATTAGCTCATTTCTTTCTCCATGTGCTGCCTTCAATCTCTTGTTGCTGCATATGTCAAGAGCAGGAAGTAAGTGGGCCGTAGGATTTTCCTTTCAGCATTGTTCAGGCAAGGACAGGATGCAGCACAGATGGAATAAGCTTGTTTATACTGAATGTGCTGGAGTTATTGATAAAGGACAGCTTCATCCCTGCCTGAACAACACCCTCTGTCCTGGCATCTTGAATAGGTGCCATGAGCTTCACTCCAAGATTAGCCATAACCTGCAAGAAAACAACTTTTTGGAACACAACCATTTTGAAAAAAAAGTCTTGCTTTTTGCTGGGTTTTGTGGTGGTTTTTTGTTTGTGTTTTTGTTTTTGTTTTTTTTTTGTTGATTTGATTTTTTTTTCAGTTTTAAATACCATATTTTATTTTAACTGTTTTCTGTCTCATATATACAACTGAGATTACAGTGTTGTATTTTGCTTAGTAGGAGATTCTGTCTTACCCCTACTAATGTCTCTCAAATTGGGGGTTGCCTAGAGATGTCCACACCCAAAGAATGCAAGAATCACCATGGAACTGTACTCAGTGATGATCTCAAATCCTCTCAAAGAGAAATTTCTTCTCAGTTCCAAAAAAAAGTCTGTCAGGTAAGAACTCATAACCCACCTTTTGATTCATATTCTGTTGCCACTTTTTATCCCACCTATGCCTTCATATAAAAACTTTATTAGAGACCCTTTTATTTCTGCATGTAGATTACAAAAAAACACCTATGTTTTCATAGAATTAGACTGAACAAATTCCTCATAACACAGATTCACATCTTGAAACTGCCTCAGTCCTCAAGAGCAGACAGAATGGCAAGGATAACAGACTTATGGAATCATTTATTTGGAAAAATCCTCTGAGATCATCACATCCAACTGTGAAGCCAGCACTAACAACTCACCACTAAAACAAGTCTCTAAGTGCCACTTCTACATGTATTTAAAATATCTCCAAGGACTGTGATTCCACCACTTCCCTGGGCAGACTGTTTCAATATTTGACAAACTTTTCAGTGAATAACTTTTATTATAATGTACAATCTAAATGGCCCTGGCACAATTAGAGGTCATTTCCTAGTGCCCTATTTTTATTTGGGAGACGAGACCGATCCTTATCAGGAGGATTTGCAGGAAAAGTGCAGAGAACTAATCAGAAAACATTGTCATTCTAATCCATAAAAACTTTCTAGCCCTTTATCTTATATACTGCATCAATTCTCATCCCATATTAAAAAAAAAAAAGGACCAGAAGAAATACAAAAAGAAAAAATATACTAAAGAGATGGACCATCTTCTATATGGATAGATACTAAACAGAAAATTTGTCTGAAAACAAAAGTTGGGGAGACACAATGGTAAAATTGTGATTTTTGAAAAATTTGGAGAAAGGAAATAGGCAATGGTCATGCATTTTTTCTCACAACCTAAAAATAAGAGGGAGTAGGGGCATAAGTCCTATGAGGAGCAGCTGAAGGAGCAGAGGTTGTGCACCTGGAATAAAGGAGGCTCAGGGGAGACCTTCTCATGCTCTACAACTGCCTGAGAGGAGGTTGTAATAAAGTGGGGGTTGAGCTCTTCTTCCAGATAAGAAGTGACAGGATGAGAGTACACAGCCTCAAGCTGTGCCAGAGGAAGTTCATTTTGTACATCATGAAGAAATTTCTCACTGAAAGGGAGGTTAAGCATTGGAATAAGCTGCCCAGGGAAGTGATGGAGTCACCATCCCTGAAGTTGTTCAAGAAATGACTGGATGTGGCATTTAGTGTTGTGGCTTAATTGACAAGGTGGTGATCAGTCAAAGGTTGGACTCAATGATTTTGGAGGTCTTTTCCAACCTTAATGGTTCTGTGAGTACATGATAAGTGAAATAATGAGGCAGGAATTTAGCAAACATAAAAAGGATTTATACTTTCATACAGAGCACAAGGACATAGTGGAAAACAATAGAAACACAATTTCATATATGCCAAAATGTGATTTGACAGATTCTTGGAAGCAAAGTCCATCAATACCTTTAAACATAACTGTAGAGATGCAGTATTCAGACAGATAAGTACCCAAGATGCTGGCTCCTGGTGTTTAGATGTTTTATCAGGAGAAACATCACCCCTGCCTTTTCTTGTCTTTCCTTCACCAGTTGTCAGGAGCAGATTACTGCTTTAAAAGGTTATAGTCTCTCTAAGAGCCTTTCTTTGGTTCAGACTAAACAGTGATCACATCAGTAATTACATCAATATCACTTAATTAATAATAGCATTGAAATATAGTACTTGAAGCTATTTCCTTTCATAGAAGAAATGCTAAAGAAGCAGAAATTCAGGAAAGGATCTTTTGCACCCACATCTTTACATGATATCTTCTTAAATTACTGCATCTTGATTAGGAAATAACTGCACAGCCTGAAGTCAAGGGAACACAGTGTCAGAGTTGACAGATAAAATTTTATTTCCTAGAAAGCCATGTCCAAATGTTCTCAGTCTTTGTGAGACTTCTGCTGTGCAGCTGCCTGTATCCCTGCTGAATTGTGTCAGGGCTTTGCAATGCAGCAGCCCTTCCCTGGCTGTCCCTCCTTCATCTATCACTTTGTTCAGTTTGTTAATCAAGCATAGGCATGGTTAACAATGCCTATGAGTTTTTTAAAGCTCCCTGCAAACCACCCTCACCACACGAGTAATACATAATAGGAAAGGCAACAGTTTCACCCCAGTCCTTACCCTGGGAGCAAAGCACAGTTAGACAGACCCAAGAGAAGACTTGGAGGAGGGTTTCCCATGACATCTGCAAAACATGGCAGGCAGATGGGCTTTCTCACAGTGGCCAAGTCTAAGCCAATAAGGCCTGCTGAGAAGTCCACAATAATTCTGTATCTCCCCAGCACAAATAGAGATGCTGACTGACACACCCATGGAAACTGATCTTAGCTCTTCACCCTTCTTTCTGCTGCCGTAGGATGGATAATTTCACATTCTATTTTAGTTTGCGTCCCTTGGATAAAAATTCTCTCGACCACCACTTGTACAGTTGTGCAACAAAGTCAGCAATGGAATGTTGGCTCACAGGGTGAGTAGTGTGGCCAGGGAACTGCAAAACCAGAGAGCACAAGTACAAGTTGGGCAAGCAATACTTAACTTGGACTGACCCTAAAGGACTTACTCAAATTCTAGCAGATGCAGACACATAATTTCTAAAAGTATTTAACCTTTGTTAGGACTTGCTTGGCACGGCTTCTGTCTCAGCAGGGGATGAGAAGGCAAAGAGGTCAACTGGCCTGCACAGTGTGGCACTGAACAAACCATTAGCAGACTCAGGGAAGGGATGTGTTTCTGTCAGGAAATATGCTTCCTGCCTTCTGTGGACATCCAAACTGTGCCAAAGTCAAGAATAAGACAATAAAAATATTAAAGACAATTAAAACCAATAATTCTTCTATTAAAGACAATGGAAATATTTCCACTTATTCCCTCTGTCCTGGAGATCTCCATTTTCACAATTAACATAAGACAAAAAAACAGTTGTAGTGGTAATAAAGGAAATAAAAAGTGATTTTTGCTTCCCAATCCTCTTGCTGAACAGATTTTTATTACTCCTTGTTTCTTTCTGTTCCAACTGTTGGCATTTCTGTAGAGCTTCTGCTTTGAATCATTTTTCATAATAAACAGAAGAAGCTGAAGCATCTCAGAGAAATGAACATGGTATAACAAAATAGCAGCAGTTAATGGCATTGGCAAAAGCAATGGTCTTATAAAATTTTCACTTCTTTCCTTCAGGATCATGCAATTTAAGAACTCAATGAAATTCCATATATAGAATAATTCAGAAAAGGTGACATATGGAGGTTAAATAGTTCAATTTAGAGGAGCATCAACTATGTATGATCAGAATCCATATTCTTTAGATTTTTTTCAACATTTTTGAATCATGAAATGGAAATTAAATTTTTTCAAGGTAACTATATATATATATTTGAATTTACTCTGAGTTTATTAAATCAGAGATTAAATGGTGAGGTTTTCTGCAATAGAAGACTTGAGAGAATGACTCAAAGAGCTCTTCCAGGTCTAGTCCCTGTGACACAGAGAAAGAAGCAAGTGCATCAACAACTTGCATCTTGAAAAAATCTCAGGGAAGAAATCTGCTGTGCCTAAATGATTGTTGTTAACCAGGTCACTTCAGTGCTTTTAATTTCATTTTTTTCTCCCTTAAGAGAATGGCAAAATAGGCACCTTAATTGTATGGTATGAATTCTACCCTGAGATGGGATTGAGCCTCACAGGTTGGGTTTGTAATTCAAAATGATTCTTCTGATGTAAACAGGAGAGCTTGCAGCTGCTCTTCATTCCAAAGAATACAGTGTGGAGCTGAGGGATACATTAAACTGGGAAGGCTGAGCAACACACTTTCAAGGTGTTAACTGGCTTAAAGAATCCCAGGGGTATAAAAACTTAAAACTTGTATCCATAGAGAGAGAACAGAATTACCTTTTCTACTCCCAGGCATTTCTCTAAGTTGAGGTACCAGAACTCAGGTACTTGGCTAGGTCCAACATCATAGAGTAATTAATTAGATACATTTATCTTAATATTGCAACCAATTTTGTATAAAGTCATTGGAAACAGATGACAAACTACTTGTCTTTAATGGCAACTACTTGGATGACTTAATGGCTTTAAGCTGAAAGAGGGTAGATTTCAATTAGATATGAGGAAGAAAATCTTTCCAGTGAGGGTGCTGAGACACTGGCACAGGCTGCCCAGAGAAGCTGTGGGTGCCCCATCCTTGGAAGTGTTCCAGGTCAGGTTGGATGGGGCTCTGACCAGCCTGGTCAGGTGGAATGTGTCCTGCCTGTGGCACAGGGTTTGGCACAAGATGATATTTTAAGGACCCAAGCCATTATGATTGTATGATTCTACTTCCTAGTGGAAAAATTGTCTTCCCCCTAATAAAAGACTGCATGTGCTTTATGGATTTCTACAGGGAAATTCTCATGGCTTTGGTGAGAAATGTTGGGGCCTGGGGCTTAATTCAGTGGGAGAGTCTTGCATTTGGTTTGAAAGACTGATGCTACAAAAGGAAGCAAGATTGATGCCAGCAAGATGAATGTTTGCTGAGCAGCTGCCCTCAAATCACTCAATGCTCAATGTTGAGTTTGAGGATGTTGAATTCCCTTTTGGATGCAGACTTGGCCTCTGCTGCAGAGGCAGCAAAGGAAGATGGAGCACATATTTAGTTCAGCAATGGAAGACAAGGAACAGTCATCCAGGAGAAGCAAGGACAAATCACAATCACTAACAGGGAATAAAGGCAGCCCTATAAAAAGAGGGCATTGAGGAATAGAATTTATATTTATACATTATAATTTTAAATATGTTCCCAAAGTAATGTACTTCTTCCATCTGTATTTGGAGGCACTTGAAGTTCATAAATGTGACTATTTGCAGTGCCAAATATCTCATGAGCCCGCAAGTTCTATCTCAGACCAAATGGAGGAGCACTTCTTTTTTTTTTTTTTTTTTTGCTGTGTAGTTTGCTGAGCAGTTCAACATCAGATTAACAAACAATCTTAACTGAGATTAGTAAAGCAGGCATTTGTCCCCTCATTTTCTCCCCTGGGAGTTTATTTTGAAAAGGGTTCTCAAAGAATAACCAACATATCAGATAAAAGTGATTTTACAAAAGAGAATTACAGTTAAGAATATTCCACACTCCTGTAAAATCTCCTAGTGGTCACATGTCTGCCTGGCCTGTAGAAGAATTGGCTTCAATTCTTTCCTCAGAAAGGGGGACCTCAAAGTTGTACCCTTGTAGGAAATTCCCAGACTTCAGGAAATGGGGCAGGCTGGGTGGAAAGGCAGCGAAACTACCCCTGCCAGGGGCAGGAATGCCTTCCACCAGACCTGTCTGCTCAGAGCCCAGTTCAACCTGGCCTTGCACTAAGTAAATTAGGGAAGTGAGAGAACTGGAATTTCTCCCTGTCCCCTTCTTCTGAAAAGGAAAGAAAGTTGGAACATTTAATCTGCTCTGCAGTAGTAAAGAAAATTGACCAAGACCTGTTGTCTGGCCACAAAACTGTGGTGTAAATCCATGGAGCAAGGCTTCTCAACCAAGAACAGGATAGTGTCACCTATGTTGTCTACTGAGAGCAGTCACTGGCTTATGCTATTCCCCTTGTCACATCCAGGCATCAACCAATATAATTTAAAATGTGCTTGTCAAAACTATTTCAAAGAAAACAGTAAGAGTTAAATATGAGGGCTAAATTCCCGGTTGTGCTTGACAGCATTCCTTGGCCCAGTATGGTTTACCCTTCATTGCCAAAGAGACTGACACTCAGAGCATCTTGCTCCTCAAGGAACAGAAACCAAAATGTATAAAGTTTGAGAAACTCCATCTATAGGCCATAACAAGGGAAAAATAAGCTTCACAGTATATATTTGCATTACGACTTCTTTTATTGGAGGGAGAATATGGGTATGGAGGCATTAATTCCTAACCCAAAATCCTAGCAGTCACTAGAAAAGAGCAATATGAGTCAAAAAGAAGGCTCCTCCTCAAAATTTATTATTTTATTTAGCTCTGTAGCTTTTTCAGCATTAAATCTCATTTGGCAAGGAGAAGTGCCTTCTTGCAGATGTACATTTTATATCAGGCATTTCAAGGATCCAAGGACTAAAGGAAAACATTTCTGTCTTAAGTGCACTCATCTCTCAAATGACCAGTCAGCATATGTAGACAGAATATTCAGTTACTGTAATTTAGTACACTAGAACAGAGAGTACTGAGAAGCAGAAGTCAATAAGAATATTTAATAAACAGGAGCAGAACAGGAAGACTACACTGAATTATCGCCAACTTGTTATCCTTACGGGTCCTATTCTATCCAATTTACTCTCCTTAAAAACTAATTTTCCTTTATTTCAGTCAGGCACTCAACCTTCTCCACCATTCACAACAATTGCCTCTTCAGAAAATAGACAGGGGAAATATAGAAAAACATAGTCATGCTGAGCAGGAATAATGTAACTGAAGCAAAGACTGCAATTGCAGAAGAGGAGATAGAGCCACTCATCCTTAGATCAAGGGCTGCTGGAGGAAGCTTTCTGGGGCTCTGCATTTTGCACAGTTTACTAATGAGTTCATAGCAAAGTGGCCTACCTCATCCCTTTCCCTTTTTTTTTTTTTTCCTTGTAGTAATTAGCCTTTCTTTAAGCAGACTGTTAATGTGCTAATAGCTTTAAGCTGGGAAAGACCAGAAAAGACGATTAAAAAGAAAAAAAAAAAAAAAAAAGGAAAAATTAAGTTATCCATCCAAACATAAAAAATAGTATCTTGGGTCCATCCTGTGAGCTCTCTACCACAGTGCCAGCCTTACTCAGCTCCTTGACTTCCATGTTCTCCCCAGGGAGTCCACGTCCATAACAGATGAGAACAAGGGAACTTTCCAGTAATTGCAGCGGGGATTTATGATCTCAGGTACAGCATGGGGGGGCGTGTCATGGAACAGACCTTAGGACCCATCTGTTTAGTTTGGGTTTGGGTTACAAAAGCAGACAGAAGTACTGTGAATTCAACAGCTCTTCATCTCTTAAATGCCTGACTTGCTTCCCCTAAGGAATTGCTCACCTCTGCCTTTGGGAGACTGCTCAGACATCTGTGCTGCAAAAAACAGCCCTGCAAGGTTGAAACACCAGACAGAAACATCAGAGCAACATTCTTTTGCTCACCTAAAGACCCAGCCAGAAAGGTCATTTTTACTGCTGTTCTGGAGTGTTCAGTAAATTTAACCACTGACATGTACTTATCCTCTGCAGCACATTTATTTATTTATTTATTCAGGAAAAAAAAATATTTTATGCACAAAGCAAGTCAGTCCCAGGATTTAAACAGGTCTGCATAAAAATGTATGGGTCAGCCATGCATTTGAACCCACATTAACGAACTGCATGGAAAAATATGAATTTTTACTGACAACTGTCGCTGAATGAATCTGAATTGCTATAAAGCCAGACTGAACAATGTGCTAAGGTATTTTCTTAAAGATTCATACAGAATAGGCTCCCCTACAAAGCTGGCTCCTGGTCACCTAAGAGAGAACAGAGGATTTGTCTGTGAAGGAGAGGTACCATGTTTGAGTCCTGTGTTTTGGGTAGACAATAGTGAATCCTCATTGAGCCGCCCCAAGGTGTCCTCTAGGGACTGTCACCCCAGGGTGTGAATGTGTCCACATATCTGTGCTGTTACCTCTGTGGAAATAAGGACTGGGTTTCTGAGTGCCTCCTAATTAGAAGTTCAGTGTTGAGGTTTTCCCTCAGGTGGTATAAGTTTTATGTAAAAAAATAAATACATAAAATAGGGCATTTTGGAGGCTGCAGTCTTTCCCTCTTGCTATTCATTTTTCTCCTGTAGTAGGAAATAATCCCAGGACTCTGTGGTAGAGAAAGCACAGACAGCTCTCCCTTCTACGTTAGCTGACATTACCTCATGACCTGCCAGCGAAGAACCAGCAATAAAGGGCATTTTGCAAAGTGAGTTTGAGAATCTTACATACTCTGGGCTAAATGTCAGAAGATGTTGTGCATCATGAGACTTCATGTGGCATAGAGGGAGGGAATTTAATGATTCATAAGTAGTTTTTAAAAAGATTTAGCCATGTCTGCATGCAGCACATCAGGGAAGAAGTCGACTCTCAAGAAGAGAAGGTATACACCTCTCTGTCTTTCCAAAAAAACAGAATCCAAGGCAGCCCTGAGTTTCTAGATCTGCAGTCACTGCTCAAGGAGAAATGTGAAATCCGGGGCAATGTAGACAGAGCCCATCCATTTGCCTTTGTGTGTAGGGAGAGATGAAGACTGAAATGAGAAATGTGTGTGATAACAAAATCCCTACTTTCCCCTGACTCACTTCAGCTGCCCATGCTGAGCTGCCCTTACACAGTAAAAGTGTTTTGTTATTGGTTTTCTTCACCCACACTCTCCCTTCTATGTCCCTTTCTCTCTTTCTTTGCCTTTTTTTAAAATGAAACGCAGCATTTCCCATTACTTTCCCCTGAGTTCTCACAGAGGCTTTTGTAACCTGTTGCCCTGAGTGACCTGAGCTGGAAAGTGAGCTTTGCAGTACTTCATGACACTGACATGGAGAAGTGAGCAAACCCAGCTCACACCAAATTGCACTTTCAACCCAAGAGCAAACTTATCACGGATTATTTTTTTTCTTTCTCCAGCCTCTGCCTTTTTATTAACTCTGGTCAAAACCCCACCCATGCACAAGTCCAAGTGCAATGTAACATTGAGGTGTACCTTCTCATATCCAAGATGGTTTTGAACTGCAGTTTTGTTGTAAAGGGAACACTCATCTTTTGTGGTTCAAGGCTTTCTTTTACACCACTGAAATCAACTTGGGGAAAAAAAGTCAGCCTTATGGATCTGAGATTTATCCTTGCACTGTGATAATCAGCAGCACTGACAATTTTCTCAATGGTTTGTTGTGGAAATCTGCACTCTAATGCTCACATGGGTATGGGTAGACAAGAGCTTTTAAATAAATCCAGACATAATAGTATGAGACAGTTATTGGTTAAAGAGCATCTGCTCTCAATACATAACCCTGATTACCTCTAATAGGACAGACACACGCACACATGATTATGGGGAAGATGCATCATGCCAGGACCAACAGGTTTCATCTGCTGTTGTCAGGGCTGAAGCTTTTCAAATTTAGCTGTAATAGGACAGAGCTCCCTATGGAGGAAAAAGCAACCCAGCTCTCTGTGTCCCAGCATCTTCTTGCTGGAGGATAAGCACAGGGATGTTTGTGTTGTGCCCAATGGGATCAGTGATGTTTGTTGGGCCAAACAGGTCAATAACTGACATTATCACAGAATCACAGAATCACAGTCATCCCACAGTGGAGCAAAGAGCAGCTATGTTTAAATTTTAAATGAAGAAGAATTTGTATCATACAAAGACCTACTTTTCCGTGGCTCATCAACACTACTGTGTAAGGAGGAGAAAATCCAAGTCTCTCCATACAAAAAAGAAGGAAAGAATCTCCTCAGTGTTAAAGCTATACTTTAAGCAATACTGTGGCTCCATTCACTGCCAGGGGGATTAATGGAGAAAAATCCTTATGCTTCAATCAGATTAAATTGTAATAAACTCACCTAATAAGCAAAAGAGAAATTTTTCTGCAAGTGGGAGAAATCCACTTTTACAACTCTGCCTTGTTTCAACTTGCTGGATGTAATTGGCTGCGCCTCCAGACTGAGGTATCTGCTGCCACCTCATCTCTACAGAAGACTCAGTGAGCCTGCACTTGACAAACATAATGATGGCATGACAGACTTCATTTTATAAATATTATATTGGAAAGGATGAAAATCTTGCCTGGAGTTTGAAACTCCTTGTGGGAAATTCTTTATAGGCAGCAAAGTTTCTGTCTCTGCTTTTTGAGGTTCAAATCTTTCAATTTTGCACGTTTTGGTGTTTGTTTTTTTTTCCTTACTGATAGAATCTTTAGAATTTGGGGATTGTTCTAGAAAAAAAAAATATATTTTTCTAGTGGAGCATTCTAGTGTCACATTCCAGATGACAATGAAACACCTTGAGTTGCTTTGAAAAGGCAAATTAAATAGCGCTCTGCCTCCGAAAAGGATGACTACCTTTGCTTTGAAAGGCTGACCCAAATTGAAGAATGCAAAAAAAGGAGAGAAATACCTATCAGTGAATACTCAGAATCCTGAGCAGTTGTTTGTACTGTGATAAAACTGTCAAAATAACGACTTTGATGCTATCTACCTTTTTTCCTCATATCATACCTTTTCACATTTAGGAGTCAGAGAGAGACTGTAATTCTGTGGCTTGAGTTACTGAAGCCCTTGAACTTTGTTTTAAACTGCAGTGCAGAGAAACTAAATTCAGTTAAAAGTCTGTCATCAGAGTATGAGGATTACAGCACATTTAATCAATTCTGATGTAATCAGACTAGATTTTAGCCCCCGTTCCTAATCCCACAAGCCTTTAGTAAAAACTTTTTCTGAATCAGCATAAGGCATACTGCATTGAGGCTTTAACAAACTAGAAACTTTATCTCTTAACCTCTCAATGTCTGCACATGTCTGAAAGACTTTAATGATGGAACAGCTCTGATGCTGAGTGCCCAAATTTCCTTGGGCAGTTGCCAACACAGTATTGTTTGAACTAAAGAAAGGCAGAGGCAGACACACACACACACACATACGAGAATGAGTTGGAGTTTTTGGAAACAATGATTTAACCATGCACAAGTGGAAATATAAATGATCTCCTAGCACAACAGACAGTCTGACAGGTTTATATTGGATAGGAGCTGAGATCAGCTCTGAAGAAATACAGAGGGATGCAAACAAATTCTAACCAACTGTGCATTGCTATATATTGATACAGACAGATTTGCAAATTCATACATTTTATGAAGCCAGACATAGGATTATTATTGCTTGCCTGCAACAGAAAATAATAAATGCTAGCACATGTAGGTACATAAAGAATAAACAAATGTGCTCTTTGGAGGGTTATATTCTAACTTCTTTATTATGATCCTTCATTTTAACAATAATTAACTGTGGAAAAACCTTTATGTTGCACCCAATCTCTGGTTGTCTCCAGCTCTTATCCAGGTGAAGTCATCTTGCAAAACTATGAGCACCATTTGCAAAAGCATTAAGAGGGTAAGTGACTTCAATGCCACTCTCAGAAGGGGTTTAGCCTCTCAGCCTTAATGGTTTTACAGATCCTACATAACCTCCAAGCTGCCAGTCACTCTGAGCTCCACGGGCCCCAGGCTCCCTCTGTGATGCTCAGCTCCATCAGCCCAAACACTGCCTGCCTGTCGCATGCAGCATTTCAACACCTCAGTAATATCTGCAAGGTTCTTTGAGGACTGACCATGAATGATTGCCTTGAAAACATGGAAAGCCTTTTTTATTGTTTCAAAGAGAAAGCAGTTTCATAACACCCTTCCCCCCCACCAGTATTCACACTAAAAGTGCTGTTTCTAATTTTATTCTTTTCCCATTGAGAAAGTATTTAATAATCCAAATGAACATTTTAATTTATAAGAGACTTCACTCTCTCCCTTAGGATGAAGACTTTAACTTTTAAGCATTTAGTAGATCAAAAGTGTTTCACTTCTATATGAGATGTGCTGTCCCATAAGGAATACTTTAGTTTTTAAAGTGAGATAGCCCAGTCCCCTCCCTGTTACTTTCTTCCACAGTGTGAAAATTGTGCTCTTTTACTCCCAGTGAGGAAAGATTTTTCTCTGAACTGGACAAATAGCAATTCTAGACATACAAGTAACCCTTTCAGATTCAAACAAGTCATACTGACTAGAAAGGTGTTTTCAATGATTGGATACAAACAGCATTTTACACTCATCTGATCCTTCCAGAGAAGCAGTGAACCTTGGTTTCCTCAGATATGCCCAAAATCACTCAACACCAGACTGTTTGGGAGGTAAAAATAAGTTTGGGATTTGTGCTCTTTTGGTTATGCTTTTCTCATTCTGCCATGAAAGAAAAGGATTATGTATTAGAAAACAATCTTGAATACCTCTCAGGTGTTATTACCCATGTTTGCCTTTGATTGCTCCATAATAATCACAGAATCATAGAATTATTTGAGTTCATAGGGACCTTAAAGATCATCCAGTACCAACTCCACTGTTTTCATTTGCCAGATGGTTTCCCCTCTTGTCTTCATATAATTACAGGAAGGTGACACGATCAACCCCTCTTCACCTCTGTGAATGTCTGAAACCATCTCTGGATGTATACAGGTAATTAAGATTTGAGCTTGCTGCTCAAATAAAAGATTTTCTGTGTTTTCATTTTCTTTTTTTTTTTCCCTGAAATAAGTCTTGTGAGTTCTGGCTGGACATGGAAAAAGAGTATTAGAAACGCTGAATATATCCAATACAATAAATTTGAGAATATATGTTTCTATTTCCTTTTCACAAATTAGCTTGGTATCCAACAAATGACAAATAAAGAATCAAAACGAGAATAGCCAATAGGAGAGAGGAACTGAAATAAATCTTTTGGGTTTATGTCTACATAGCTCATTCAGGGGGAAAATGCAGAAAATTATAATATTCTTTGTGCATTCCACTCTATGCAGATTTCACAAAGCAACAGAAAAAGCCACATAGAATCATAGAATGTTTTGGGTTGAAAGGACCTTTAAAAATCATTTTGTTCCAACTTCCCTGTCAATTGGCAGGGACACCTTCCACTAGACCAGTTTGTTCAAAGTCCCATCCAGCCTGGCCTTAAACACTTCTAGGCTTGGGGTGTCCACAGTTTCTCTGGGCAGCCTGTTACAGTGCCTCACCATCCCCAGACTGAATTTCTAATCAAATCTAATCTAATCTAATCTAATCTAATCTAATCTAATATAATATAATCTAATCTAACCCTTCCTTTAGATCAAAGCCATTCCTCTTGTCCTGTCACTCCATGCCCCTGTTAAAAGTCCCTCTCCAGACCTCTTGTAGTCCCCTTTAGGTACTGGAAGGTGCTATAAATTCTTTCTGAAGCTTTTTCTTCTCCAGGCTCGACAACCCCAAGTCTTGCAGCCTCACAGAAGAGGTGCTCCAGCCCTCTGAGCATCGCCTTGGCCTCATCTGGACTTGTTCCACCAAGTTCCCATCTTTCCTGTGTTGGGGCACCAGAGCTGGGCACAATAGAAGGCAAAAGACAATGGAGGAGAAAAAGTGAAGATGACTCAGTGGCCATTGTCAGAGTGGGGACAAGGATTTCCTCACTCCAATGAGAAACCTCTGAGCAGCAGTTAAAATTTGAGCTTTGACCTGGGAACATCCCATCTGCACCATGCCACCTCAGACACTTTTGTTTCCAGAGGGTGAGAATGATCTCTTTGTGGACGAGAAGTCCATGATGGATCAAATTCCCACAGCCCCCAGTACAGGTCACCCAACAGAGCAGGGCAAAGGTAGGGAAGTACAAAATGAGGACCCCAGAAAAAGATGTGGGGTCACCACAGCCAAGACACCACAACCCACTCATATCATCCAGCTGAGCTTCAATAAAAGAACAAAAGAACAGTGACCAATATTTCCCTGCTCTGATCTGTTGGCTGCCTTGCTAAACCTGAAGCTTTGTGTTTAATGAATTTTCGGGTAACACTCTCAGAGAGTGAGCAAAGGCACAGGAGCTCCTTTGAAGGAGCACGCTAGAGGCAGTCCTTAATTACTACTCTGTTATTGCAGCTCACTCTCTATTTCAGGAATGGCTACTCCAGGCTCTGCTTTTCTCCCTTATACACATTCTAAATAAAAGTAAATCCAGTAAATCCAATCAGGTTAGCGTATGCAATTTAGAGAAGAATTCAGTCTGTTTTTATTCCTCTTCTTTTATTTTGTTTCTTTGTAATTTTTAATTGGAGTGTAAAAAATGAAACCTGTTTTTTATTAAATCTTTATTTATGAAGATTGCTTCAAACTATGCACGGAAGAGCACTGCATGATTGTTCATTTTACCATGATTATAAATATTGTATTAAATTACGTATGACACAGAGAATAGTCAGTAATTTTAAAAAGTGATTTATAAAAAAGGAAGGGTAGGCAATTGAGATGATAGAGAAGCATGTGTATGGATAATGCATGCATGTGCATACATAAGCAAAAAATAGACCCCAAGAAGTAGGACAGAAGATAAAAAATTGAACACTTCAAGAACAAAGCCTAAAACTATTATGATGCTCAAACTTTCTTTTCCTATACCATATATATGTCATAAAACCTATATTAAAAAAACTTGAAAGCACAACAGAGCTAAAATATTAATGGATAAAATACATTGCACATATTCTAAATTTAAGAAATAAAATTCTTATGCAGTTTACTCTAGTTTTAATGAGCCAGTCACCTATTTGGAAAATGTAACATCCTTCCTAAAAACAATAAAGCAGGTGGAGGTGTATGAACAAGTGCAATGGCTGCTGGATGCAAAGACTGGAAGATATTTAATGATCAGCTGCCTTGCAAGGCTGTCAGATAGATTTTCATTTATAATTCTCCTAATGCACAGTTCTCCTAACACTGAAAATTATACATTAATTGGGGGAAGGGGGATAGCAAACCTCAATATATATGTATAAACAAGGAACCACATTCAGAACACCTCTGTTGGGATAATTTTGATTTGTCATGATAAATATATATGTAAGAGGCCTCTCTTTGTGCTCAGTGCTGCTGACCACAGCTGAGTCATTCAAAATAAATGCATTGACAAAATAAATTCTTAATGGGTTGTTTTCTTTGTGAGACATTAGCTTATCTTAATTTATAATTTTGCTGCCTCACATGTCAGAAAAAAAAAAAAAAACAACAAAACAAAACAAAAACCAAACCTCTCCTTCCTGTATTAGATGTGCTGTCAAAACTTACTTATCACAACAGGACAAGGTTTAAGAAACAGTGACAAAGTACATATGAAACCAGAGCATTCAACTGAATCCCCTTTTTGAAGAAAACTGGAGGGTGCTACTGTTTCTGGATGCCTCTTAGAACAATTTTATCTGATACTAACAACATAGCTAAAAAGACAGAGAAAGACAGAGAAGTGCATGCAAATCAGGCATTCAAGCAGCTCAAGTTTGTTACTCAGGTTACTGACAGACTTTATCCATGACCTTAGAAACATAAAAACATCACAAAAAATGCATCAGCATTGAGCAGCATTCCAAAGAAACCTCACCTGCTAATTTTTCCCTGTGCAGAAAGGGTTGCTTTTCCAAGCTAAAGTTGTTCTGCTATAAAATTTAGATACACAAGGAAAATCAAAACATCTCAGGACTGTGGCTGATCACCTGGAGCCCTGGATATTAATGCCAATTTTTTTTTTCTGGCAATCTTCTCTATATTTCTGTTCCCTCCTCTAAAATAGGAGTGTTTCCTGTCTCCTTGAGAGCTGGACATGCCTGTGAGGTGCTTAGATACTACAGAATGGAGACCATACAAAAATAAAGGGTGAGATCAGATCCCTGGCACCCTGAGGCTGGCTTTCAGAATCAGCACTTTCTACTAATTTTCACTCCAAGAGACCTCAAAATCCTTCATAGGTTCCTTATTACACAAAGAAATGCTGGAAAATGAATAATTTTTTTTACTGGGCATATTTAGAGATATCCACATTTTTTTAATCTCTCTTTGCTACATTATCTATATATCCTAGGGTGTCTACACAATATACCTGTACTTGAATGCCTAAATCCATAAATCCCAGTAAGTTTGTCAACTGCAAATCCACATTGAAGCTACTTGAAAATCTTTGACTTGGTTCTCCTTCCACCTTGCAGTGGTTTCTCCAACATTTAGACCCACTCCTTTACTGCTGTGACAGAAAATGAAGTTTCCTTTTTCAGACCAGATCCTTTAGATGAGGAAATGGCTTTTTTCCTGAAAATGCATATTGCCTGGAGTCAGTCAAGCAGCAGTAAGAGACCCTTTCAGCACAAGAGGGGCAGTTACAGCAGCTGGTGACCAAGAAAATCAGTGTGGTTTTATCTGCCAAAAGGTAACTGAGAAGAGAAAATTCCACTGGCTTGTTTACCAGCGATGTCGTGGTGATGCCACTGCTGCACAAACCACTCCCTGTGCCCTAGGTGGCTGACACTGTCCTTGTCCCCAGGGCTGCAGGGATTGCTCCACGAGAGCATCCTGAATGAGCTGACTCTGCTCTCCTCAGTCTCCTTTCTTGAGAAGGAGCATTCAGGAGGAAAATGGCCTTTTTGGAGATTGCTGTGCCCTGGTCAGGAGGTGAAGTCCCACAGACATGCAGAACCTCTCTGGGGAGTTCATGTCTTGCCGTTGAGGGTTATTACCTCATGGATCCCCTGACAACCAGCCAGGATAAAATCAGCTACAGCATGGTGAGCACTAGGGAGAAAGTTGTGGCAGTTTTAGCCCAACATGTCAATTGCTGACGTGCAAGTTTCATAACAAGAGCATTTCCAATAAACTGGGGGAAAAAAGAAACTTTCAGTTCTATCTACATTAGATCTATGTAACTCTATATGCCTCTCAACTACATGAAGGTGTGCTGATAATAAGCAGTGTATAGCCATGAAAAACACAGAGTCGGCCAAGTTTGAAAGCTCAAAACTTTTTCATAGCAAGTGAAGCATGAAGTATCTTGTTCACTTGTATATACATACATATATATGAAGCTTGAACAAAATCTTCTGATTTTTTTTCTTTACAGCTCCTACAAAACATCAGCTATTGCAGAATGTCACTGGTGAAAATATGAGCATATGTATGGAATTGATTTAGTGCCAGCTAAAGGAACATTAATCTAGCTGCAAATTTTCACTGCAGGGACATGATGCAGTAAATTTCTCCTAGTCTAACTCTGGAGTTGATATTCCATGATATATGACACTTTCGTTTGGAAAAGAAAAGAAAACTTTTCTTCAAAACCTTAATTGACTCTCATATATTTCTGACTACAAATTGTACTGGATAATAAAGGCAATAAGTATAGCAAGTAAACCCATATTTTTCAAACACTCTGAAAGATATACAATTAAGGCACCGAGCTCACTGTATTCTCTTCATTCCCTTTATAATAACTGGGCGTTAACATTTTTAATTCACATTGATTTCCTTCATGGATTTTTTGGTTACTAACATAGAAGCAGATGAAAAGAAAAAGCCTGTGCTTCCAAGAAATCCTTCAAAGTGAAGTCAATAACTGGGCTGCCTTATGGGATGATCTGTCCAGATTCCAGGTAAGGAAAGTCTTGGGACTGCACCATCACTCTCTAGCAAGAGTCCACTCTCCAGTGGTTTTCTTTTATTGTGTTTTGTACAATTTACTATGAAACTGTGTAGTTAAGGGAGTAACCCCAGTGACTTCAGATGCTCCAGAGATTATGCAGGGATGAGCATTTTGTATAAAGCAGTTCACAAAAGGAAGGCATTGGTCCCATCCTTATTTCATTACATCAAATTCAGGGCTTTGGATCAGTGGGTAGGAGCACAGTGCTGCTCTTGCAGAGTCAGCAATTCACCAGGCAGGCCTGGAAGGTGGCAACTCTTAGAAGAGGTGGTTAAAAACATCTTTGAAACCCTCTGTCAGATCTACTTCACTGACAGGTAAATTATTTGCCTGCTCACTTGTATGAGTAAGACATCAAGGGTAAATGGATTTTTCTGCCTGATTCAGACCAAGCATCACTGATCTGAATTTGAACATTATCTTATGTCATTAGGCAATCTGAATGGCAGCATGTCCCTATTTCCCTTGGCAAAGCTATTTTTCTTACTGCAGATAAGAATTGTTCTTTACTGCATCATTTCCCTTTTCAGCAAAGATAGGAAACCAGAAGCATCTGCAGCACCAGCTACTTGTGCTAGAAGTACTTAAAATCTTCAGAAATTGTACTGACCTTTTGGTCTGAGCTTGCTTTAGATTCCAGTGACAGTACAGCTAACACCCCTTACATATACCACCCTTCTGATTTCTACCAGTGTTTCACCTGCTCCAACATTAATTCTCCTTTTGCCTTTCTCTATAGATCTGTACATCTGTACACATCTGCACACACCCCCAGATGCCCAAACAAACAGGTGAGCTATGCTTACAGACAGCTGGGCTTGCAACTGGGCATGCTTCATTCATAGGATGATTTGGGCTGGAAGAGACTTTAAAGGTCATCTACTTCATCATCCATAGCAACACAGGAAAGCAAGACAGCTCTTGCAGCCTCAGTCCATGCTTTGTGCAGCTTCTCATCAGAACTCCAGCTGGTGCACCCTTAGGAATTCAGGTCCTTCTTCCTTTTAGTGACTTGCTGGGCCCCGTGTGGAAAGGCTTTTTCCATCTGTTTTTAACCAGTTTCTTGTAGCAAGTCACTGTCAGGACTTGACTGGTTATTGGGGTGAACATTTGGTCTGACTCTACAGATACCTTGAAGACTCCAAAGGCAGGAGATTTTTGTGAAGCATTCCCAGTCCAGTTACTGTCTCCCAGGTTCATGGACATGTCCTCTATAGCCCTGAGATAACTTCTTACCTAACTGCATGTCTCTGTCCAGATGGAACAGCTGGTATGGGACTTTAGAGTATTTCCAGTGACAGCCTTAAAGAGCCCTGATTTCCCTGCACAGGGAGGGGACATGGCCATGCCAGCCATACCAAAAAGTAGGTACTGTAGTGTTGTGTAATAGACATTTTATTGCAACCTGTAAAAGTGATCCCATTTGCATCTGTTAATAAAGGCAGACCCATCTGCAGCCTGTGTTCAGCCATTACAGAGTGCTGGTGCCATGGATTAGCTGAGGTCCTGCATATGCCACCTCACGAACAAGTGATGGATGTCACAACTAGCTGGACCCTGAGGGTTTTTTAGGACTCTTCTGGGAGCAGTCCATTCTGAAATCTAAACTACCTCAATTGCCATGCAGAGATCAGAAGTATATTTCAGCAAGAACTGAAAGGGAAAAGTTCAGAGGCAGCATAAATAGAGTTAGATTGTCCTCAGCTTAATGGAGGGAGGACAATAAAATGTGAACAAAAAGTGTCCAGCTTCAATCTAAGAGTTATTCCATCACCCACACATGCAGATTAAATCAAAATGTCTGGATAAGAATAAATGGTGGTGGGAGGAAGAGAAGATGGTGAAAAGGGATGCTGGTTTCTAATATAATATGTATTTTACTCAAAAAATTGCTGGACTTGCTTTGAAGGTGACCTTCTGGCAGAGGATAAACCTGACAACTCTAAGGCTGGAGATTCAGAAGATAAAAAATGGTTGCAATCAATAGTGGAAAAAAGAGGCAACTTTACCCTTTGGCAACAGAGAAGGGCATGACTCTACCAGGTGAGTGAAGTCTTGCTCTACTGGTTCACAAAGTACAACCTGAAAAGATTTTGGTGCTCCTGGCTCAAAGATTCTGCAAACCCTCTGTGGTCACATGATGTGACATGAAGAGATTTTTCTTCTATATCTCAGTATATACAGATTTTTCCCACTATTATATGTTAGAAGGAGATGGAAAAAATGAAAATGGAGTCTTCTCCCTGAAGACTGAAAAACTGAATTCTAAGTTACAAGTTCACATTTTAAGTTGCCAAAAAAAAAAACAAACCCAAAAGCAAAAGCAAAACCAAAAAACCAAAACCAACAAAACCTTACTCTTATGATTTAGGAATCAAAAGTCTTCAATTAACTCATTTATTCATCAACATGTGCTATTTTGAGTCCCCTGAAATTCTTCTATTTTTCCAAAATAATTAATTATATTGTATTTTTCCTTACACTTGAAAAATTTTTGTTCCCTTTTGTTGTTCACAGAACACATGTTTGTTAATGGTTTCCATAAACTGAGCAGTATCTTTAACCATTTAATCTTTCCTAGCCCTTTTTTTTTTTATTTAATTTTGTCCAAAAACATAAATAACTCAATGGCCAGAGTTTTTATTAGAACTCTGGATCAACAGTTCCTCATGGTGGACAGAAGCACAGGATAATCTAGGCTGGAAATGAACTCTGATGGCCACCTGTCTTACAGCCTTTCTCAAAGAAAGGCCACCTAAAATCAGGTTTCTCAGCACCTCATCCATTTGATTTTTAACTGAGCAAGGTGAGATTTCACAGCTTCTCTGGGCCACCTTAGCCTCTGCCCATCAGGGAAGTGCTTCAGCCCCAGCCATCCCAGTGGGGCTTGGCTGATCTCCTGTGCTTTGCAATGTCTTTCCTGTAAAGGGGAGCCCAGTGCTGGACACAGATGTGGGGGCTCAGGAGAAAAAAAAACCAAATCAACCCTTCTGCAGCCTGATCCTTTTCAATTTGCATCTTCCACAGCAGCAGGTGAAGGTACACAGAGCCTTCCAGGCTCAGCTTTCACCCTGACTGCTCAGGAGCCGTTCCTGCATTTGCTGTGACAAGTGATCCTCAGATTTCTGGCAGCAGAAGTTGTCAGCTTTCCAGTATTGCAGCTTTTTAGGTCTTAGGACTATCAGGCTGTCAATGCCATGGGCTGCTGACCTAACAGGATTGTCAGCACATGTCCCTGCTGAATCCCTCCCCATCCTTGTGACTTCCTAACACATTTTTCCTTGGCTTCAGGATGCTTCACAGAGCTGCAGAACACTTCCCCAAGTAACAAGGGTAACAATGACAGCAACAATAGCAGCAGAAGGAAAAGAGACTCATGCAATCAGTCAGGGAGGAAATTAGGACACTGAGGTTGGGAACTAGGGGTAAGGGGGAATGCTGCAACTGACAGGAAAGTAAATTGAGTTTGAAAAGATTTTTTAGGTCTGTATACAAGAGGACTCAAGAATATCCCACCTGAGGCTGTCTGTGAGCTCACCTTCTGAGATGGCTTCATTGTCATCACAAGACAATGCTTTTTGAAACCCAGACAGCACATAACCAGGAAATCCATAGTTATACAGCCAGGTGGAATCAAGCTAAGAGAAAAAACACACACATTTCTTAGACTATCCAAAAGAGTTGCTTCAACTGAGATGTAAGCCAGCACAATGTAGGCACAAAAAAATTAAAAAGAGTAAAACTGACCTGCAGTAGAGCTGCAGTAGACCAATTGGTTAACTATAATCCAAATTTCAGTTTCTCCAGGAGACATATCTGTAATCTTTATGTGTCACAGGTAGAAGTATGGGGATTTCTGAAAACCTTATTTGGGGATTATTTTATACTTTTTCTTTCCAAGTTGTAGTAGCTTGGCCCCTGCCTGGACAAGGAATAAAAAAATGGTTCTTTCAGAGGCTTTTTTTTCCTGCTGAGATTTGATCTGCCTCTAACAGCATGCTATGAATAAAGTCAGCTAGCAACGTGATCATCTGGAAACAGGAGCTCAGAATTATTTTTTTCTACTCTGCTAGTGACTTGGGATTAGACCTTGAACAAATTATTGTATGCCTCTGAGCATGTTTCCCAGAGAGACTGTGGGCTTCCCATCCCTGGAGGTTTCCAAGGCCAGGCTGAATGGGGCTCTGAGCAACCTGGTCTAGTGGAAGGTGTCCCTGCTTGTGAAAGGGGGTTGGAACTGGATTATCTGTAAGATCCTTTCTAACTCCAACCATTTTGTAATTCTACAATTTCATTATTCTGTCTTTTTTCACTTTCTATTTTGCTGTGTGAGTAACAGAGTTGTGGTAGCTCCGAGAATTTTCAGCAAGTCTGGCTTTGATCTGAAATCCAGATTACTACAACATAGTTGGATCAGAGCATCTATGTTTGCTCTAGGTCTTGCATTACTCTGTTCTTATATGCTTCAGTGCTCCTCATGATGAAGGAGCATTGAACACACAAGCATTGAACTTTTCTTTTTTACCCAATATATCCTCACCATCAGAGTCTTTTCCTGGGAGTGAAATTAAAAATTCTCCACTAGCTGAAAATGGTTCCTAGGTTTTCATTGCTGATTTATGCACAAGGTGCCTGGTCAGTGCTCAGTAGGCTTTTTGATATTTTAGTAGATAAAATTCGAATCATCTGATCCCTATCTGTGCTTTTAATTCCCAATCTGTCTCTTAGGCTGCATCCTCATTAATGAAATAAACAGGACCAGAACAGCACAAGACTGGGGCCCCAGCATTGTTTGGAACACAAACTTCTATTTTCCTGCATTCTCCACTTTCACAGAAAGTGGTCAGGCTGGTCCAGGGAGCAGCGTGAGCCAAGAAGCAGTTTGGATGCAGACTCATGTTTTGGGGAAGGGAATTCAGCCCCACACACACAGTCTGCAGCATGCCAGCTCTCCCCATGGCCAGTTTGTTAGCAGGGACATAGACTTCCATATTTCACCCAGCTTGAATTTTGAATTGCATCCTTAAAGCATTCTAGGAACACTGCTGCCTAATTTTGACAGCCATAAAAGATTTCCCCTTTTCCCATCTGATGAGGAAAAGGCTTCTTGGAACTCACATTTGGGAGAAAAAAATCCCTTCCAAAAATGATCTTTAATTGTTAATAACAAGAGACAAATGACTGGTGCACTTTCCATAGAAATTTTGCTCTCAGTCCCTCTAAGCATGTCTGAAAATATCCCTTGGTCTTCCTATGAGATCTGTCCTGTCATGAAATGGAGGCTGTCACAGAAAGAACCTTAAGGAAAGCACGATGCAAAAGCAAAGTACAATTATTGCTACAATACAGCTTTTAGATTTTACATCAGAATCTTGAGTTTTCATAAGAAAAGGAGGTGAAAGGTAGGATCACCACACAGCATAGCACAGAAAATATTTGCACTGGCTTTACACCTGTGCATCTCTACTGAGTTTTGCTGATCAACTTACAGAAGCAAGAAAGAAGATTCTGACCTAGAGAATCAAACATCAGCAACAAAACTAGGGGGAAAATTTGCATTTTGTTTTTCACTCTCCCAGCCGTTTTATTAGTAAAACTTCATACTATAAAAGTACAATAAATACTGATAGCATATTCATTAAAAGTGCTTCTCCATATCAGGAAATTATGTTCTTAAAGCAATTTAGGATTCCCACCTGTCTTTACAATGGAGCACTAAATAACTTGTTTGTGCTGAATCTATTGTACACACTATTAAAAAGCCAATAAATCCAAATTACATATTAAAACATGAAGTGAATTTAGGAACTAAGACCAGATTAAGAGGAAAAAAAATTATCTTTTTCTCTGAAACAATCTTAAAGCTTTTACTGACATTAATTTTATTTTCTCTATTGATTTTATTGAGAGACAATTTTGATAGGTTCTCTTCTTTTTGCCAGGTTTCAGTATTTCACGGCAGTTGGCAATGCAGTGTTGACATAATGATAGGACTTGCTATGACCCCCAGTACTTAAAAGCCAACTTTGTTTTGGAAGCAATGGCTGGCAACACTTTAAATAGATATGCAGTCCTGATATATTACACCTTTTTTGTATGGGAGCAAAATATGATGTGAGGTGAGCCACCAAAATCTTTGCCTTGTTTTCCCTTGAAGTCCCCAAGGGAGCAAATTGCTTTTGCTCTCTTTCTCTTGTGTTTATTTATGCATTTGGCCCATGCTACCATAGGCACACAGGCAGCAGGAGTTACAGCACAGCTTGGAGAGGGTATCAGTGAGGTCACACAGGAAGTTTTGGGGTGCTGCACAGCAGCAGAGCCTCTGGTCAGACAAGGGAGAAGCCATATGTGAAGTGCAGTGGTGGAGTCACCATCCCTGGGAATATCTAAAAGTTGTGAAGATGTGTCACTGGGGGACATGGTTTAGTGGTGGGCTTGGCAGTGCTGTGCTGATGGTTGGATTTTAGAGGGCTTTTCCAACCAAATGGTTCTGTAATTCCATAGCATGGCATGGTCCAATTCTAAGCCTTCCCCTTCACAGACTCTGTAGCAGGGAGGAATCCTCTGAGGAAAGGAGACTTCTGAGGAAGTAACAAAGGCATCCCTGAATATCCCTGGACTATGTCAGAGAAGAAGTTCCCAAGTACTGAACAAAATTTTGAACATTGTTCCAATTATAAATATCTGCCTCATCAGCTTCCACAGTAGCTTTAGATTTAGAAAGACATAAAAATACACATTCCTAGGGTCAGCAGTTAGTACCATTTTGTGGGGTCTGACTTACACTCTGACACTTCAGTTCTGTACCCTTCATTGCAATGATGTCAAAAGATAAACTACTTCTATCCATTTGACTTAAAATCTATATAAGTATAACAATTAAAACCAACATCCTGATATCTAATTGTTCCCTGATGCTCACTTTTGGGACATAAAGACCAAATTTTTCCACACTCTTCCACTAGCCCAAACTGCATGTGGGTGTCTAAAGAGCTGCTAACAGGTAGCTTATGCTACCTTTGCAGAGGCCTTGGCATACTCCTACTGTACTTTTTTAAGGTGCTTTAGCACATCAGATCTGCCAAAACAAGATTTGCAAGTTGGAAAACAAGGATATCTGGAGAAAATTTTAAGCCTTTTTGTCTTTTAAGAAAGTAAAAAGCTCTTTCCAGAAAGCCATTATTTCCTTGTTCCTACAGAATGCAATATTAGGGAGCTGTATGAATACTAGTTAAAGTGTTATTCATAATAACTGGATTCCATTTAAGACCCTAATGCAGCTGATCTGACAAAAACAGCTATTACTGCACATCAGCCCCATGTCTATGGCAATGCCTTCTATTTAGATGTCAGAGCTTCTCCTTCTGATTAACACACTGTACTTCAGGTCACTTTTATAAAATAGGGAAATGCAGTTATGCCCGTTTTGTGCACAGGAGGTGAGCACATAAACACTGCAATGACTTACATGCAAAGCCTGTGCCTCAGACATGAATCACACTCCAGAATCTAAATTGCAACACTACTGTAATTTCCTTCCCTATTCCATTAAATGAAATTTGCCTAAACTAATGTACCAGCAGATGCTCTGCGCACAAGAGTAGTGTTGCATCAAAGGTTTCCCCTCTGCTAGTCACAGATTATGAAAGGGGAAGAAGTCACCTGAGCTAACTTGAGTGATCTTTATTATAGATGTGTACTATGTCTGATCATGACAGTGCCATTTGAGATCTCACAATCTGGCTTTTAGCATCTGGTCTTGAAGACTGTCAGTCTGTGAAGTACTGTTTCACTTCAGACTTCCTTGTTCAGACACCTCAAGCCATCTCATGTGCCATTAGAAATCTGTTTGTAGGCAAAAAAGTCAAGATCCAGCTTGGATCCAGCCAGCTCCAGTGCCTTTAGTTGGTGCAGAGTCACACAAGGAGACAATGCCTCTCCTTCACACCTGTCCTGTCTCTTTTAAAGCCATGTTCATTGCCCACTCTTTGCATGGTCAGCAATTTCCTCCTCTAGTAATCTTCTAATGTTCCTCCTTGCATTGCTACAAAGGTAATCCTCAATGAGTTAAGAAACTGCATTTCTATGATTTTATAAGATGCCATTTGAAGGAAGTCAGGAGAAGGAATCCTCATGGTTATCATTATTAGTAACCATCAGTTTAATTTTTCAGCTGTTTTACCTCCTTTAGCATCTCTTGCCTTAAGTTTAAGGCAGTTGCTCTGGGATGTGTTCAGCTGTATAAATTATAACCTGACTTTGAGCAGGAGGTTTAAGTACACAAAGTGAGTCACTAGATTGATGTCTCGTTTGATCAGCTGTGCAGTCAGGGTCCTTGCTCTGCTGCAAACCTGACTGCACAGTCAATACTGCTGCATCCCTGGCTGGCAGGAGAATTCAGGGTCAATAGCTGTACTATAATAAAATCTGCATCACTGTGAGCTGGTGTCTTGTATCTTGCCTATTTCTTCCCCTCAGCTGCATTTCTTTGTTTATATAAGAAGTCCAGGTATGGGGCTTCCTTCTTGTTCTCCATTCTTCTGCTCAAGCCAGTCTGTCCCCTGTCAGCTGCAAAAATTCCTGTGGACTCTTGTCTTCAACTGGCTGACCAAGAACAAGGTCTCTGTTGCACTGCTCCATTCTCACAGAAGTGAGTTTAACCTCCAAGAACGTCCCGGAGCTTGAACATAATGAACAGTGAAAACATCACCAGCGAGAGTTGATCTACTTCTATTGATTTGTTTGGCTTTCGATGAAAGAAAACTGTCTGAAAAAGTTATGTCCTTTCTGTTTTTCAAACAGTAAAACTTACTGCTCAAAACAAAATGACACTGAATCATGGGGACAGCTCAGCTATCAAGGGAACCATGGTGCCTCAAGGGAAAGTGAATAGAGGTGAGGACACCAACCTGAGGAAGAGTGAAAAGCTCTGGACTTTCTTTCTGAGATTCACCACAGCAGCTTAGATAGACATAATGCAAGCCTGAAAGGAGGTTGGGGTGATATGGGTGTTGGCCTCTTTTCACAGGTAACAAATGACAGAATGAGAGGAAATGGCCTAAAGTTTTCCCAAGGTTTTTTATCTCAAGTTTTAGCTTAGACATTAGGAAAAAAATTCTTCATGGAAAAGGTTGTTAAAAAATGGAACAAACTGTCCTGGATGCAATGGAATCTCCAACCCTAGATGTGTGCAAGCAACTTGGGGGTTTGGTCCGTGGGGATGTGGTTTAGTGGTGAGCATGGTGGTGCTGGGTTGATGATTGGACTCAATGATCTTAGAGGTTTTACCAACCTTATTTATTCTGTGCTTCTATGAAATATCTGAACTGCAATAGTTTGAGCGTTTGTTAGAATGAAATATTTGGATATGAGGTGGATGGACTTGAAAAGTAAAGTTTCATTTCTACTCTGCAAAGTTCACTCAAAAGATCTGTTCCCTGGCCTCCAAGACCTCTGATCCCACCAGTAGATTTTGTGGCAAGGCAACATTGACCTCTCTAGAAGAAGATATGGGTGGGAAGCACCTAAACCAACTGGACACTTTCAAGTGCAAGGGATCACAGGATATACAAATTAGGGTGTTGGGAGGGGGCTGATGCTATTGCCAAGACCCTTGTCATTGATCCCTGTATATGTGGTACCTGGGGACAAGGTTCAGTGATGGACTTGGCAGTCCTGGGCTAATAGTTGGACTCAGTAATCTTGAACAATTTGGAGTAATCGTGTTCGTCTTCCCAAGTAACTGGTTTGAGTGATGGAGAGCTGCTTCCCTGGGCACTGCTGAACAACTGCCTGAACTTGGGGAGTAGTGAATGAATTCCTTGTTCTGCTTTGCTTGTGTGCATGGCTCTTGCTTTACTTATTAATGTGTCCTTATCTCAACCCACGACTTTTCTCACTTTTACTCTTCTGTTTCTCTTTCCCATCCCACAGGGAGCAGGGGAGGACTGGAGTGAGTGGTTGTGTGCTACCTAGCCTCCTGCTGAGGCAAAACCCCAACAGTGTTATATAAAACACATAATTATATTATATTAATGTGGTTATTTTTGTACAACTGACAGTGTATTTGTTATGAATACCTCACATGTACTGTGTTCTGTATATGTTACATGAAGTACATAGCAGTTCATATGCAGACACTGCAGCAAAGGCTTTTTATAGATATCTACAAATGTGTTTATGGAGTTGGCTATTACATAAAACCACCAGCAACAGCTTCTTGGGGAACCCAGTTCTGTCACTGCATGTTAGGGAATATCTAAAAACTGCATGGAGCTCCTCAGGAGACACCAGCCTCATGCTGCCTCCTTCCTGCTCCCTGATTAGACTCAGACAAGTGGTAGGGGCTAAGAGAGGGCTCTGCTGAGGATGAGGAAATTTGAAGAGGCAGGAGAGTTCAGATGTCACCAGTCTTGAATAACACCTAAAAACGAGTCACAGGAATGAGTTTTTAGAGCCAGACACCTCAGTCTCACTTATTCCTTGTGTTTGTTGTCTGCATCCATGCCCATATCGAGCCCCCAGGCTGGGAAGATGACAGATAGTTTCATTCCTAAATCTTCAATGCCTATGCTGTTCCCAGGACCAGCCCCATGATTTCTTTCCAGGCTGCACTTTTCCAGCCACTCAAACATTACTTTACAGCCATGTTTTGAGTCAATTCTCAGTTACCATCTTCTTGTGGAGCTTGGTGATGTCATTGGATGAAGGATCTCTCTCCACAGATAAAGGGATTTGTACCAAATCCCTTCATAAGTACTGGAATCTGTCCCACTTGCTAATGCAGAACAGAGAGGTCTGAGCAACAGGAAAATACTCTTAATATCACAGATTACTTCTCCATGGGGCAAGTTGTCAGAAACAGTTGTGAAGGTTGTGATCCACATTCACTCCTGCAAGATCACAGCAAGGGAGGGTACAAGAGAGTAATTTCTCGAATAAGGAGCAGGTAAAGGGTGAAAAGAGCAGGATAAGCAATTCTCAGAAGCTCTTTGGAAAAATATAAACAATCTGGTAAGGGGGAGGAGGTGTGGGAGTTGAGCAGAAGAAAATTAAAAGGATAATTAGAAGACGAAAAAAAATTACATTGCTGAGAACATTTTAGCTGGTGAAGCCAGGGATTTCAGATGAATTCACAGCCGGCAGATGGTAAAAAGGGGGAAAAAACCATCAGCCAACAGCACACCCTATAATCAGTTCCTTACCATGAATATTAGGGGGATTTAGTTAGGGATAGGGAATAAGGAGCTGGCAGCCTTAACAAAAAAATTATTTTGTTTTGTATCTTTGCAACAGAGGAAAAGGGATCAGAGTAACTAGAAACAAAAGCCAGAGCCCTGGTTTGTTGTGGGGTGTGAGCTGGAACAACCAAACATTCCTCATTAATAATCCCCCCTACTGATATTTTAGCTGCAGTTTTCACATTTCCGTGTGATTGTAGTTGGGATTCTCTTTTTTCCTTGGACATAAATATCTCTGGGCACCTGAAAATATAATTGATGAACAAATGGGTAAATAGACAAGTCTTTATACCATATCAATAACAATGTATCCTAAAGAAAAAAAAAAAGTGGAATTCAAGAAAAACATATAACCAACTCAAACACGTCAATTCCCCATACTTGGATAACATCAAATAACAGAAGCTATAATAAGCAAAACAGGAAAGAAGGAAAATCATCTCCCCAGTGACTAAGAAAGCACAGATCTTCCCAAAGCAACAGGGTGAAGGACAGAGATTTGAAAGCTGCTCTGACTGCAGTGCACCCTCATGGCATAGGGCAGAGACCAAGAAAGGAAAATTGCTCTGGCTCAGCACCACAAACGCTGCTGTCTTGCCCTGGATGCAAACATGACCCTCACAAGCCTGCTTGGAGGTCCCTTCACAGTATTCTCCAGAGCCCTGACCTATGTCTCAGCCCTTTGGGGGCAGGTGGGGTGTCCCCATGAAGGAATCTTCGGCAGAGCTGCTTCCCTTTGGTTGTTTCTCTTTTTTTGGTAGCTAAACTGAGATACTCTATGCATTACCAGCTTTCTTGAGGGATATGCTTCCACAGGTGACTTGTTACTCCTGTCTAGTCTAAAGGTGGGCTCAACCTATTCCCAAGATGAAAAGAATCCTCATGCAGACTTGGAGAGGCTCTAAAAAAATGAAAGATTTCATTAGAAAACCATTTCCCACTGAAATTACTAGCAGAACTCCCATTGATTCAATTAAGGGAAGAACCACAGTGTTTATAGCCCCCAAAACTGCTTAAAGATGAAGACATCTGACTCATGAGGATAGTAACCAGAGGCAAGCTACTCACACACTTTATTTTTCATGGAATCATAACTCTGGACAGCATAGATGAGACCAAATTGATTTTAAATAGAGAAGCATTTTTGCTTATATAAGACCAGGCCAAAGCTTTCGGATAATTTTGCTGATTTCAATAATAATTAAATTTGCACTCTCACATTAATGTGGGATGTTTTTAACAGAGATATTACTGAAAATTAAAGGAAATTAAATGGGAATGAAAGAAAAAAAGCACACAACCTTTGTGATTCCTCTAGTGGAGTCTCTCTCATGGAGATGATTTGATTTTGAAGCGCTGCAATTTGCATGCTATCACTTCATGCCTGGTTGGAAACAGGGTATATTTTGTGTGGTTTGGTTTCTTCTGTTACTTCTGAGCTACTAAAAGCTGTATTTAAAAAAGGCAAAGGATTTTCACAAGCGCATGTGTCACAGACAGGTGGGAGGTCAGGAGGGAGTTATTCATGCTAGCCATGGATGTCCCATGTTTCCCCTCACTCAGCATGGGTGCTGCCCATGTGCTGTGAATCTCTGGACACAGTCCTGGCCACAAAGGCCACCAGCTCCAGGAGGGATCTGCAGCCCCCCTGCCCTGGCCAGGGGCAAGCAGAGACCTGGCAGGGTCTCCCGAGGCCATCTTCGCAGACAAAAAGTCCAGGTTTTCCATAGGTTTCCCCGAATCCCTCAGAAGCAGCTTTCCATCCTTCCCACCCCTCCAGGAGGGCAGTTCCACCCACGCAATGGGCTGCCTTAAACATCAGTAGCTGTGGGAAGTTTCATATAACATCTTTGACCCAGATCATGCTCTCTCCAAACCTCTGCCTCTCCCAACTCCTGGATGCTCCAAGACCCTTTTTTGCATGGCCCAAAGTTATGAATAAAATGGCTTGGAGGGCCTGAAACGAAAAGAAATATCAAATTATGGTGGGTAACACTGCTCCACAGGAAGTACAAACCTCCTTTCAGAAGAATTCCTAAAGAATAAAAGTCTCCATTTCACAAGGCCTGGCTTTGCAACAGCCATTTCCATATTTCAGTTGTTTCTTCTCAGAAGCTGTGATTTCTTGATAGATCAGAACTTACATCACTTCATCTCCCACTTTACTAATTTGATGAGGAAAATGGAATTGCTGTGGTGGCAATTTAAACGTATTAAAGGAAAAAGTTAATCCAAAATTTTGATTCACCAAATTTAGTCCATTTCCATTACATTTAATAACTTCAGCCTCTCTTAGTTCATCTGTACTTATCTTTAAGTCTGCATGGCTGGGTGGCATTAGAAATAAGAAGATTATTCATAGTAGGGTGCTCTGCCTATAAACTCTTTCTTAGCTCTCAGTGGAGATAAAGAATATTTGTTCAACTGTATATCATTTCATAATTATATGAGGCTCTTCTGTTCTTATAAAATCATATCTCACACCATCAGCCACAGACCTTTCAAAAAATACCAAAAAGGGTATAATTAATTCAAACAGAGTAATCCTTAAAGTATGAGGATGGTCAGAGACATGCTTTCTCATTTCCCTCCAAGCACACATGAATTATGAGATCCAAGTCACAGCTCTTGTACGGGACTAGTTCATGCATTTGTGGAGAGGAGGGAACTTGCTGCATGAATTCTCAACTTCCCTCTGCAAATCCATGCACAAAGCGTTTGGGTCTGCAGGCTTGAATCGTGACGTGCTTCACCACACCATGGAAAAGTGGGTGAGGAACGGAGCCCGAGGGAAAAGCTCAGTAAGGAAAAACTCCCTGGCACGGCTGGGAGGGAGCAGGCTGGGCAGCTTCCTCTTGGGCTGGCAGCAGTGCTTCAGCTCTGAAGGATTTAAGGAGTGACTGGGGAGGGGGGGGAGTGAGAAAAACTTCCACGCAATCCTGCAGCATCTGGTGCTTCCTGGCCTGTGGAGTCAAGGAGAGAGAGCAGAGCCCTTGGAACGGCGTGGGAGCAGGTGGGGGAAGGTGCTGCTGTTATTTGCAGCAGACGTTCCTTAGCAACAACCTGGAGCAGATGGAAGGCCGGGTACCACCGAGCAGAGCCTCCACCAGCAGCCCCTCAGCCTCTCCTGTGCCGGGGGAGCTGAGGCAGCACAGCAAATTCTACCCGAGAGCTTTTCTCCAGACAAAAGGAAGGGCTAAGGAGATCACTTTGACTCATGCCAGTTTGAAGCCTAAAGATATGTGAGCAAATTTTATTAAACAAGTTTGATAAATACCAACAATATTGTTGTAACTATATAGCAGTTGTTACATATACACATACATATATACATACAAACATATTCTGTTACTACAATAACTTGGATTTCTTAGGAATGCTGGGAAATCTCATCATTAAATTTAAAGAACATGGTTGTGATTAAAAAAAATGTCTTTAGGTTATACTAACCACACTGGATTAAAAAAAAATCAGGTCTTAATCTGTATCTGAAGTAAAAGAATGATATCAGGTCCTAATCAGTCTGAAGTAAAAACAAAGTGATAATCCACAGTTAAAAATGTTACTTGAAAATGGACAGCTCACAGATGCAGAGGATTTCAGAGAAAGTCTTCATTCACAGATGGATGTATTACCAAATTAAAGAAAACAGGAACCATCTGTGGGATAACTAATTAATCTTGTACATGAAGAATATGGAGAATCATCAAACTTGAACATAGCTAACAGCAGAGGTGGGGCTTCCTGCGGAGTGTCCATAAAGCTATAAAAAATACCACCAACTTCTGCATGCATCCCTCTTTTTCTTCAAAATCAGGTGTGAAGAATTGAGCACTCTGATATCATATCCTCTATTATGATACTGCATATGTAAATATTGTCCTATCATTAAAGGAAAAGGAACTCTACTCTTTGTATTTGATCTGCCTACATGCCCTTGAGGTTTCACTGTGATCTGCATGCAAAAGCAAAGGGGAACAAAAGTACAAAAGCCATAAAATTTCATGATCAAGAAAGAGCCATAATTGTCTCTAGGGGGAAGGACAAAACTTCTCTTTTCAGATTTTGTACATAACAAGAAGTTTTGGTATTTCTTGTGTCTTCTCAGGGATAGGATGTTTGAAACACATCTATGGCCATATTAGAATTATATTGGTAAAACTCATACCTTCAATTCCTCTTTTCTATTAATATCACCATCAACAAAAATCTGATAGATTAATTGATTTATCTTCCTTGATTACCCTGATTAATCAGGACCTAGATGAACCTTTTAAAGATGTAGGAATAGCTCTGTAGCCAGCAAAAGAAGATAAACACTTGATTATGTATTCTGGTGAGTCAAGCTCACCCATATGGGATCTCATCTCCATTTCCCTTCTGCTAATCTACCTCTTAGCAACATTTTAGCAATTCCTGTGGGTGATACATCAGTGAACAGAAATCGGAAAATGGCAGATGAGTCCAAACTTCCTTCCATTAAAGACAATGGATGCTTTATTCCATTAACACCAAGGACACCAATCTGAGCAATAATGGTATTTAATATTATGTCTTTGGCAATGGCTGGACAAAAGGAAAAGAATTCCTTTTATTTTCCTTCACTGTAGAAGTAAAAATTAAAAAGAATGTAAGCAAAGCAAGGCTGAAATTTTCTGTCTTATCAGAATTCAGGAATTATGCAAAATTTTGCAATTTTGAGGAGATTGTTGATTTTCCAGGATTCTCATAGGTACCCTACAGGTTTGTCTAATTTTAATCTTTCAGCCCACCTCCATGTCCACCATCTTACCAAATTTTCTGATAATTCCCAGCTTCCTGACAGTTCACCTGCCAGATATGACAAGATCTGAGTATGGAGCTGCATCATAGATCCTCAAGAGCCAAAACTCCCTGTCTGATAGACCACCGTGCCCTCAGGCTTTCCAGGGTTTCCACAGCTCCAGAGTCAGGTATCAATACCCTGTCACAGATAATTTCTAATTGTTATTTTTCCCCTTGAGAAGCAGTAAAACAAAATTTCAGGATATCAGATCTTAGGTGACTGACTTCCCTATGTGCTCTCCTCAATCCAAAACCTGTGGGCAGGGTGAACCAGCTTTGGCACACAGGCATCATTTTGTTGTGGGTGCTGCCAGACGAGTGCCAGCTCATGGTCTCATACGTGGTCATTTCCTAATTTCCAATTACTGCCTTATCAGGTCCATTTCTATACAGTATAAAGTGGGTTGGCCTAAACCAGGGGGTGTTGTGTCTGTGTGTGTGCAATTTAATTTGTTTGTTTGCTTATTCAGCCCTGTAACAGTTACAGAGATTCCACAGACTGAATTACAGCTCTCAGGTGAAATGGCCCCAGCCTGTAGCTGAAGGCATCACTGTCCCCCACCACTGAGATGGGGGTCCCTGCACAGGTCTGGCAGCACCCCTCACCTGATTGTGCTGAGTCTGTGCAAACTCCCATCGAGCTCCCTGTGGACTCCAAAACAGCAGCTTTAGCATCTCACTAGATACTATTCCTAGCTGCCTTCATGTGAAATAAATTTGATTTAAACTGATGTAGGACTGTCCAGGTTGGGATTTGCAGTACTTTTGTTATGTTGACTGATATTACTCCTTTTCTTAAACAACAACTGCAAGTACTTCAGGAGGGCAGGTAAGGGTAAGATGAGTCAAAAAAAGAGCAGTATTATTACTGTTGCTGTAATTTTAGCATATATTTCAGTTGCAATCTTTCTCCAATCAGTAGCAACAATTACAAGACACTCTCTTTCAGGAATCTGCTCTAGTGGAAGGTCCTTGCCTACGGCAAGGGCCTTGGAACTTGGTGATGCTTTAAGGTCCCTTCCAACCCAGACCATTCTGTGATTCTATGATCTTCTTAGCCATTATAAGGCAATAGTTCTCAAAATGCAGTATGGGCAGGAGCTGAGATTAGTAGGCAGTCCCCTACATGACATGCTTGCCTCACAACTGCTGCCAGCATGAACATTTTTTTATGTTTAATTAAGTAATTTAAAATAGCTTCTCCCACTCCTTTTCACACACACAAAAGATATTATTGATATTTCCAGTGTTGTATCCTTTATAACTTCATCCTCCATCAGGGCTGATTCTTTTACCTGCTAGGAGAGCCAACTTCATGTTTTGTAGAATATCCCTTTTTTATGCAAAGCATTAACAAGAATGACATTTCAGCACCAATCCTGAGAAAAGGACATTTCAAAGTGTGTTCATGGTGAGATAAATTCAGTGTAGCATGAATGAAAAAAATTTCCAGTGCATTTACATTCTGAATGCATACCTAGTTGGAAATCTAGATAGCTTGTTTAAATTGTCAGTCTGCTGAGTTCAATGCCATGGAAATTGGAAGGAAGTTCTGCTTTTCAGGACCTCCTGTACTGTATCTTGTAGAACAAATTTGAATGTGCCTATGACCAGAGCAGAGAAATTTGATTGTGACACTTGTTTTATAGATTGTGTCACTTTTCATAATACACTGACTTTTCCAGGCTTCAGTTCAACAGGCTATGTCACTTGACTGCAGAATAATTAGTGTGAAATACATTGGGTTTTCTCCTTTACTTCTGTTTGCATTTGGGTTGTTTGGGGTTTTGGTGGTTTTTTTTTTTTGTTTTTGGGTTTTTTTTGGGTTTTTTTTTGTTGTTTTTTTGTTGTTGTTGTTTTGGTTTGGTTTTTGGGTTTTTTTTTGCAAAAGGTTTGTATGAGCCTTTTTATAAAGGAGCCACATCTTGTACAATTTACTGGAATCTTATTGTTAGTCTTATAAATATTATTATTACTACTACTACTTCTATTTTCCACTCATAAAAGTAATAACTTGGGAAACAGCTCCTTACTTTGTGTTGTGAAGATTCATCCTATTATAGTAATTCTATTATTCTGGTTAATCCCTAAAGACAAAGAGGAAATTTCCCTGCCAGTAATGAAGGTATTAAATAACAAGTGATGCATTTCTGGTGCAATCACTGACATTGTCAACAAGAAGAGAGATGGTGACCTCGGGGATATGAAAACCTTGATGTAAATTTCTCTAACACACCTTGTGGTTTACTTTGATTTCAGTAAGGTTCAGATATTACACAGTGGCCCAGTCACTACAGGATACACAGACACAGTGATGAGGCTCAAAGGAACAATTGCAGAACAAACTTTTACATGTAATTCTGATTTAGAGGGAGGAAAGTCTATATCTCAAAAATGTTATTTAGAAAAGGCTTTCAAAGACAATAAAACCTAAGATGGAAGAGGTAATTCCTGACATTGCATAGTTATTTAATTCCATTTTGGTTTTGACACTGAAAAATATCATAATATGAAACTCACTGTCACTCATACTCCTAAGGATATTTAAAAATAGCTGTCTTTTTGTGTGCCTTCATGGCATTTCTTTCAATATACCTTTCAATATACCTTTTCAATATACCTTCTTTCAATATACCTTTTCTCTTATTTTTAACTTTAAAAGTTCTATAGTATTAAATATTTTAGCTGTACTGTCTCACTCTTATTTAAATTCTCCTGGCACTTCTGAAGAACTACTTCCTGCAGGAGTGAGAAGCAGCTTTCACTCCAGATTGCCTTACAATTCCCCAGTGACAGCTCCCCATCTCCTTGTTTACCTTCCTAGAATTAATGTAATGCCACCTGCACGGTACAGGGGCAGATAGCAGCCTTCCCCTAAATTCTGGTATATCTCTTGTGCAAGGTAGAGAACAGGACCTTGGTGAAAACAGCACACAGAAGCTGGGGATAAATCACCTCAAACTTTCCAGTCAGTTTGTGGTGTAGTCTGAAAAAACATTGCATCTAAACAAGGGTTTCCTAGCACTGGCTTGTCAGGATACCAGCACAGTTGTAAGTCCATTCTGAGCTCTGTTCTGGACAATTCACACATGTAAGTTGAGTCAACCCCCCATTTCTGTGCCTTCATGCCCTTTCCTGAAAGAAAAACTCCATGCCCCTCTCCAAGCCTCCCACCATCAAGAACACAAAGCTGTGTCTTCATGAACATCATGTAGCCATCCCTCTTAACCCAAGGCTTTCTCCATCTGCACGTGCATCACCAATCTGTGCCTTATCAAGTTAATGACCAAGCAGGTCCTTAAAGGCACACACACCCTCAGCTCAGACACATCTCTGAAGAAGCTACCAGGTGCAGCTGCCTTTCCCCTTTTGCATTTGCTTGAGCGCTGTCACCAGCACGCTCACCATGCTTGATAAACTCTGGAATAAACTATTCCAGGCTCCTCAGCTGCCTGTCTCTATGTCTTTTCAGTAGCAATAAGGTCATTCTTAAAAATAAAGAAATACAAATTCTTTTTCGTAGAAGGAAGTGACCTTTATTTTTTGCATGTCTAAGTAAGCTGCATTAAAATAAGATGAAGAGTGTGACAGGAGACAACCAAAGATGGTAAATTTAGGCTGACACTTTGTCCTTAACTTGAACTGTTCAACAAGAAAGTGCACAGTAAAAACAAAGATTTGGCCTAAAATCAGGTTATTTTGGGATATGTCATTGTGCAATATTTTTAATATATTTTCAGGTGCTTCTTGAGCAGCCTGTTGTATGAGACAGAATCGCTGGGAAGTCAGGAGTGCTGTAAGACCATCACTGGGGATCTGAGTCCCTTAGGACTGGATGCTATAAAGTTAAATCACAGCAACAGAGTCCCTGCCCAGACATCTCTGAAGTTAAATGCCAGAAGGGATACAACAGATGAGTCATTCAGGCAGACGAGGGAGGGATAAGAAAAGGCACTGGCTGAATGGATCTGATAACAAAAAGAATGAAGGTCAAAAGAAAAAGGCTTGTGAGTCTTGACAGGGTGGTTTCTCACAAAGGTGGGAGTTATGGGAAAGCACCAGTGAGCTTGAGGAAACATGAGAAACATGAATGTGGGGCTGCTTCTGTCACACATCGAGAACAGCCTTTTGGGTGACTGTAAGCTTTATAGTCTATCCAGTTTAAAGCTAAGTGTTCTGAGATTAAAATCATACAGCAAGACATTGTAAAATATAAAATGCAAAACCACATCAAGTTAGACTTGGAACACTACTTGGGGAAAAAATTTTCCCACTGAGAAGTCAAGACTGCTTTCCAAGCAGGCAGCCAATGAAGGCTTTACCCTAAAACTGCTTCCAGAGAAGTTGAAATTGAACACCTGGGTAGAAGTGGGAAAACAGAAAATAAAGGTAGAAATCCAGGTTATAGAGGGGCTGCCTGCATAGTGTTAAATTCTTTGTAGGGTTCATTATGAGGATAGACTATGAGGGTATTTAAGGAGGATGAGGCCATGAATTTTGCCATTTGTCATAGGAAAAATGGCATTAAAGGAGAGGGTAACTAGTGGAAGCTGGCAGATCGTGGGTGGAGCAGAGGCAGGAGCTGACATTGTGATACTGATTGAAGGAGGCTGGGGAGATAGTTCAGGTCAGTTCATTTGGTTCAGTTCAGGCAAAAAGGTGCTTTGTTTTGGTTTTCTTGTAGTAAGAAAAGAGAATCCTGAGGGAAGCACAGAAGGACGTCATGGTGGGATGATGTGGGGTCAGTAACCTGGGAGATCACTCCTGACAGCAGTGACTTACACAGAGAAAAGGAAGGTCAGTTTGTACAGGGTGGTGTGACAGGCAACTTCCTTGCTTATGAAAAAAGATCTGATCAAAGTCTGGGCAGGAATGTCAGAATGGCTACAAAAGCCTTTAATCTGGGAAAGAGTAATACTTAAATTTGAACACTGCTAAGGAACTGAAAGTTCAACAGAACTATGGGATTATCTGTAGCAAATAATTTCAGATTATGATTTTGGGCAACAACATTAATAAGAGCAGGAGATGGACAAGGAGCAGAAATTGAGAAGGAAAATAACTTCTTTTCATGTTTGTTTATATTTTATTTTTCTTTTCCTTTTTTTGGTTGATGATATGTGAGATAAAAAAGCAGATATGTCAAGGTAAATAGGTAAATACTTGCAAGATGGGAGAGACACTGAGGCAAGAAAAGACAGAGTATGGAAGGGGATTAAATCTTTCTATTGGTGGAAGTAATCTAAATTTAAATTATCAGATTATTTCATTCTGTGATGAAATACATAAAGGAAGACACAAGTTAGTGTCATCCCCAAGGAATGTCAACTTCAGCTATAATTTATCTGAATTAGCAAATAATCCATATGGAAGGGGCATGGTATGGATTCTCCAACCATAGAAACCCACTTAATGACAACAATTATGTTGACATGAGAGCCAGAGCAGATGTTTCACCCCATACGTTTCACTGCTCACACCTGCACTTACTGAACCAATACCCAACTACTTAAAATATTCCTCAGTTTAATTTTTGTATTGGTTCCTTCCTGATGTATATTTTATTCCTTTTAAATCAGAAAAGTGAGCTAACTGAAGCATACAAATACCCCCCTGCAGCTGATGTTTTTTAATCACAGTTTTCTGGGAAGGTTGACCAGCAGTCATGAGTTATTCAGGGTTTTCATTATTCTTCATGACTTCAACACAGTGTCACTGATGTCTTACTAACTTAATTGTGCTTGTTTCCTTATGCAGAATGAATTCTGACTGAAGAGTCAATGTTCCTGGTACTAATTCACAAATACATCAGAATTTCCCCCCAGCATCTATAAGAAAAAATAATACTGATTGGTCTTTTAGACTGACTGAGTTTCTTTCCAATCCTATTTTGAACATAGTAGAAATTTTGCTATTCTGAGCAGATTGTTTATTAAAGTTCTTAGGTAAATTCCTACATTTTGACAGTGTAAAAAGTTACCATTAGTTTAAAATGGTAACTGTAAACCACCCTCATTTTAGATAAATAACACATAAAGTATTATGCAATACCTTATTTTTATTTATTTTTCCATTTTAACAAGAAAGTTTTACCAACAGGGGCTTTTTTACATCCATTTAGGCTCAGCTCCAGTTTCAAGGTAAGATGTCGGGAAATATTGTATCACTGTGCAGAAAAAAATCAAAACAAAGTGGTTGTTCAGCATGACAAGAGAACTTATCAGTGCCCAGCTGGGATGCCAAGAGGAAAATCAAAGCAAGCACTGGTGTCTGTAGGGTCCTGCACAACATGACAAATGTACACAATGATCTCAAGAGAAAGGAAGATGAGCTCAGGAAGAGTGTAATGAGCAGTGCTCTGTCTCTGGGAGTCAGCAGCACCAGGAGCAGCTGCGATTCCAGTAAAGCTCTGCTGCCTAAAACATTTTTATATTGAGCTGTTGCCAATCAATAGCAAGGAGAACTCCTGTTGCTGTGTATTTCACAGGAAAGACACCACCAAAGCCTCCTATGATAGGTTCATGGCTGCCACGACCTTGGGGACCCTTCTGAGAGCCAGCAAGGAAGGGCAGGACTGCCAGGCTGGGATCCATCCTGCCTCCCCTGCCAAGGAGAATCTGCATCTTCTGCAGTCTCATGGTAAACAACCCCCATTTCCAGTGGAGGGATGCAAGAGGTATTTGACAGGGCCTGGTCCCATCCTAGGGTGACTCCTAAGGGAGTTGCTGAGGGTCTTGGTGTATGGGTGGGATGTGATTTCAGTTAAAAAGGGCAGCGAGATGGCATGGAGAGAGGGAAAGGGATCAGTACAGGTCGGGGTGGGTAACCTGTGCCCTTCCTCCTGGGCTATGCTGGTGCCATGAGGTGCCTGTCACAGTGCAAACAAGAGACAGGAATTGCCAGGTATTCTCTGTAAAAGGTGTGATACACTCACAGGAAAACATGTACCAAGTTTCTCAGCTGATCATCAAAAGGGAGGGGCTCCACTGCTGACTGACTCCAGAAAAGGGCAGGGGAAGTGTGAAAGGAGGTTGTACCTGGCAGAAAGCTGAGTTTTTCATCCCCAGCTATGTAGCAGGATGACATTAACTCCTGTGATTGAATGGAGGCCCCTACATAGATATCAATAAATAAATCAAAACCACAAACATGAAAGCTGGGAGTGTTTAATTCAGACTTGACTTCTCTGCACCAGGACTGGACCACTGTAAGATATAAAGAAGTATTGACTCTATTAGGTTTGAGCTATTTACCATATTAATCATAATCCAGCTCACCTTTCAAAAAGTAAATAACATATTTAAGATTATCAGACTCAGTTTTGAGCCACATTTTTCTTATTAAACAAGCACACAGGACTGGCAAAAATCAATAGCAGAGTTAGAGTAGCCTCCCTGTAGAGGGTGTTTGTTATCTCCCATAAGTCACAGTAAAAGATGACAAAGCTGCCACATCATAAGGAAAAGTAATTTTACAGGATTCAGGTGGGTTCAAGTTTCCATCTTCTCACTGTAATCCAGTGAATCATGTGTTTCCACCAGCTAAATGAACCTGCAAGCCTGTCAGACACAGGTGGCTACAGAGCTCACTGTGCTGATTTCCATTTTCTAGGCCATCTTTCCTTAACTGTCCTCTTTAGCAATAAAAAATGGAACTGTAATTCTTCAGGGGCAGTGCAGGTTGGTGTGGCTGGGTGGTGTAACAGTCCCCAGCTGCAGGTGGCTGGCTGACCACATCCATACAGGGAGAGGAGGGGATCCTCATTTCAGCTGGCAAGAGGAAACGTGAATGGTGTCCAACACATTCATCAGGCAGGTGACACAGTTCACTTCCCTCACGGTCCCTGTCACCTCAAATAACTGGAAACGGCCATGTAAAGTGAGTGAAATTGCTATAGTTTAGATTAAAATCACCATGTATAAAAACAGTTTCCAGATAGTCTGATTTTTCTGTGCAGTTTCAAAAGTGTGAAACTTTAAAATTAAGAACTGACAGTAAGATTTTTAAGGAAGGGGTGGGGTTTTTTTGCTTATTTATTTGTTGTTTGTTAGGGGAGGGGTTTGGTTTCTACCTAAGAGGAAGTTAATCTTAAATTCTTATTTGGTATGTAAGAGCTATTATTCATTTGTATTGTCATAAAGCATTAGATCTTGCAGCTGTAGTGGGAAGATCAGTTGGAACAAGATGAGGTAAGTAGCCATTACAGATAAATGTTTCTAATGCAAAGAAAAGGAGGCAAAAGCAGAGAAGGATTAATCAAATGGCCTGTGGTTTTAGAGCTTTTTTTTTTTCAGGGAAAGAACACTTATATTTGCCCTCCAGATAGTAAATTGCTTTTAGTGGAAGCTACTGCCAGTTGACGAAAACAAACCTATATATGTAGAGATGTTAAGGACAGTGGGAGCAATAATAATAGCATTAAAAAGTAAATATGTAGCTTTGCAGCTGTACCTGTTGCAGTACCAATTTCAGACATAGAAGAAAGATACCAATTTTCCTTATCCTCTACTCTTTAGCTACTACCTGAGTAGAATAAAACCGTTCTACCAATGACTTTCAAACTCCACACTTTGCTTCTGTTGCCCAGATTAATGGGCTATTATTTTCTGTGTTTGTCTTACTACCTTTGTTATTTCTGACTTGAAGTGTAGCTCCTGATGATCAATAGGGCTTCTAATATGCACATACTCACACTATTAGCAGTACTAAGTCATGCACAGGACTCACAGCTGAGAGTTCACTTTGTTAGCTCTGTTCTCCAGCAGCTTCGTAACCTTTCCCTGTCCTCTGCATACATTTTGATAACTAGTATTGAGTGACTCTCCAAAGTGAATACTGTACCCTGTATAATGAAATTAATCAATAATACCTGCTATCCTTGATATTACATTCTGGGAACATTGAATTGTACATCTCGGGAGCACAGGGTTGATTTTACAATGTTTTAATATTAATAGCGGGTTGAATTGAAAAACTATTTTTGTTCCATTTCAATGATAGAAGAATTTCTCCTCATGTGATGTAAAAGAAAACTGCACATTCCATGAAAAGCAAATTATTTGCAGGATCTTGCTAATTCTGATGTGAAATTCTAGGTTTTACTGCAAATTTTCTGTCAGGCCACTGCACTGGGATAGTTCACAATCAGGTTAAGATCATTCCAAGCCAACACCAATTTTTGGTGTCAAGACCACAACATCTGTATAAGTGTGTGTTCGATGCACACCACAGGAAGGCTGCAAGAAATCTCTATTCAACGGAGTATGTGGTCACCTGAAAAAGCAATATGTGGAGCTGTAACCACGGGAAGGGATCTGCTTCAAGGCCTTCTGAGAGAAGGAAACGTCTTGTCATGAAAACATCTGCCATCTGATTAGTTAGAAAATCCCCAAGGAACTTGAACACCCCAAAAAATCAACCTAGATACACCCATATATGATTGTTTCAAAAAGACATAATTCCTGCTTCTTTTTCCTCCACAGCTTTTGATTAAGGAAGACAATGAGTCATGGTTGCCTCTTTGTAGCCCATTCTGAATTTGTCTACAACCAGCAGATACAGACAATGGCCACTTTTCTGAGGTGTCATAAATAAAAGTTTCCACGTTGGGCTAAACTACTGACTTTGAGTCTCTCGAGGAGCATTTGTTGGGACCTCTGCACTGTGTGGAGGGATAGTATCTCGTTTTTCAGTTCAGTACTCAGCCATGATTAGCAAGAAATCCTCATTTCCATCCCCATATTCTCTTTCTTATCCATCACATAACACCTCATTGCTGTAACAAGGCAAGTTCCTGGGCAGTGGAGCCCTTTCACTGCTTAGTCCTGATTTATCAGTGGGGCAGGTCCCATACACAGATGCAATATGTGCATGTACAATCAATGACTGGAATGAACAGCACCAATTCCGCTGTCACAGAAAATTATAGCAATTCCCAACATTTATGTTATACATGTTTAAAGAACACATAGTTGCTTTTTGTGTTTGTTTTTGTTTTTGTTTTTAAGACAGTTGTTGTGATTCTTTCTAGATAAAGAGGAAAAGGGGAAATCCAAACCAGCTTTTGGGTTACAATATGGCTGGATAATTATGCTACATGTGTCTGGGATAATTCTTTGGCACAGATTTGCCTCTATCTGTACTGTTAAACCCTCACAGCCTTGGAAACAGGGTGGGCATCCAAACTGGTTTCTGGGAATGGTCCTGGGTCAGTGCTGACTCCTCAGCTGTGTCCAGGATGTATCTGGGAGAGTGCCAGCTGGATGGGGCCAAATTCATAGCAGGAACCATTTAATAGGACAGTGCATCAAATTCCCATTGCTGGGAACGTTCCCTGGTGCCATTCAATTAACTGGGATAGATGTAGTCCAAAAGTCTAAACTAATTACCATGAAAAGAGAGTAATTCAGTGACGGTGTTTCATGGCCATATGCTGGCGTCTTTGGAGCCTGGAGAGGAAATGAAAACATCTTAAGGAGAGCTTTGCCAAATGAGAGCTCCAGATGACAATTGAAATAGGGGAAAAAATATTAGGCAATGACAAATTGTGAGCAGAGTGAAAATCAACAAAAGAACAGATGAGTCCATAGAAATAGGGCATGATAAAACTGCCCTTCCCTTGCTTCCAGAATTTTTCAATAGAAAGGAAACATGGTGAAGAACCAAAGAAGCAAAATACTCAATTATTTACAAAATTGTGCTGTTTCATTTTTAAAAACACTCTTTAAATGCTATGTTTGCTTTACTGGAGTGAAGAGTTAACCACAGCCTGTTCCACAGGGAGAGCACAAATCAGCTTTCACTTAAACCAGATTTCAAACTCTGGTATCCTGGACAGAGTGATGTGAGGAACATTTACAAGAAATAGAAACATTTTGTCAAGAAGTCTTAGGATGAGCAAATGTACCACATACATGCTGGGGCCTTGTAAAATTCAAATTTTCCCAGTGAAAATGCAATTGTAAATTATAATTTCCTCCTCAGGTTGAACTGAAAATGTTGAAAAATTATATGTGTTTTAGAAATTTCAACTAGTCTTCTCCTGGCATGGATTTCAAAATGGGGTGAGATGAAGTAATCTAGTTGCACATGAGAGGAGACTGCACTGTGATACTTCATTTTACTACTGACCTCAGAACATTTTTTGTCAGACCTCCAGGGCTAGCAAATATCAGGATCATGGGAAGCTACTGCATCAGCAAGGACATAAACACCTACTGCAGATGCCATTTCTTGCACTGTGGCTCTGAACAGTATCAACTACTGGATGCACTTTGAATAAAGCCTCCAAAGGTGAATAAGCAGGGTAAATTCCCTCCTTGCTTACTGGACCACCAGGTGGGTATGATAAATGTCTCTTCCTACTCTTGTTAAATGGAAAATATTTATCTACTGAACGCCTCCAACTAAGCATGACAGTGAAAGTGGAAAGCAAAATGTACACCGAGGACACAAAAGTAACCTGGTTGCATCTCAACAACTTCTCCTTTTTCTGGAAGAATACAAAATTTGCTTGATACCACTGCATATCAGAAATGCCCCACTCCCACTTGTACGAAGACATTGTCATAACATGATGTCTCTACCCTGTTAGCTTTTACCAACTTCCATTCGCTAAATAGTGGGAGATGGATAAAGGTCAATTGGTAGCTGAGATAATTGAGTTTAATCATGAGCCACCTAAGTGAGGGAAGACATTACCACCTGGCATTATATAGTAAGTACATTAAACTGACTCTTTTCTGAACTATAAAGGTCATTGTACATTGTATAGCAAAGGTTGTGCCGTGAAAATGCTAATTGATTTTTAATACTGGCTGCTGACATTCCTGTAGAGGGTGTCAAGTGCCTCTTGGGAGTACTTACTGACACTCATTCCAGATTCAATCATCATTGTCATCCCATGCCAGCAAAAACAAATGGATTTTTGAGGTCCAGTCCAGCAAAGCTGGGAAAGGACTAAGTGACTCTGTCCCTGAATGACTAAAACACCTCTGTCCAACTTGGGTAATATGTTTGAATCTCTCATCCTGAAAGAAAGATAATCCTGTCCTCTTGCCCATGAGATTCAGAGATGGAAAGGGCAGGTTATCAACATTCACAGAACAGGTCTGAGCACTTGGCACCAGGTCTACAGGGATTTAAGTGATTAATTTGTATTTCAACTACTTAATTAAGAGTTAAATACAGAATCAATACAGAAAATGTATCACCAGTCCTGAGGAGGACTCTGAGGTGATCAGGGCTGGAATGCCCCAGAGGAGAGGCTGAGGGATGGGCAGTGTCCAGCATGGAGAGGAGGTGGCCCTGGGGACCTCACAGCAGCTCCCATGGAAGGTCCTCAAGACAATGGAGCCAGGTTTTTCCCAGTGCTGTGTGGTGGGAAGATATCAGAGTCTCACACTGAACAGAAAGAGGCGTTTTCCCTACGAGGATAGCCAGAGCAGCTTGCCCAGCCCCGTTGTGCCTTCTCATCTTTAGAGCTTTTCAAGTCCCAAATGAATCAAACAGAGCCCAGTTACAGGGTCTGACCTTGTTTAGAGAAGGAAGTTTCAATAGAGGTCTCCTGGGGTCCCGTTTAACCTGAACCCCTGCTGAGCCCATGAAATAGGCACGCTGGGGCTGGATGCTTCATTTGTGGGAGAATGGACAGGTGGGAATATCCATCATTCTCCACACTCAGCACACAGCAACCAGTATGAGCCCAGATGTGCTTCCAGCCCAAAGCTCAAACACCTCCGAAGGGGGATACTACATGGTGATATTTTGCCTTCTGAAAAGAAGACAATTGATGAATCTGTCTGGCATCTGTATAAATGTCCAGTAGCCTACTCCTGACCCTCATCTTCAGTGCCAAGAAATGTATTTGAATTGTACACACATTTATAAAATGAATGCAAAATTCAAATCTTTCCGGTCCGTGCCTGCCAGTTAGAGTCAGATGTATTTCTAGGAAATCCTCAAAGATAAGTTTAAGATTTGGAAAAATGTGGTTGGGGGACTGTAGTGTGACAGATTACCTGGCTCACAATGGTGGGTTGCAATGGCAAAGGGAATCCCTGGGAAGTCATTGGCAAATATCTGTGTCCATAATTCCCTCAGTTCTAAAATGAATTCTGGAAGGCTGAGCATCATTTCTATTAGATCACTGCTATGTAGGAACAACGGTCTGTGACAGCAGGGAGACAGAGTTAATGATGACAGCACTTTAACAAAAAAACAAACCACAGAAACCAACAAACAAAATCTGACAAACCAACCAACCAACCCACCAACCAACCAAACCACCAACCAAACAACCCACCCCACAAAAAATACCTCACTACAAAAAGCAAAATTCCCTATTTCAGAACTGTGTATTTCTAGAAAAAAACGGCTTGAGAACCTCTCTAAATGGTATTTCCAGTAGTTTAGACAACATTATCTTTTATGTAGAACTTGTCACAGCTTTGCACAAATGCTCAGAATGAGGAAAAAGGGAAAAAAAATACAAACAAAGAACAAAATCCCCAACAACAAAAGAAGATAAAAAACACTACCAGGGCTTAAACGGAACAGGTGAAAACAAAATTTATTCCCAGTGCAATCCAAGCTCCTTTTGTCAGATTTAAAGAATTTCATCCTATTTCCCCATTAATCAGCTGATGAAGCAGCCCCACATCCTGACGTGAAGCATATGATAACGTCAACATTATTTGCAAACTGCTACGTTACGGTGACAGCCTAATGTTTATCACTATCAAATTACTGTCATTTTATTAAAAGGACCAAAAGCTCTGGCTTTGCTAAGCAGAGCTCCCAGTCCCACCAGAGCAGTGGAGCTGCTCCCTCTTTCCCTGCGCTGTTCTCTGTGATGGAGCACAGCATTTGCATCTGTCTGCACAGGCAGCTCTGTGAACGTGCTGGCTAATGAACAGGGCAGGGAATTTTACACTCCAAGACATCTTTTATCTGAATATCATCCTCTGGTTTTTGATAGCTTTTTGTTTGGAGATTTTGACCTTGTTTGTTTGTTTGTTTGTTTGTTTTCCCCTGAGGCCTTCCTATGTATTATCCCAACAGCTTATTCTCTTAATAGCTATCCTCCCTGTGGTCTTTGTGTTGTTGGGGACAGAGTCTACTTGACTTCCTCAGACCTTTTCTGCTGTGTCAGTTCTGGCACTTGTGAAAGTGACATGCTATGAAATTTTAGAAAAGATATCACTGTGTCACTTTCTAGACTTGCATCTCCTAGTCAAACAGAATGTATTATTCTCATCACCTACACCTTTCTAGTGTAAAATAAAAATACTTGATATCAGGCCTGGTCTAATTCACTCTACAGGATTGCATGCAAACACCCTAGTATTTATTTTGGCATTGTTAACAAGAGCTGGAAGCTAGAAACAAAAAAAAAATCAACCTTAAAATCAGTGATGATACACTAGAAATAATATTGTTAAGAGCTGGAAAAAGCACAATACTAACACAAGGAAAGGAAGGGCAGGCAATGTCTTCTGTGGTGTTTTAAACAATGTTTGAGATCTTTTTATGCAGCTTTGGAAATAATTGTTGAATTTGCACTTTTTTTGAGGGGGAAATACTTTTTGAACTTATTCTGCTGAATGAACCAGGACTGGGATTCCTTGTGCTGCACTTAGTGCAATCATAGCATAGTAATTTAGCTAAGGCTTAATAATTTCTTTCAGTACAAATTAATGTCATGAGATTAGCACTTATAATTTTCAGTAGGATTTCATTACATTCATAAAATACAAAGAAAAAGGGCATCAAATCTACGTATTCTGCACTCCACTTGGCATGGCCCTTCCCTACAGTTTGCTTGTTACAGTTTATTAGCAAACTGCAATTACTGTTGGTTCAAATTGGAGTAAGAATGACCTTTTCAACTTTTGTTACAGAGAAAATAAACACAGGACATGTTTCTCTGTCTATATTGCAGGAATACACATTCATTAACATGTCCCAGAGCAACATACATAATATGAGAGGTGGGAAATAGGATGGGAGTGCTGAGGGATAAAAGCAATTGGCTTTGCTTGTCACTGTTAAATCTCCCCTGCTAAAATACCCAAAGTCAAGCTCAGTGTCCAAACCAGGCACCACCTCACTGAGCTTTAGGAGCTGATTTCCACATATGAAACTGAGGTTTGAGAATCCACCATTGTGAACCAAAAACAAAAGAAACTTTGTTAGATAACTACATGGGAAAGTCCTGCCTTTCACCACTTCTTACAGCCTGCTCAGCTCTTTTGCCCAGAGAACTTGTGGCTGCCCCATCCCTGGAAGTGTCCAAGGCCAGGGGCTCGGAGCAACCTGTTCCAGTGGAAAGTGTCCCTGGCCATGGCAGGGGGTTGGAATGAGATGGTCTTTAAGGTACCTTGCAATCCAAACAATTTTATCATTCCATGAATCAGAGAATCTCATACAAAATAGAATTACTTTTAATTAACCTATTTAAATGTATGCCTTTGCTTCATTTGGATTTTTTATCTGATAGCCATCATTTAGGGAAGCACTCCAACTCATCATCCAACCCAGTCGTGACCATGACTTGTCCCATTCATGAGATACAACCCTTCTACCATGTCAAATTCTTATTCTACATTGTGGAAATTCTTTCAACCCTCTACTTTAAAAAACGTAAAGTTGCTAAAATGAAGGCAAGCTATGGAGCCTGCACAGCAGGAAAGTGAATTTCATATATGCACAGAGAATCTTTGTGTGAAGACTACTTTTAGGTGAGCCGTACATAAAGACCAATCCCGAGGGTTTGGAAAAATTAGTATTCTTGAATTTTGCAGGAGCTATTTCTAAGCCTGGCTTGGCTAATCCTGAAAACCAGAAACAGCTCATGACCAGACTTTTCTCTGTGACAGGAAGGAGCTTGCACACCACACATGGCTAATCTGAACGAGCTGCGTCGGGGTCACTTTACAGTCCTCATTCTGCGTTATGTGAAATTGCCAAGATTATACACTTCCTACTTAAAAGAAAAACAGATACTTGGTGTATGGATGTTTTTGTGGTTTGTTTGTTTCATTGGTTCATTGCTTGGTTGGTTTTTTAACATCTTTTTTGCATACTATATTGTTTACTTATTATCTAATTTTACCAAAACACTTATGTCAGATCTTCTGGCATAAATGGAGGAAGTCAGCTGAAAAACTACAGTAGGAATCAACACAAACTCAAATTAAATATTGCTAATCCCAAAAACAGGCAGAAGGAGCACATCTGGTAGGATTTCAAGGCTATTTTTTTACTTTCAAACACAAATGACCTCTAGTACACTGATATTTAATTACAACTATTTTGTCTGATTTAGTAAGCCTGAAAGTCTGTTCTATTTCCTTTCTGTGTGGGAGGAGGTGAAAAGTAGTCATCTGCAAGGATATAATAATTTAAGGATGCATCCCTACCAATATCGGATTTTAAGTCTGCAGATGTTTGAAAAAGATTTTAAAGTCAAATAAGGCAGGAGATTGGGAGCTCTTTACTCCCAGGGAATTTCACATGCTTGAAGAACAGCTTTGTCTTCTGCTGAAATGCCACTCTCTCTGGGGTAAAGAGAAGCAGCTGTGTAATAACACATAGTGATGCCACACAGGAACTTGACAGGAAAGGAAAAATTGCACGTGAAAGCACAGCAGCACCAGGAACTTTGCTAGACAAATTGTGCAGTCATTACCCTTTCAGATTTTTGGGACAGAGATGGAAATTAGGCTTTCTGTAGCACAGGGTGTTTAAACACTCCTCTGTGGCAAAGTCTGAAGTCTGATATCTTATTTGAAGCCTGGCAACCACCACCTCACAGGGCCCTTTGCTCTGCTGCTGCTGCTGCTGCCAGTCATGTTCTGATGCCACAACAGCAGATACAAGTTCATTCACAAGCAGTCTTGCTTACAGGCAGAGTTTGCTGGTGCAAGTAACTTTAGCTGCTTTCAAAAGGGGATGGGGGAAAAAAGGGAAAATAAAAAAGGAAGAAAAAATACAGAAAAAAAACTCCCCGAAAAAATGGAAAGGCAGCAATCCAAATATGAATCAGAAGCTGAACCACCTACTGAGTCAACAGGAAATTGAAATGAGATAATAAATACCTGGCTCTGGATGAATATGAGATGCTCATCAATCTGGTTTACTCATTTCTTAAAGGGGGAAGTGCAGGGTGAAAATTAACACTCTTGCTGGATATCTAAGAGACAAGTAATAAGCTTCACCAGAGGAGCTTAGGAGGTGGGGATGGATTTACCCATAAAACAATTTTGTTACACCTAATTAAAGCATTGGCAAATGTAAAAGGCACCGAGAGAAGGAACACTGAGGCAGTTCTTGAGGGGTTCACAAACCACTGCTCTGACCAGGAGGAGGGGGGGTGATCTGATAGGTGATCAGAGCTGCTGTGCACAAACAGCCTTTGCCTGAGCAGCCTGCGGGGTGGGAGTGTGGCACACTGCAACTAACCTGCAGGCCTGGTCAGGAGAGTAAGGATCATTGAAACATAAAGGTTGGGAAATTGAGGCCAAATGTTAACCCAGCACTGCCAGGTCCAGAAACAAACCATGCCCCCAAGCAGCACACTGACATTTTCTGAACACTTCCAAGGACAGGGATTCCATCACTTGCCTGCACAGTGTTCCTATCCTTGACCATCAGTGAAGAAAATATTCCTAAAATCCCCTTAAGGTTTAAGGGAAGGATGGAGACACAGCTGAAGAGATGCTGTCAAGTCCCACTGGGGACCTGATCTGTACCCAAAGAACCCCAACAATTTCCAGCAATTTGTGAGTCAGTTCTGCTCTTCCCATTCACTCTCTATGGACATGGGGTCCAACATCTCAAACAAACGAGGCATTCCAACTATCATTCTGGAAATTTCCACAGTAAGCAATGCTTATCAACCTCAATTAACACTGTGATGGTGATTGCTGAGTGATCACTCCCTACCCACATCTCCACACACAAATGAGGCTTTAAGTATATTTTTTTCCCTGGCCAGTTAGGAAGAAGACTAAAAGAGTAGCTTAATGGGCAGGAAAGGAAATGAATTCTTGTGATTTCAATGAAGATCAGTTGGGCAAGTTTTGGGCCATTTCTGTGCATTTCATGCAATTTCATTCACTCTTCTCGTTTCTGGTTTTTTTTTTTTTTTTTTTCAGAATTTGTTCTCATGATTTGGGAGCATTTAATTCTTCCATTACTACTCCTGTCTTTTTGTTTGCCTTTCTTGGCTGATTTTGGGAATTCAGTGAGAATAATTATGGCAAGTTTTGATCCTTTCACTGCTCCTCATTTTGTCTCAGTCCATTTAGCTGTAGTCACTCCATTTGCATTTTTTTTTCTAATTGCATTTGATTTGAACACATCTTTTTTCCAGAGCTTTTCTTCTACTTTTATTTTTTCAAGATTTCTATTCCTTTCAGCACTGATTTGCAAATATGTACCTTATTACAAAATTTTGAACTTTGCCTAAAGGTCAGTGACTTGTGCTCTGATGATTAGCTGTCTAAATCAAAGCTGTAAATCTTTCCATCTTGTCTTCATTCTAACTAAATATAGTGTGGCCAGGGAGTAAAAATTCTGATTTTTCTTTTGAAAGATACCAATACATCATGAGGCATATCCTAAACTATAGTTTTTTAAATCTGGGCTTTTTAAATTTTAATGCCTCTTACATGGAGCTAATAGGAAAAAGACATTCACAAATACATGTACTAATGCAGAGTTGTGTTCTGCTCACTAGACCTGAAATACTCAGTAGGAGCTGAGAAGAAAATAAATAATATATTGTAGTCTGCTAGATATTCTGATACTTTAATACTGAGAAGCTCCTTGAAAAATAATTGCCTGCATATATAATGAAAATTCTGCCTTGTTCTCTAGATGTACCTGTAGTAGAACAAAAGATCTGCAGGGATAATTAATCTGTAGCACTGTTCCTCGAGCACCATCTGATTAACAGTATTTCCACTTACACAGTCCTTCACTGGAATGAGCAGAACAAGGTTTCAGCAGTGAAGGACAATAACAGGACTGGTGGTGAAGTAGCATAAGGAAATAAACTCTTTCCTGCTGTCATATGCTGATCACTGTGAACTTATTTCTAATCAGCTCACTTAAAGTCTGTGTTTGCACAGTACAGAAGTCAGAGCAGGGAGCACCAGCTTCCTATTTAGTGTGTTGATTCATTATTATGTTTTTTAACTCTATTAACAACTGCAATTATTTCAAAAGCCATTTCCCTGAGTCAGTAAGGAGGTGTGAGATAACCTGAAGCAACAAAATGGGGCTCTTAGCCTAGGAGCAGTTCCTGATGTTTGCCAGGGTAACCAAATCACACCTGGCACACTGCTCCTCCCCTCTTCAATGGCTTCAATGGCTCAGTTCTGCCACAACTGCCTATAAAGGAGCTTAGAACAGCTACTGGCCAGAATTAGGGTCACATCATGTGGGTCTGACACACCTCAAACACATAAACCTCAATGGACACCGATGCTTCCAAACTATTGAATAAAAGTTGTAGTAGTCCTAACGCCTGAAGTAGAGATATGCAAGCATCTTTCTTTTACCTTGATGGATCTGAGAAGAAAAAGTAACAGCAAGAAAGCATGCAGAGTATTTTTAAACTCCTTCTCATGCATTTTTTTACAGAAGTGGAAGAAGGAAGTACCTGTGTCAGTTTGGGTTCCTCTGTAGTACCTTCATTGGTAAATGCAGACTAGTACACTGTCCTGAAAGAAAGTCATCCTTTAAAAAGATACATTTTTTGAAAATAAATTTTGAAATAAGTTGTTTTAAAATTAAACAGTAACTCTATTCCCAATCCTTTTTTTCTGCAAACCCATGTTTTTCTGGGAAAATTTCAGCTTCCAAGGAATATTTCACCAGTGCTAAACATCAGGCTTGCTTTAGCTCTTTTTCTGTATAGTGCAAAATTTATCTACCTGCATCAGCACTTCCTTTACAGAACAGTGTTTGAAAGTTAGTGAATTACTTAAGTGTCATGAGCCACAGAGGCATAAAGTCTTAGATTTTCATTAGCAGAAGTGCTGCATATTTTCTCTTTCTTAGTTAAAAGATACCCTGCACATATTCCAAAGGATAGATAATGTTATTTAAACTGCTCTGGATAACTGAATAAGTACACTGGATGTTTTTATTTTCCTTCTGCATAACATCTAATGGTTATTAGTGTGGACTGGATACTAATACCTCAAACACTAGACTGAAAGAGGAAAACTTTTACTTCACATTGTTCTAAGTATTTATGCAGAGAAATTCACCTGTTTTTTTCTGGTCTCTAGGCTTTCCTTCAGAATTTAAAGCTTTCTCTTAAACAGCAGCTAACATTTACAGCATAACCATAAATTCATAGAATCATTGAATATCCAGAGCTGGAAGAGAATTACAAGGATCCCCAAAGTCCAACTCCAGTCCCTGCACAGGATAGTCCTAAGAATAGAGATTCAGAGAATATCCTGAATTAGAAGGGAAATTCCCTCTTGTACAAGTCCTCTCAGCCAATATTCTACCCAGTCCTGAGATTTAAGATGCTTACAACCAACAGCATGTGGCTGTGCTTAACAGAAGGCTCTGGAAACAAATACTGAGCGTGAAAACCTCCTGATCAATGGATAAACTAAGAAGGTTGATTGAGAAATATTTGGAGCAGAAGCCATCAAAAAAGTCTGCCTTTCTTTGCTCCTTGCTGTTGTATTAAAAGTATCAACAAAGGTGGTTTTGGAACAGAAATATGAGTGAGATTCATCATTCTTTAGTTCAGATATCTAAGGTTTAAACATCCAGATAAGTTTAATCACCCACATGAGTCAAGGGGGAAGATCCAGGTGTTTTCAGAGGGTGAGTCAGTCCTCCAAGCTCAATCCATTTCTCTCTCAAAAAGTTGATTTATCCTTTGAGATTGTTTCTCTTGATCGATGATAAGGGAAGCCTGGGCAAACAGTCGAGTTTGTCATCTGAGTTCAACATACATAAGTGAGAACTAAAATAATCCAGCCTATTTCTTTAACAAAATTAAGAGCCTTCAATTAATTAAAAAATTAGATAGTGTCTTGTAAAAAGTGTAATTTGTGAGTTTACCACAGCAATACCCAGAATTTCTAGGTGCAGCTTGCACAAGGAACAAGAGCTGTGTTGGTGTGTCAGCACCAGTAAATACCGACTGATCTCCCTTCCACTTTGCAAAGACAGTAGGATGTGCAGTACATAAATAACATAGATAGAAATGGAGAATTAACCCCTGTAAATAAAAGGAATTTTGATTATCTTAACTCTCACATGTTAGTCTGAAAAACAGTTAAAGTGAGAATTATTATAGAATAATCATTGATCCATGCCTCTCAAGCTCAGACACAGTTATGAGATCATCCAATCCACCTGCTACATATGAAAACAAAGAGAAGCCTATTCTTTTAATGTAGCTTGCTGCTGTGGTTAATCACTCTCATTTGAGCCTAATTTTCTATTTAAGAGTGCAGGGTTTTTACTCAGCATTAGTTACTTTTTTCACTACTAGATTAGAGTAATTTAGTACTTGTTATTTTCTCCCTGTGTGAGCAATTATAAACCAAAATCAAGCTTTTTAAGTCTCTCACAGTAAGATATCACCTTCTGTCCTTTGAATTATTCTTCTGAAGGGCCCTTACCAAAACCGTTAAATTATGTACACATGCCTATAAATATTATTCAGTACACAAAGTGACCTTTCAAAGGAATATTGATTGTGGCATTTATGCAAGTTATATACTTATATCTTTGAAGTCTATCACCAAAAATTAGTGCTGCTGTTCCTATTATGTGAAGAATTTCAATGACAGACCAGTTACATATAGGCAGAAAAAAAAAATGTTAGTTATCACAGGCCACCTTTGTTTATCTTGCCACTCTGGACTATGATATATCAGTTCAACTTCCAAACATCAAATATGTTTAAACTGGGAGTGAACTTCAGGGAAAAATAGATGGAATAACCTAAATAGAAAAAAAAAAATAGCAGCTATTGCATGGCTTCCCAAGCTAGCTTACGAAAGATATGTTCTGTAACATGGTGGTTTTCCTCTTCAACTCCAGATTTTGAAATCCAAATTGTCTTTTAGTATTTAGCCTTCTTTTTAACAACGACTTCTCAGTTTCCTTTTGTGTAATATGCTTGTATTATTTTTTACATCTTCATTTCCTCAAGCCTATAATTAGTCTAATAAGGTAAAGGCATTTCATGGTCACCACCACCAAACACACCACAAAACTTTGCCACAAGCCCTTATGCATTCATCCCATAGCTTGTTCAGGAGAACTGCCTTGAGGATCAGCTCTGCTTTCTTGACTTATTAATTCTTTCAGTCTTAGAGTGATCCTATTTCTGATGTAAAAAAAAAAAAATAGTCTTAAAATGAATAATGAAAAAAACCCACACACTTTTCTTATTAGTAAGCTGTATGAGAAAATCATCACTGGAGTATTTTAAATATCTAAGGGAATTTTCTATTCAAACTATTTGAAGTTAGAGGCACAAGTGCTGTAAAATAGTGAAACTGTGCATGGTATATGCTCTAATTTTGAGTTTTGAAAGCAGGTTTGTCCTGTCTTATTTGTTGCTTCTAATTGAGATTGGCTCAGCTGGTCAGAGCATGGTGCTGGTGACACCAAGGTTGTGGGGTCAGTCCCTGTAATAGCTGGGGCTTGATGATCCTTGTGGGTCCCTTCAACTCTCCTTCTGTGAATCTGTAAAGTTTAAAAAGAGTAAGGTCCACTTTCACATGTGGATAATTCTGATAATCAGCATTAGTCAGATGCAGGCAGCAGTCTATGCAGTATTCTCATTTGATTTCAAACTGTAATTAACTATCCTGAAGGTCTATCGAATTTTCTAAATAAGAAATATTTATATTGTAATAGAAATGTTGCAAAATGGTTTAGCAAAAGCCCAGAGTCCATGAATGCAGGTTTAGTAGTCTCATTATCTGGAGCAAGAGCATCTTCATATAAGGATTTCTGAACTGGTAACTGCACTATCAGAAGAATTAACTCAAAGACAAATGTATTTTCCTTTTTTTTTTTATATCATAATAAGAGTAGTTAATTCTGAGATGAATCCTACATATCTTCTGTCGGTAAGAACGACAACAAACATCTCTCTTTACACTAAGACTCTTCAACTCTAACAGAGGAACAAAATAAACAAGGCAGGTATTCAAACGAATAAAAACTGTTTCATGATCCTGAGATGTTTAGGACATCAGGATCTTTGTGTTGATCTTCATAACCAGATCAAAAGCAAGAGCACAAGTAACCACCAACTCTTTTGCCACTGAAGAAAAAAACTTGAGTTCCTGGGTTACTGCTTGAGTAAGCATTTGGAACAGTTCACTATGCTTTGTCTAAGGGAGACGAAAATCACTCTGGAGTAATAAAAAATCCCACAACTTCCCATTATCTTCACAAATGGAGTGGAATTTCACTTTGGTTGAAAATTGTTTTTTTATTCTAAATTTCAGTAGGAATATAAAGAAAAAAATATGCTATTTCATGCCAAATGTTTCTAAGCATAAAGAACAACTTTAGTATTTAGCTTTGCAAAAGCAGAAACTATACTCTAAGAAAGAACTGATTTATATTTGATTTTTCTCTTATAAGATCATAATAAGATCAGAATCTTGTTTAGTCAGGACTTCTGGCTCAGTGGCTATCGTGAAAGAAAATGAGCTTGATTACTGGATATACAGATTCCTGATAAATTTTGCCATAAGCCTTACTAAATGTAAATTATTTTAATTTCATATTTGTCAAGTATATCTTTGACCAAAAAGTGAAAGGGTCCATTAAGCCTATTACCTAATGTCCTATTTTTAGGAGTGTTGACATCTCACACTTTTTTAATACCTTCTCACTGATGGGAAAAAAGACCTAAAAAAGAACTGTGCAGCAAAGCGGCTTTATTTTGGCCGCTGGCTACAGCTTAAACATCTTTAAAATCCAGGTTTGCCAGAGATGTTCTCTTTACTTGCAATCATGTGGAAAGCCTGCCTGAAGACAAGGGTCAATGCACAATGAAGTATCTGAGGCTGCATAAACATTTATCTTCACAATGTCTGCTTTAATACTAAATACCTTCAATAATTTCCATTACCAAAGGGGTTTTTCTCCCCATTAAACAAATGCAGCTGTCTCAGACAAAACTGCTGAGCTTGTGAAAGTGATTCTCATCCCCTTCATCCAATTAGTCTTTTTCATAAAGTCAAAGATATTTGGATTCTTGGTGTGTATTTACTTCAGCTGCCAACAATGCTGGTGTCCTTGGACATGGGCAACCTGGATATTCTTCTATAAATTTGGCCTTTTAGCACACATTTGTGAACTTACTACAGAAATTTAATTATAATACTAAAAGTTTTAAAAATATTGCAAAATTCAGTGTGGGAAAATTGGAGCAGAACCATTCAAGAACAGATATGATTTTATTTATACCAAATCATTATATATGCATTTTAAGATGAGCTTTGAATTCTGATATTTACATTTTCATTTCCTTTGTTATCAGAAGGATGAAGTTTCAGCATGAAATTTATGTTCTTCAACATTGCTTAGAAAGATGTCTGACATCAAGTATGTTCTAATTCATAGTCATGGAACAAACATCTTTTCATAGATTTATTGTACCTCATAGGTGGAGTCACTCCCAAAAGAGCAGTCACAATGGGAAAGGTTCTGGACAACTCATTTGAAGCAGCAGGCTCACATCCTTCCTCAAAAACTCTGAAGTAAATTGATGTCACCTAGGACTGGCACCTGGGAACTGAGCACCAGGACTGTCCAACAGTGCAACATCACTGAGGCAGCACAAGGCTGCACGTGTGCTCTTGGAGTGACAAATGAGACCCAGATTTCACTCAAAACACAATCACAAGAACTTAAATTTTACCTAGTGATGATAAAACCCAGAAGAAATGGAGCCACAGGCTCAGAAAATGGTTTGGGCTGGAAGGGGCTGAAGTCCAGGACAGAGACAGCCAGTCCTTAAAACTCTCAGTGAAACAAAGCAAAGTACCTGTAACCCCAACAGCTGATGGCCACAGGCAGCCCACTTTGAGCAGACCCCAGTGGCTCCTGTTAGGGCACTCAGCAACCAGACAGGAGGCCAGGAAAGCCACATTTGCTAGACAGCCTTGACAGTCACATAAGTCATACCAGCAGCATATTTTAGTATTGCCATTAAGCAGCCCATGACTCCAGAGTGGAAGGTGATACTTCACTCCTTGAGTAGCTCATAGCACTCCTCAAATGAGCTTGTGCTGGCAATCCTGGTGTCCAAATTACAGAAGGTGAAATTGCATTCTGCTATCTAAATTCCCCACACAGTATCTATATACAGCTTTTATACTTGGCCTGCATTTAAAATGTCAGGTGCTGTTCCACACCAGAGGCTCCTGCCTGTCAGTCTGACAGAATCATTATTATATATCTCTTGTGCTTATTCAAAGAGGTTTTTTTTCTTGATTTTGCTTTCACTTATTTAAATAATTACTATTCCTGGCTGTAGAAAACAGTTTAGAAATGCAGTTTTAGCACAGTGAAAGATGAAGACAGGGAAAAACCTCTCCAGATGGTGAGATTAACTGACAAAATCACCTTAAATATTCAGAGGTTACACATACAGACTTTTTAATGGTCAGTTTACTAAGTCTATTAAAAACTGCCTTACTCAAGATAATTTGATTGGTGCCACAGTTATTAGGAAATCTTATTTTTATCCACATCCCCACAACTTCAAAGCTATTTTTCAGTAGTCAGTATATGGAATTAGAAGTTATGAAAACCTGTTGAAGAGGCAGCATTTTGGTGTGAAACTGTCAAGTGGTATTGTTTATGTTCAAGACAGCAACAACACAGAACCAAATTATACGTTTGTTGGCAATAAATTGAGATTCAGTGAACAAAAAAGCATCAGATGGAACCAGAATTGATGAATGGGGCACACGTGCTCTGCAAGCAGTATTTACGAAGAAAAACAAAAGAAAATAAATTATCAGAACTTTATTTCTGTTACAAATTACCACAATCACAATTAATATAAAACAGAAAGCACTGAGGAAACATGACTGTTGGATATAAGATTTATCAAGGTGTAAAAGCCTCATCCAAGACTCTACTACTAGAAAACCTGTGACTGTGTATTAAAGATTTCTATGCATCAAACACCAAGTGAAAGAGAATAAGCAGCATAGTATAATTGACAGGGATTAAACACCTTCTTGTTATACAAGTTTTTGAAGAAAATGGAAGTAGGAGCATTATTTCTATCCAAGAGTCTTGTCTGGAGCAGACTTGTTTACAATTAGCTATTAAAAAAAGCTTCAGCAGAAAACATCAATCTTCATTTTATCTTATCCATGTTGTTCATACATCAGACAAGCTATTTCCAGAAGCATTTAAGTTCTAGTCATGAGACTTCACACACTCTCACACTTGCTGCATAAGGCTAAAAAGAGTCACTAAAGAAAAGGAGGTCGCGTTATTGCTTTGTAACAGGAACTTAGATGGAAATTCTTTATTGAGCTCCAAATAAAACATTGTTGCATCTCTATACAGTTAAGAGTTTCAATATACAATTATTTTTAAAAAGTGTATGCTGTTATACACTTTAAGGCTTTCATACAAGAAATGCTGAGCAGGATTTTCGTACTTGGGTCTCGTCCATGTCTGAGCATACAGGTAAGTACAGTGCTCTAAGCAGTCCATAATTAACATGGCAGAAGTTCCTGAAAAAGAGCAAAATACACTTTATTTGTATATATCTTGAGACTAGAGATCTGAGTTCTCTGAAGCCTGTCAGACTGTAAGTAGAGACAATTATGCATATAATAAATGTATGTAGATCTAGGCAAACATTGCAGAAACTGCTATAATTTAAATCCAGTGGAAATTTTATAAGATTCAATAAAGGCAAATTATTGATATGACTAATTACGACCATTAACATTACTTTTTTGACCACTAACATACAGTAATAGTCCAGTGTAAGACTGCAAAACTCTACTAGAATGAAAAAAACTCTTATAAGTTTATCACAATGGAAAAAAGGCTGCCTTCTACACTGGTCTTAAAAGCTCTCTACCTTTTTAGATTTTTTTTCCCTTTGCTCAAAATGAAATTGATTTAAAGAGATTACTCCACATTAAAAAAAAAAAAAAAAAACAACACAAGAGAAATGCAATAGCAGAACAATGCTAGGGCACGTTATTTGAAGAAATGCTAAGACAAGTTTGCACTGCAAAAACATAGTTTTGAAGACTATCCAGTACCATTTGTTTGAAATAATGCAATTTATTGTGCACAAACAGGACATGAGAATTGATGAATTGATAATTTTTTTTTTTGAAGAGGCATGGGAACACATTTTCTTCGGATAAAGGATAAATAAGATGCTGAGCATTGGAAGAAGGAAGACTTCATTCACATGGTAATCATTCAATGGTGCACTTAGAGCCTCTGTTATCAGGGAGATACAGTTTTCCACCCCAAAGGGAAGCTAAAACAATTTAAGCTTCTCTAGGACTTCAGGGCAGAGTAGCAGAGAAGTAGCTCAAATCACACATGCTGATCACACTTTCATCCTCCATACTGGAGGCAGTAAAAAAATATGGCATTAAATAAAATAGAGTTGGATAAACAATACAGAACACTGAATCCACTTCTGATTCACTTATTTATCTACTAGCCACCCTTGCTACTAGGCATTTTAGTTTCAACCCCTGAAGTTTCACTCTGTCTATTTAAAGTAATAGATGTTTGCAGATGACCACTTCTTATGTAATTCATTATATTACGTGATTTAAGACGTGACCAGAAGGAGAGATTGCACCAATTGTTATAAATATTTTTCAAAGATATTTATATATTCAGTTTTGCCATAGCAATTCTAGCAGCTGGTATTAAGTCTTTGTCATCTGAGCCCCAAAGGGGAGAAATCTTCTTCAAGCTCTCCTACTCTTAAGAGTCCTTTGATTTAAGCCCTTAAAACGCTCAAAACAATTCTAAAGCCATTTTGTATGTACAAAAGGTTCCTTTAGCCTGTGACAGCAGCCTCTTAAATTTACTGCAGTACACAGAGGCAGTGCAACTTATGCAATATTTCACAGTATAAAGCTCTATTTATCTGAGCCTTGTCAAATAAAAACACTGAGATCATGATGTTAGCAGGAAGAATTACCATTCCAAGTAGAAAAAGATCTGTTTTATTTTAAATATACACAATCTGAGCATAAATACAATTAAATTATTTCTTACTTTATATATTGAATTGACCAGAAACAGTAGAGCCAGCTATTCTTCAGCTAATGTTTCTTAATGGATTTGTTCTCCTTCAATTAATGCCAGAAATCAGTCTGCTATCTGTGCAGAAATGCCTGCTTTGAAAAACAGTTTACAAAATGTATTTTCATATTTTAGACATTTCTTGAACAGATTAGAGTTCTAAATTCCTATTTGAAAACTACAAGCATCCAATTCCATTTGGTTTCTTCAGCTTCCCCTGTCCAATCAAAGACTTAATTGTTTGAGATGCTGCCAAAGCTATGCACACCCTTCAATAAACTGCCAGGGGAGTGTCCACACACTGTGACAGCTTAAGGTCCTGATTACAGGAAATTTAAAACTATTCCTTTTCCTACCAGAACTGAACTCGGACAACGACACCTAACTTAAAGCTCTGTGCAGAATTTAGAACCTGATCAAAAGTTCCATTATATATCTAAAAATTTCACAGATGAGTAAAGATACCTACCAAAGCATCAGAAGATTAGGGTTTTTGTTCTCTTGGCTGTCCAAGGAGGTGAGTTTCCTGACAAGAGAGGGAAAAAAAATAAGACATTTTTATTAAATTTCAAAGAATTTAAAATAAAAACTAAAGAATACAATGTAAATCAAACTGTCATTAATAGAAACAATGCTTAAAAAAAAGCTTTAGATAACATTTGCAATGTTTAAGTTACTAGAATTTATGGAAAAAAATATATTACAAACTATTGGTTATGAGGTTTTACAGTTGTTTAATAGGGAATAGTTTGTCCAAATTTAACTAGCTAAGCTAAGGCTTTTTAGACTAATACAAATTAAACGTTTTAAAATGAGAATTTAGGTGTCCTCATAAGTCTTTCCTACATTCTAAAATGAAACTTTCTATGTTGTAGCCTCCCTGTTTTTATTGGTTATATTAAGATAACTTAAGTGAGATTAAAATCTTATTTGATTTATTTACCTTTGCAAATGAAGACCGTTTTAAGGGTTACACATCCTCTGCCTCTGACGAAAGCGACCTCAATTAGTCAAGTCAGAAAGTCTTTAAAAGCTTTGTGTTTATTGCTTCCAGCACGGAGCGAGGTGGTCATTAACGTACCAAAATTCTCATAAAAATTCCAAAGTTGCACTAGTGAAAAAACGCTCAAGAAGGTGAAAACTAGTCACATCTTTTTCCAGAAAATTCATTAGCTATTTTAAACCATTTTTAAACAAAAGTATTTTGATTTAATGTGGCACTCAAGCAGATCCATACCATTTGGATATTTTAAACAGCATTTATATCTACTGTGAGTATATAGAGAGATACATTTAGGTTTAAACCATTTTGTTTTAAAAGAAGTTGCACAATGTTTAATATGAGCCTTTTATGCTGATCACTGTTAAACATTTCTCCCTGTTTACTACTATTTATGAAGTTTTATTATAAGATAGAGCATAAAATTAATCTCACACACACTGATTTTCTTTCAAAAGTTTATTTAGTATCAAGCAAGGGTAAAACTTTGCTTAACACTACAGAACATTTCAAGACTTGAGTTACAAAATACCACATTATTCGCATTTGTAGTTGGCTTCCCTTTTTACGCATGTTTGCAAAGAGAAAATCTAGCAAATGGCTCAAAATAAAAGCTAAAAACTAAATTGTTGAAAACCTTTAAAATAAAAGGTTACACTTATGTTAAAAAGAATGGACTAAGGTATTTAGTAAACCTATTTTTTGTTTAACACTAGTTAATCAAAGGTTATTTTTTTGATCACCTATTTTTTCAAACACAGTTTGGAAATAACAAAGTTCCTTGTTTTACATATCTTTCTGTCCAGGTTGTTCTTTCAACAAAAATGTTTTAAGTTCAGTCCATCCATTCAGATTTTTTATGCACTTTGAGTTAATAAAAAGGGATTGTTCATAGAAAAAATTACTTTGAACAGTATACAGGACTGGTGGAGATTGGATATTTCACAACATCAGACAGTACAATCAGTATCTGGCATATGGCTGGTCTCTGTAGACTCCTTTTGTTGTCCTTGCAGAAGGTGTCTTGTGTCGTGAGTTGGTCCATTCTTCTTGCCCTACAAGGAAAGAAAATATGGTCAGAGCCCTTCCAACATTCTCAGATGCTGAATGTAATTTTTCTTATCTGTGAATCAAACAGCCACATTCTGTTTCCAGAAACCAAGGTGTACAAGTCTAACACTTGAAACACAAAATCTGGGTACAGCACATCCATCTGAGCTATCCCACAGTGATTTCTCAGCACAAAGGAGCAGGGAACGTGACAGGCTAATGGCAAAACTATTTACGGCTGTGGAAATTCAGCTGGACCTGCTTGTTGCAAATGCACAGAAATGTCAGCTCTTGTAGCAGACACACCAATAATTGCAATGGGATGAAATGAATGGAAGGCATGAATTATGTATAAAGAAATAAGCTGTCCTCAGAAATAAGTTTCTCTGCATCAGTGCCAATTTAGGCCTAATTCAAACATCCAAACCAAGCCTCAAGTATCACTACAAACACCTGTGGCTTTTAACATGCTCGGGCCAACATTCCATATATCTCCTCTGAAGTGCAAGAAATAGGAGGGTAGACTTAAAAAAACAAAACAAAACAAAAAAAAGCTATTAAACAGACAAGTAACATTGGTTGTTTGAACTTTGGCTATAAAATAAGTTTGTAAAAAAAACCTGGTGCTGTACTTAATGATTCATAATCCTACCACTTTATAATGGTAATAAATATTTTTTAAAAGTAGCAAAAATTATTATCTTAAATGAGAGTCAGACCTACTATGCCAGGCAAGTTTAAAAGGGAAAACATAGAATTTAAGGTAGAGTGTAAGGAAACAGTACTTAGTTACACTTTAATGATGTAAACAAATCAGAGTACTGTGTTACATCTGCAAGAACAAAAATAAAAAAGCAGCACTAAAAAAAAAAAACCCAAAAGAAAACACACATTAAAACAGTGTATGTGTTTCCATACTTATTTTTGCTGAACTGCCCTGCCTTAAACAGACAGGTGCTTCAGTGAACCCAATGCAATCCAGAAACTAAAGGTGGAATCCAAGTGTATGGCAGAATAAATGTAGACATCACTTTGTCTTTATTAAAAAAACAAACAAAAACAAACAAACAAAAAAAAGCAGTCAAAGAGCCCCTGCAATTCGAATGCTGAGGTAACTTGCTCTGACATGAGATATCTGAAATTAGATGACAAGGATCCCATATGTCAAGGGTTCTTTTTCACAATCCCTTCACAGAAGCCTCATCCTAAGTACTGTTTAATAATGTAGGTGGTAGGTGGCTGCCTGCAGAGTCCAGGCTATAAATCACACCCAGGTGGTCAGGACATTTGCCTAGGAGGTAAAAGGAACAAGTTCAAATCTGGTGTAAGGCTGAAAGAATTAATCTTTCACCTCAGGCGATTTCCAGGGGCATCTGGTAACAACCTCTTGTGCTTCTTCATCACAAAGAAAGCAAGATTTACATTAAAAAAGAAAAAGACTCTGAGCCTAATAGTACAGGCAGCTGACTGAGAGGTAGGAATTAAAAATATCCTAGCTTTAAAACACTGCTGCAAGAACTGATGAAATGAAAAGAGAAGTCTTTGTTACAGCTTAAGGGGAATACTTGCTCTTTTTCAAGCAGCTAATCAAATCAGCAGGGTAAAGAGTTATCTTACTGTTTCTCAGTTTTCATTTTGGTGCTGTTCAGCACCAAAATTCTAAAAACACTGATATTCTTCCTACATCTTCCAGATTGTCACCTCAGTTTCTCAAAGAAAAAGTTGAGATACCACCTGGGAATCTGAATTTCCTCCCAGTCAGCACTAGACAACTACCTGCTCACTAGGAGGTGTTACTTATTTTGAGGCATCTAATGTTCTTGACATATAGTGAAATGGTTATTAATCTCTAACTCTGATTTTAAGGGATACACTTAAGAAATAAAGTGTGCAGCTATTTGTATGTGCAAAAACTATAGTGGCTGCAACCAATAATCATTCTTCAAGGTATTTATAGTCTTTCTCTCAACTTGAATAAGTACATCACTTAATATTCTGAGTGGCTGTGCTTTGATAAATAGAAAACCAATTTTAAATGCAAAAGCAATGAAAAATCCATATTTTCAACCTTAAATATTGCAATCAATATCTCTCCCTATCAGTCTATCTACATTAAGCAGTTTCATACATTTTTCCCCCATCAATTTTGCATTACTGAAATAGTCTTAGAAAATATCAGGTTTAGAATGGCAAACAGTTTATTTTAATGCTGAAATAAAGATTTACGCTATATTTCTATCAACACCAACTGAAAGTGCTGGGGGACAGAGGAATTTCACACGACCTCTTCTTTTGATGAACTGTCTTTCAACTTAAGCAAAATAATTAGTTTAAGCAGATATGTTGGGCAAGCTACTGCATTAGGTGCATTTATCACAACTTAGTTAAGGTCATTTTAGTTTCAAGCAGGAAGCTCTTCCACATGGAGCCAAAGAAATACACCTCAGAAAATTTCAAGTAAAGATCTAAAGTAATTGAAATATTCATTACTCAGAATCACATCTTTTACACAGGTTACTAACAACAATGTTTGAGATTTGAGAGACCTAGATTGTATTTCTCTGATCTCTATCCAGAGACTTAACATTTATCCCTTAATCAAAGGTGCCTTTTAAAATGCTTTATGCTTCCAACCCGTAACAGATTTCTTTAATTAAATTTATCACTACCACACTGGTACATTAAGAAAAAAAAAGTGATCTTTAAAACTGGCATATGTTTTTTTGCTTCATTATGCATTGTTTTGTCTCTGTACAGAGTAACCCACTGCCCTTATGTCTATTAGCTACCTAAAATACTTCCCTAACCTTTACATAATGACTCCCTGCTTGATTTCCCAGGACTGATGCATGAAAAGGAATTAAAACAGAAGGACCATACAAGGCTAAACCACACTCAATTAGGCTCTAATTCAGCTGGGAGCTTCAGCAGATTCCTACCTTGTACCAAGTCTCAATGCAAGCTGTGCCACACCAGAAGCATTTGCTTCTGGCAGCCAAAAGTTCCTGGAAAAAAGTCCTCCACCCCCATTTTTTTCCTAAATCTCATTGAATGTGACATGGAAAGGCAGCACGCATCATGATTTAAGTTTTATTTTCTCTACATCTTTGGTTTTAGTTTCCCATGACTGCTTTAGCTAACAGATCACAGAGGGCATTTTTCTCAATAAGCACACGAGGAGCTCTGTGACATCTCAGGAATCCCTGAGCAGCCATTACCTGCTGCAGGACTAAGGCTTGCCTCACAGAAATTATCCTTTCACTGTGTTTTTTTCCAAGAGTTGCTGCAGTGGTTGAGCTGACAAAGCCACTCACCGTAGGAGTCGTAGGTGTCTTCACTCAGTCCGTGGCCATAGTCGTAGTAATCTGCTCCACTGCAGGGCAGGAGGGGCGTGGAGAGAGCAGGAAAGAAAACATGAGAAGAAATAATTACACATTCTACTTCTGAAAAGAGAGCTTGAAGGATATTGCACATGCCCTAAGAAAGGTAAGTATCCACGTGGCAGTGACAGCTGAGATCCTGCTTGTTTATTGATTAGAAACTATATTTAATTTCATTCAGGATTTTTTTTTTTCATCACTTGGCTACTCATCCACATTGTAAATATGGATGTGGGAATTTTACATTTAAAATTATAGTTGGGAAAGTTAAAGATCTTACAAGTGTTAAAGAAAAAAATGGAGATGTATGTACTGAACCAATTACTTAGTCATAAATTCCTTTTCATTACCTACTGCTACCTCCTATTTGGTTTTTATATCTTCAAATTCACTGATAGGAATGCAATAAAGGGCAAACTATTTGGTGACTGGAGGGTTATACAGCTGCTGTGTATGTACAAATTTCAGTGTTTTCAAAACAAGACAGAAGAACACAAATATAAATGCTATCATTTTAACAGGAAGAAATGACAACAGGAACGAAGTTAAAAGATGAAATCTGTAATTGTTAGGATTCAAAAGTGTGGATGAATACAATAATCATGGCCTAAAACAGTCCTCTCTTTCATAAACATTTTTATATTTGTATTAAGACCCATGAATGGAAACTGAAAAACAGCCCTTATTACACATCATTCCATTATGGCTTTGTATTTCATGCAAGTCTAGCTATGTAGACTCTTCTACACAGTTTGTAGGATATGAAAAAAGTGCCTAAATAGTTCTTTTCCTTTTCTTTCTAACCACATCCAGACTCAGGGCTGACAATATTTGGAAAATACTCTATGAAATGATGCTACCAGGTCAGTAGACTCTTAAACTTTTTATTTCCCTTAATGGATTTATTCTGCAAGGAAAAATCTTTTCATAGAATTACCTCCTGAGAGAGAAGGAAATCACTCATATATGATCACTAGCAAGTAATTACCAATATTGACAAAATGTTCCTAACATTAGATTGATTGCTAACAAAATAAACACCAGAGTGAAAATAAACAATTTATAGCCTTAACATGAATTAGCAGGTGAAGTATTTATATAAAACAAACAACACAATTACTTCTGAACTGACAAAAGTCTTTCTGTGCTTGAGTCTGTGTTTAGGTTTTGTTTTTTTTTTTTTTTTTTTTTACTTTAAACATAACATTTTAAACTCCTCAAAATAACCAGGCCAGGAAAAAAAATACAGTTTTGGTGTGTGCAAATGAATATCTAAAAAGCCTGGATGAATATTCTTTATTGCTTCCTAAACAAAAACTTAAACAACTGCACTTTGAAGACTCACAAAGAATTACTCTTACAAAGCCTTTTCTTCTATGGTTTCTCAGGAGATGAGGACCCCAGAATAAAGGTAAAATTTTAATAAGAAGTATTTTTTCCCTACAGCAGCCAGTAATAAAAGTCTTTATTCTGTCAAAGAACTGAAAACTGACATTCACTATCTTTCCACAAAGAATTTATTTATTTTAAGACTATGATCGAGTTTAGAAGTCTAAAGCAGCTGAGCTTCATCCCTGAATCTGTCAATCCTGTCAGAATGACTTTGTGGAGTCTCATTTCATAGATCTAATACATCTATTAAACAAAAAAATGACTCACTTTACAGCACACAAAGTGCAAAACAAATAAACATCAGAAAGGAAGGAACCTTTCACTTATAGTGAAAGTATATATACAACTCATCTTTATTAACAGACAAAGCCTTCAAAATTAATAATCTCTGAAAAGTACAAGGTACAATGGGAAGGAAACTTGGCCAGTGCAATTCAGTACTCCCTGCTCTACCCCATTCATGCTCTATGAATAATGCCAACATTCTCCAGTCAACTCTGTGTTAAATAAACTCAAAGCTGCAGATGAGAAAATCTCAAGACCCAAAGAAAAGGGCAGATACAGATGAATGAAAGGAGGTCTGATTGGAAAAAAAAAAAAAAAGATAAGTTTATAATTTGTTAAGGAGTCCGAATATTCCATGGTGTTCACAACCAAGACTGATGCGAAAGGGTTTTTTTTTGCATTTTGTTTTAGAATTACAGAAAATTCTAGTACTGTGTATGAACTTACAGCTTATAGAATTGTATTTTGTCTCAAAGCAACTTCCTGCAAAAAGCAAACTTATTCAAAGCACCCTAAAGCAATACAAAACTTCTAAATTATACATTTTAACTCATTAACTGAGATAACTGAGATTGTTGAGGTCATTTCTGCTGCAAAGGCTTCAGTAGCTACAATAAATAATTCTTCCTGTGGACAGGAGTTAGGATACACATTTTTGCTTTAAAATTATACTTTAAACTTAGACTTTTATATATATTCTCTGACATCTTAACAGTCTGACTGAAGCCTATTACGCTTTTTATTTCCCTTAATGGATTTATTCTGCAAGGAAAGGCCTTTTCACTGAATCACAGAAAGGCTTGGGTTGGGAGGGACCGTAAACATAACCTAATTCCATGGGTAGGGACACCTTCCACTAACCAGGTAGCTCAGGTTGCTCTTTTTCCTTTCATTTTGTCTCACAGAAAGATAAAGAAGAAAATTAAGTGAGTTTTCGGAATTTTATCTCATATCTCTTTTCTCAAAGAAATCCCTATTTTCACAAAAAAAAAAAGAGCAAACGTGACATGGATCCTTCCCTTTTGAACCCAACAAATGGACTATGCTTGGAGTTCTTTTGTTTTCCTATGTGAACTGTTTTCATGAAACCACTTTATTTTCCTTATTTTCTGTGCATCTACTTTTTTTAGATAAATAACTGGATTACATGCTAAATCCAGCATCTTCCTAACCATCAAGTAACTGGTACAAGTGCAATCAACACTGGAGTATCAGCTGTGTGTACACACAGACCTTTTGCTTATATCCCCTCTTTTAACTTGTTTTGTATTCCCATTCCAGCCTAATAGTTTTGGGTTGACAAGAGAGAAGACACAGAGGGCAAAGAAAATTTGCTTTGATTTTCCATGTCGGCATAAAAACTTGAAACTACTTAATGCTATGGAAGGATTAGAAAACAACAATAAATTTAAGTACATTGTTTCTAATTGCTGAGGGCTGGGCAGTAATCCTCCAATGTTCAGAGGAAGTGTGAATTGAGGCTTAAATAGTGTAAGTAAGGCCAGGGGAAGAGCCTGTTTTCTGTGTTAAAAGGAAAAGCTTCAGACAGGAATGAGAAAGCTCAGATTCTAGCACAGTAGTGCTGATGAAGCAGAAATGCTTCTCTATGGCTTTATTTAGTAAACTAGAGGACTGAGAAGCTTCCTGTCATTTCTCTGGAATCACGATGAGAAGTATCTTAAAATACTTTAATTTAGAGGTATTCAACATAAGCCTTCAGAGGCCCTAGGAAAAATGACCTCAATTTCTCAGGCTTTTCTACTTAGCTGATTTGTTTCTGAAAATATCTTGATGAACCATAATGGAACAAATGTTTACAAAAACCAAAGAGAAATAACTGCTCTAGACATGATGGTGAAGCCTTAATGAACTTTAAGTTTTTTACTTTATTAACTATTAGGTTATTCTTCCTAGAGACCCTGGAATATTCTCCTAGGATAGGTAGCAACAGTAGTTTAAACCCAACTCTCATGGGTCCCTCAGTACAAGACAGACATTGAGGCATCAGAGTGGTGTCCAGAGGAGGACAGCAGAGCTGGGAAGGGTCTGGAAAGTCATTCCTGTGAGGGGCAGCTGAGGGAGATGGGTGTCTTTAGCTATAAGCTAAACAGAAAAAAGGAGGCTCGGGGGAGACCTTATTGCTCCTGAAAAGAGATTGTTTCCTGGGGGGAGGTCAGTCTCTTCTCCCAGGCAACTACAGACAGCATGAGAGGAAATGGCCTCAGGATATATCAGAGAGATTCAGGTTGGACAGCAGTTAGAATTTCTTTACTGAAAGGGTTGTCAAGCATTGGAATGAACTGCTGAAGGAGGTGGTAGAGCCACCATCCGTGGAAGTGTTCAGGAAATGCCTGGATGTGGCACTGAGTGCTGCGGTTTAGTTGACATGGTGGTGTTTAGTCAAAATTGGACTCATCTTGAGAGGTCTTTTCCAACCTTAATGATCCTGTGATTTCTTATCAGAAGAAGTCACTTGGCTATTTTTGGGACAAGCCTAAAACAGGCAGATCAACCACACAGTCCAAGTGTACTTCCAAAAATGCACAAAGGTAGTAAAAATATATTGCACTTAATTAATGTGATTGCCACAGCTCTTTACATTCGATACAGGCATCTTTTAGAACAGGCACTATGACATTTCTGTCTTTGAAACAGAAGCAGTGTGGCAGGAAGGCTGCTTGCTAAGGGAAGATTAAAAGGTCTCTGACTGAAAGGTCCTAGTTTACTGGAAAATCCCAGACTTAAGCACTGACAAGCCCAGTATAAGCACTGAGTGATCTGAAACGTTCTTTGGCTTCTGATGGAAAACAGCCTTGGCCAATAGTTCAGCTTCCAGTAATGCTTATTAGGGAAAAACTGACCAAAATTTTGGCTTTATCATATGAATATCAGAAGTAATTTTGATCCCTTTAGGCAGAAACCAGGGTATATTCACAAAGTGACAATAAAACCCCTGCAAACACCAAGGTTTCCTTTGGTGCCGAGGGAAGCTCCAAGCACCACCCTTTGTGCTTCCACCCAGAGTTGTGCAGAACAACAAAACAGAAAAAGCAAATGAGGATCTCTCTAGCAACAGTTCTTATATGATAGACTCTGACTGATATGATCACATCTGAAGAGAACTCTTCCATAAGGATAAGCCTCATTCCATCATTCCTGTCAGATTTTCAAGCTCAGCTACTTCTGATAGCAAAAAGCATCTGTCAACAGCAAACAGGAAGAGTGTCCAAGACAACAATCACTGCTTCTTATATGTGAAGCTTCTTATACCTCTGTAATGTCCTGAACACTGAGCAGCTGTTGTCAGTGCTTCTGTGGATCACTAGAACACCCTATTCTGGAACCCAGCTTACAGCAGGACAGCAGAAATCCAGAGTATCAAGAGGAGACCCACATATTTTCTTGTATCTTGTAGATACATTTTTAGTTAATCCCCAGTTCTGCTACTTAGTAGAGCTTTCTTTACTACAAACTTTTATCCCTGCAGCTCAGTTTATATCTGTCAAACAGATAATGATCTCAGAAAACAACTGAGACCCCTTTGTGAATACTTTATAAAATACAGAAAAATGACACAATCTTCCTTGAATTATAGCCTATTGTACTCTCAAATGGATAATACAAAGAACAGACCTGTTACCTGTAATCTCAAAAGGTGACCAGTGTCCCCTCTCAATGATCCCTTAGCTATCACTATTTAGGAATTACTTTTTATGGCAGAAATGAGAAATTTCACTTCTGAATAGTGAAACATCCATAGAGGCATTCTGGTGCTACCTACCAGGCACAGACCTATCTAGGTATTTCTAGCAGAATTCTACAGAGCTGCCTAGGGCAGTTTTACCATCTGAAATGTCCAGTTATTGCTGTCTCAACAAGATTAAGCGTTCCCTGGCACATTCTCATGTGCCACCTCTAAAGAAAGGAATGGAAAATGGCAATTAAAAGATGTGACTGAAGTGTGTGATACAAATAAGCAGGAGCTACAGCTTTACCTTGAAACTATGAATAGAACAAATCAACAAAATATCCTTGAACATGAGAAATGCTAACCATATTAATGTCAAACATTCACTACATGAAATAAGAAAGTACCAGCAGAAAACTAAAAACTCAGGTTGCATAAATTCAGCATTTTGGTTTGGCTGCTGAATTAGAACCAAGCCCCAGACACCCTGCACCTCATCTGTCTGCTTGTGAAAGTGGTAATAATAATTTGGTAAAAGAAATTAGGTTAATTGTTTTCAGGGCTGCATAATCATATGCTTTACCATATTCAAGATCTTTCCAGTACTTCCCTAATACCCTTTGCAACAGCAGTGTCCAAACCTTGCCTCTCTAAGTACAGCAAGGCAGGACTCTTCTTGCTAAGGACAATTCAATCCACTTAAGTGCAAAGATTCATTTCCTGGCCTCATGTGAGCTCCACTACTTCTATCCACACTCATGTTTCAGGTGCTTTACATACAGCACTCATGATACAATTACACCAAGATAAATGTGGTTATGATGGTTAGTAATACATTATTTTTCAGCATCTATACCTGAACTATATAAAAACTGTGCTTAAAAACACAATTTACTGCCCTCAATACTTCAACTGAAATAAAATAGAGAAGGACAAACAATTATGACCATTATGAAGTTTTCCTGCAATCATCTCCCATTTTTAAGTCGCCCAATTAAGTAGGCATTTCCTTACTAACAGAAAGGAGGAAGATTTCTATTCCCTTGAAAAGCAAACTGAATACAACAGGGTACTCAGAGAGAAAACTGCAACTTTCAATTACTGCTAGTAAGCAGCCAGAGTGTGTTGACTGTCAACCAGCAAAACAGTGTCACATCATCTATAAAAACATGTTCTGTGACAAAAATATGTTCTGAGCTGATGCAGCCTGATTTCTCATTCAGCTAATAGGCACTGGCTTCAAATGTGAGTTTCCAGTGAAGTTCCTTCTTCACCTCACACCAGAGGGAAAAAAAAAAATCTTCCCTATATAGAGCTATATGTCATTCCATAGTCTGCAAATGTAAATTTAAGATGTCCTTTCTCTAGTCTGGAGACAATATGTAGTCTCTTTCTTTATCTTTGTATCTCTTAATCAAACTGCTGGAAAGTTAATTATAAAGTGAGATGTTTGAGAAGTCTTTTCTAAATGAATAACTTTAATTTGTAAGATTGATTATCTGTGTTCTGTCTCCAAAGCCCATATATCCAGCACATTTCTACAGCATCTGCTGATGCCTGGCAACTGGGTATTCTCCCTTTCTCTTTGTTACCTCCATCCTCCAAGCTTAAAGAACCTTATTTTTAAAACAAACTGTAATTAATTTGAAGACTTCCTTTAATTAAGATTTTTTTTAACTATGACTGATTCCACTACTTACACTAACAGGTAGAACACAGCACTTCAAGTTTAAAAACATATTCCCTGTAAATAATTTTTTTTTCCTAGTTTGGACTTGGAAGATCTGCTTTGACCTTTCCCTTCCTCGTGTTTTCACTTCTGTCATCAGTCAAGGAAAAAAATTCAAAATCCTACCAACTACTAATCCTCTTTAATTGTATTGTGGAATTCAACCACCAAGTTTAAGATGCTGTAAAATCACCAAAGTAAAATTAAACCAAGTATTCAAAATTAATATAGTTTTATGAAATAATGACTTTTCTTGATTCCATAATACTTGTAATTTGATGTTACTGCTTTTTTTTTACTACTCTAACGTCTGCATATTAGTTTTTCTAGCAGTTTTCTAAATTTATTTTGAAATGCATTTTTACTTGTTTCCTAAATAAGCAGGCACAGATACACTTAATAGCAAAATCAGGAAGAAAACTAAGTGAATTTTATCTATTATAATTAGTAAAGACAAAGAGTAATCCTGACATTTATTAAACAGTGAAGTCATCTACCAAAATCACCATGACAATTCAAAAAAAACTTTTCCAGTTTTATGAGTGCACCATGAGATATGCTTGTGTTTTTTCTATCACTGCAGCTGAATCATCTTAGTCATATTCCTTTTTACTGAATTTTCAGACTAGATTTCTGCAAGTCATTTAAAAAATTAAAATACACTAGATTGACAATTAAAACTATCTATGCTACTAAGGCATTTCTGAATAGTTTACCTTGTCACATCTTAACATGTAATTAAAAGGAAAATATCTATCTAAACCTGAAAAATGAGATCTGAAAAACTGTAGTAATAATCTCTTTCAATAATATAAGTGCAAAAATTAAGCAGGAAACCACATGCCAGGATTTTCATTCAAAAGCTACATTAGCTTATTTATGCTAATGCTTTAAGGCTTTATTTTGCAGAATTATAACCTCCAGTACACTCTGGTGCATACCAGGTGTTCATAAACAACAGCAAGACAAAATACCAACCCTTTGCACAATCCCCAGAAATCAAACTCCTGCAGACTGATTTGATTTATATGTTAAAGCATGAAATATAAACAGCTACAAGCATTAAAATGGAGAGAATTACATCTTGGAAGACTACAGTAACAGACACTCATTTGCATATAATACATATTTATACATCCTGGAAATGCATGATTGCTGACAAACTCAACAATGTAAATTTAAAACACTGAGCATCACAAACAAACTGTTAGCAATTAACTTTCAGATACCAATAGCAACATCTCCATAAGCCAATTTCAAATCCATATGCTCAGCTCTTCATGAAAATCCTCCTATTAAACAGGAATAT
>QUSF01000001.1:62551403-62605460 GCA_003676055.1 Chloebia gouldiae | reverse complement strand
GGAGAAGGAAAACAAATGACAAGAGATTCAAATTTGTCACAATGAGTTCCATAGAGGAGTAAAACAAACTAACAGGTGTATGTTTCTTACAGTAAAATACAGGTTAAATACTTGAATATAACTTTGTAAAAGTAGTAAGAAAATTTAATCAGCTGTGTTTCAGAAAATTGAATACCTTCTATAAAGTTGTCTTTTTTCTCCTCTCCCCTCCTTACCCACTCCTCCCTCCCACAACAAATCTGAGCTAAATTTCCCTGAATTTCCTGAACTTTTGTAAACTTTGATTTAGGATTTGCCATCACTAAAACTATTACAAGTTCTCAGTTCTGTTTCTTTTCAGCCTCTCAGAAATTTAACTTTTATACTTATGTGATATTAAAGACAAGTAACCTTCAGGTTATTTCTAAAATCATCTCATAAAATTTTTGCTGTTTAAGATGAAATTGAAAAACTCTAAGTAAAGTTAACTGGCCAACCACAGAATTTTTCAAATGCAGTACAATTGATTTGGAGGCTCACCTTTGTGCTTGAGTGCTATAGCTGTTATCATAGGAATCATAGCTTTGTTCATCATAAGCAGCTCCATAGCCATCATCATACTCCTGAAATGACAAAGAAGATGCAATATTAACTTCAAGCACACTCCAGAAACAGAGCAGTAACCCAGCTGTACATGTGAAAGACAACACTCTCCTCAAATGTAGGTATAACATATGTGCACCATAAAATAGCAAAATCTTGAGATTACTTCTACCTGTACACCTTAGACCATAATTTCTTTGAAGGTATTTTAAGCTATTGGCAATGTGCTTTGGAAAAATGTTTTTTTGTTTTTTTGTTTTTTTTTTTCATTAACACTGGCTTGTGCAGATCACAGTACCAGCATTTCATGGCTCCATGTTCTTGAGTTTGAGTGAGTCACTGATCTTCAAGAAAGCTCTGGGAAGCATGTCAGGAATCAAACCATCTGAATAAATATTGTACAATTGACTTAGGTAGCTGACTTATTTCTGGAAATAAATTCAATTCTACGTAACTCTGGATAGGAAAGAACTTCCCTAGAGGTAAGACTAGCAAGAGTGATAGTTTTACTACTCCAAATGCCCTCTGAGTAGTACTCTTCAACTTGTAGGAGTTCAGCACTGAACAAGAAGCTATAAGTAAGGATTTCTTACTTCTTTCCACATTATTCACACTATTTAAGTATACAGTGTAACACTGCTCAAAACAGTGCTGTATTTGAACACCAATTAGAAGAAACTACTAACCTCAGCCATATAGAAGTCTAGGATAAAAACAAGTACAGTGATTGTGTGTTTTCACAGAGAAGAATGAGCTGTACAAACCTGAAGAACTATCATCAATTTATTGTATTGTCCAGTAATACACCTAAGTAAGCTAAACACAGGAAAAGCAGAAATGCACATCTACTGCACTGATTCCTAGGATATCCTAATAGCTAAATCCTGTCTAAATATGCCAAAGACCTCAAAGGATATTTTAGGAGTATGTTGCCAAATGAGAATCACCTAATGAGAAGACACTTTGAAGACTAGGGGATCAACCTTCATATATATATGTGTGTGTGTACACATCTATATACATATATAAAAATGGTGTTTTCTGAATAAATATGTATCCAGTCTTGGCAATTAAAGGATAAAGTCTCATGAAAGAACCAATATTTTCACAAATGGAGTGTCTAATAATCTTTCAGCAGTGACTACACAAAACCAACAATCAGTATCAATCAATTTAGATAGGAACAACAAACGATGGATTGCCTAACTCTAGTAGAAAACATCTCCAATGATGGGAATCTGACAGCTTGCTGTAGCAGAAGGTAGTGACATCCTCAAAACAACTGACAGAAAACCTAATTTCCTGTGAGTGTTGAGCAAGTTTTCCAGTCATTTGAATTTGCTTCTATGGAAAACAGGCAAACTGCCTATCAATAGGCTTCACCACTGCTAGATCAGTGCACATGATTGTTTCCCAGCAGTGATTAGAAGAGTGTCTATGAACATTTGCCAGCACAGTTGAGTGAGTTTATTCATTGGCTTGGAAGAAGAAACTAGGATTCTTTCAACTGTCAGTTGCATGGAGATCCATGAATAAACAATCACTCATAAAAGGAAATGCAGTTTCACTTTCAGTAATTCACTGCTCTGAAACTAAAAATTAAAACAGACTCTTAGGATCTTCTTGCCCATCAGATAAGGGTTTTGTTGATAAGCCACAGACTAAACCCCAACCCCACTGCCTCCTGGCAGTTATTCCAAACAGGCATTTTATTACTTATTGATGCAATACACAGACATCTGTTAACAATACAGACCCTGACCAACAGCAGAAGCTGCCTGAGCCAATTTCTTTGCTCTGTTCCAGAATATTTACATGACATTTGGTCTCCTCTCACAGACTCTCCCAACTGTGAACTAGCCATCCGTAAGAGAGGCTTCCACACTTCAAACTGGGCACACCCAGCAGTGGCAACAAATGAAAGCAGAGGACTGAAACTAACTGAAACTAACCTTTTAACGTGTTAGGAAAGCTTTGCCCCTAAGGAATCATTAGAGACCTCTTGAAAAATCAGTCTTCTCATTCACATTTATGTTAACTATTTCACTGAAAAAAATGGGTCACAAAAGAAAGATAGGAAGAGACTAGTTTGAAATTATGGTGTTTCTAGGACTTCTTGAAAACAGAGGAACAAATAAATTTGAAAAGAGAAGATCCTTCATAAGATGTTCAGCAGAACAAAAAGAAAATTTGGGGGAGGTCCATTCTGTACCAGAGTGAACTACTTATTTTATTAGCACTTATCTTCCAGAGAATTTTTGCCCAGGATTCATCACTGTTCACCACTCCACATGTTAATAAGTTGACAACTGCTGAAATCAAGCCCTGCATTATGATAGTGTTGATGATGGGTCTTAGAAGCCTTGTCTGGAAAGATGTCTGGTTTGTGGTTTATATGTGGGACTCCTGGCAGAATTAAAATTGTCAACCTGGGCTTCTGAGATTACTATAATCTACTTAAATAGATCAATTATCTTTTATTGATGTATTTCATAGAATCACTGAATGATTTGGATTGGAAGGGACCTTAATGATGATCTTGTTCCATCCACTGTCATGGACAGGGACACCTTCCACGTGTCCAGACTAGACCAGGTTGCTCAGAGTCCCACCCAACCTGGACTTGAACATTTCCAGGCATAGGGCAGCCACAACTTCTCTGGGCAGTCTGTGCCAGAGCCTCACCACCCACACGGGAAAGAATTTTTCCCTAATAGTTACAGTTATAAACCTCAAAGTTTACACTAAAAACGAGATAAATATGTGCAACATGCTCCAAAAATAAAAAGGGTTTGCTCTCAATAGCTTGTTCTGTTAAGAAATAAGAGATTCAAATTCCAAAATATGTATTTGCTCTGCACAATTCCTTTGAAGTAGCAATTAGGCAGAAGCAGCTGAAGTATGTTTCAGAGCTTTCCCTGAACTAGGTCTGACAGTATTTGCTCTTAGTCATGCAGTATCTGAAAACTTTCTCTTTCAGGAGATTACAAATAAGGTCAACCAAGACAGAATTTTTTACATTTTAAATTAAATTCATGCTACTTGAGTATTTTATTTGTGAATCAGACCTCTAGTGGCTTCAGTGAATGTTTTCTTTAACTTTATTTAGTATTTAGGTGAAATATCCCAGGCCATCTGGTATATTTCAGTGCTATAAAATACCATGCTGACTTAAATGAAAATAACTATCATTTTTACACTTATATAATTAAAATGGACAGAACTGAACTCACACACACAGAAAGTCTGTAGTAAAGTACACCCTACTAAGCCCAAGTATTGCTATACAGATTTCTTTCTAGTAATAACAAAAGAATTATACTTTCATAAGAACCTTCTCATTACATTTTTCCTGCTGATTTTTGGGCATCTTTCAGGTACTTATAAAAGCATTCACTTTCATATTTAAAGCCATTATTCTTCACATGAACTACAGTGTCTGTATTCCTTCAATCTACTAAATGTAATACAATGGACTCCCCTCTCTATTCATACTACATATGTCTATGAATAGCTTTTCCTAAATGTAGTCAGATCTCAGAAAGTTTACTGGTGAACCCATATTTCATCTCCCACTTCAAAACCCAAAAGCCCACACCAGACCATGTCTTCATGCCATGAATAGAAGCCTTTTCTTTGTTATTCATGAGTCTATTTTTCAGGATAACCTAGAAAACTTAACTCTTATCAGATTAGTCTGATCAAAAGGCAGCAAGTGTGCTGAACAGTCTGTGCCCACAACAGAAATGTGGGGGAAAAAAGAGCTGAAAAAGCTGAAGTCCTTTTAAACTGCAGGTATTTATCACCTAACATTTGAAGCATCTACCAGGAAGGTATCAAGAGCAACTGCCTTGACTTCAGGCTTAAGAATCTTCCCCCAAAATAACAGAAAAGCTGGAGTTACAACACAGATCTGAAAAGAATATGAAGTTACTCTGTAAAAATCTCAAAGCTTAATAATAAAGTTCTTTATTAAGCCAACCTATAAGTGTTTGTACTTAAAGAGAGCTTCTGCCTGCAGTGGTCTCAGTGATGGTGCCCACAGGTGAAATAAATCCAAAGAGCAGCACTGGTAGCTGTAATTGCACCGTGTAAAGAACAGACATTATTCACTAATAGAATCAAAGGCAATGTGTAAATATACACCATTTGAATATATTAAGTTACTATCATGGGTCAAAAAATAAAAGCAATCTTTGCCACAACCTCTGCACTCCCCAAAACATTATAAATCATGCTAAGCCTTGCTCATCAGTGATTTTTAATTAAAATAGTACTCTGAACAAACCCTTGCAAGTGGAGAATAGGAAATGGTGGTTTTAAATTGAAATCTGTTGGCAGTGACAATGACAGACTACTGTTTGGACCCTCTTTAAGGAAAATGAACAATGTTTCAAAGAACAAGACAGAGAAACAGGAAGAAAGAAGAGGGTAAAAGTGGCTTTTAACAGAAAGGCCATTTGCAGAGCTGGGAAAAAAGATCATGAAATCAATAAGAAATCAATTTTCCAGCTGTTCCCATCTAAGGAAATCCATCCAAGGGAAAAAAATAAGGACACTAGCACTACAGCTAAAATGTTTTCTTTTTACACTGTTTCTTTTCCTCATCATTCTCTGAAATTAATACTTACACCACTGCTTTATCCCAAAACACTGGAGGAACATATTCACTTTTAGATAAAAACTATCAAATTAAAAAAAAAAAAAAGTTTATGCAGAGATTAACTTGAAGGAAACAACACAAAACAACATCAGTTCAATGAACTCCTTTTGGCAAATTAAAACTGTAAAGGGAAGGAACAGCCATTTTGTTACATGGGAGTAACATCCCCCCCTCATTTAATCAACAGGGAATATGAGGCAATCAGAACAAATATGGGCAGCTACAACCATCTTAAGTCTGAGCACCAACATCAAGGACATTAGCAGCAAACCTGCACAGACTAAGCTCTTATTTTGGAGATTTTCATCTGTTTTCATCCAGAAGGAGCCTAGTGCATATCCAACCAGAACAAATAAGGTTTTCATAGAATGAGAGATGCAGGAGTGGATTGTTTTTCATGCACCTCAAAAAAACCCTGAGGAGTTGCTAATGAATATAGACAGAATCATTTAAACCAAATTACTATCAGACCAAAACAAGTCTGGTTTTCTATACACAACAGCAGGGAGCAGTGCCAGAATCAGGAGGACTCATTCAATAATACCAAGTCTCAGATAAGCAGCTTAAGCTAAAATACTTTGAAAGGAATTTTATAGGAACTTTATAGGTGAACATTGAGTTAGGCAAGGGGAAAAGCTGTTCAGTCTTTTCTCCAAAGCACTCCACTTTTTCCACTGCCAATGTCACCCCCGTTCCTGGGAAAATGGAAACATTTTGCATGCTCTCTCCATCTCACCCTGAAAACCCCAAAGAAGATACAAGATTTGAAATTAAACAAAAGAGTTATTTGAAGGGAATGAAATATTAAAGCTTCCCCCCCCCACACACACACATTTATTTCTTCTTGCTTGTCCTATTTACTATGAAAAAGAATGTTGTATTGGGAAGAAAAAGATAAGAAATAATGTTTTCATGTTATGAACTTGCTTCCTGGAAGTCTTACACAAATTCCCCCTGAATTTAAGAACAGTGCTAGCACTTCTAAAAAGCCAGAATTCAGTAAACAAACTGCTTAGAATATGGCACAATACCTAAATGGAAACCACAACATTACCTACAAAGGGGAAAAGGGACAGCATGGACAAAAGATAATTACTCTGCTTCTTAGAGATTGAAGCTAATTCAAGCCCTTTTCCAGGAACCCAAACAAAAAGCTTCACACGCAAAGCAACTAAGCAAATAAACTCACTGATCTAAAATGCTGCATGTCATTAGGAAGCTATCAACATTCACAAGACCAAGGTAAATTAAAACATGGTGTAAATCTTGGAAAGTGACACGGAAATCCTACTTAAACTCCATGTCTTATGACATCTGGACTAGCCCTTACTTTCACTAATATTTTGCTACCTCAACTTCCAGAAGACTTTATTTGTAAATAAAAAAAAAATGGGGCTTTTTATATGGTATACAGAGATTTTTCTCTTCTTTTCCTACAGATCTTACCTTCTTCAACCCCAAATAACAAGTGAATGTTAATGAGAAAACGCTACTTTAAAAACAGCTCACCACTCAAAATCAGCAGTGTATTAATAGCTCCAAGAAATTGCTTCCACATTAATCCTAATTTTAATTTTTTCAAAATCTAAATTAATTATGATCTCAATAGGGAGACAGGGAATTCAGGCTTAAGGCTGGAGATGAAAACAGAATTTGCACTGGCTTTCTAAGGAATTGAACTAAATAACAGGATATAGGTTTTTCAATGGAATGGGCTCTCCCCTGTAAATAGTAAGATTGCAATTATTATTTTATCTAATGGATACCTTCATTCATATTTTGTAATAATCACTAGATCATGAAATTAATTTCTTGGCCATCTAGACAAATATTATTTGTGAATCAACTTTCAATAAGGCTTACCAAATTTGTAGGATTTCCTGCAAAACCAAAAGGACAGAAAATGCTGTCTGTGATGGGAAGTATCCTGGTGGTGAGCACATGATCTCCAGAGGGAACCAAGGGAATATGAATACCTGTGACAGGAATTTGAACCACAGGCCTTCCACTACCAGAAAAATACTGAAACTTCACTAAAAAAGAGAGACAGAGCAACACAACATCTGCTCATTATTTTAGGTGAGATCTTGTTAGACAGCAGGTTATGGTAATGTTTGGAGCTTCCCCATTTCTCATGGGGAACAGGACAAGCATAGTCTCATAGTATTGTAGTATCTGTCATACACATGTACTTCACAGTACACATATAGTGCTAATTACAGTCTCACAATACAGACTGAGGGTGAGAACTACAAGCTTGAGTCTGAGATCTGCTTTGTTCATCAGTTAAAACAATGGATTTCTGGAAATACCCACATATGAATTCTTCAGGAACTATAAAGCTTATAAACATCCCTAACCTTTATGGTTTTGAAGAAAGAAGAAATAACAAAATGTAGATTTTAAAGAGTAGGTTTTGAAGTTTGTTGCTGCCAGTGACTTTTTTGCATCCACTGTTCGGTACATCCTTTTGAGTGGCCTGTATCTGTATCCAAGTTAAAATAATCTTGAAATCTAACTGGAAATAATTTCTAGTGCTCTTTCTCAAATTACAATTTACTTAACATTAGAAAGGCTCCCTTGGTCTCTTACTGGTATATGTTCCCTCTTGGTTCCATTTCTTAATACACAAAGCAATGCCACTGAAGCTTTAGCTGCTAGAAATTACACATGTGGTCAGTGCATGAGAAAACTCTGCCCCTGAGTTAACCCTTGTTTGAACACAAGAAAACATAAATAAATTGGCCAAAACCAGAAATAAAATTCTGCCACAAATTTTCCCCAGAACAGGGAGGAATATTTAGATCTGACAGTCTTCCAAAGTAGTGTTGAAGCAAGTCTTGGCCACAACATGTTAGATTGAGTTATTTTTTAGTGTAGACATTCCATAATGCCAGAGCAACAGGTTTTAAATCCATGTTTAAAGGTCTTAATGCCTAGAAACATGATTATAAACTCATATAAAACTCACTTTGCATTTAACCAAGTAAGCAACCAAAACAGGACTTGACACAGCATCATCACAAATATATTCATGCAAAGTACAGAAGTGGAAGAATATTTGCAAAATATTTCCCTTTATAAGATGAAAACAGCATCAAATAAAAACCTAGTCTTAAAAAGCTTCAGTCTCACTGTTGTGTTGCTAATTTGGAAAAAAAGCCTCAGAGGTTGGAAGCTGAGAAGAAGACAACAGCAGGGTGAAGCCAAGAGCAGCAAATCTTACAAGACAGTGACTGAGACTGAGCAGTTCTCTTCTAACCTATGTTTGACTCAACATTTGCTAAGGAATTGACCCTATACTGTTACTAATTTCCTGCTTATTGGAAAATTGTAGAAAAGCTTAAAATTTTCAGCTAGTACTTAAATACAGTTTCTATTTCTTATCATAGTGGAATAAGTTGTCGGCTTAAAAATCTATAAAAATATTTTTATCTATTACGCAGTATAGTTCAATGAGTAGAGAAAAAAATCACATTTAATTAAGAGAAAAATGTTCCTGAAACCATCTGTAAGTTCTTCAATGAATGTAGCATCCACCTAGTATGGTTTCCCTCATCCAACTATTACAAAAATAATCCTGGCCATGCTTCACGCGTCACAAAATGTTTTCTCCTGACCTAAGCAGCTGAGGGAAGAAAAATGAGAGTCCTGTTAGTCTTCAGAGGAAGTTTATCACAGCAACCAGAGCACTGAGTTCAGAACAGCAACTATAAAGCTGGCTGGCTGTAGAGGCTGGAATTTTTCCTATATAAGCTGATGCTACAGCTATTAAAGACTTAGTCTTCAGAGAAAATGATAAGGAACTGTCATTTAGTGGCTTCAAGAGCTTCATCATGGTACTAACAGTGTGGTGGGGTCTCAGGAGGAATGAATCCTGCAGCTGAGACTCAAACATAAGTGAGACTGCAACAGAGGAGTGGGAAACTACTTATATTGAACTGGAAAGACATGTCACTATTGCCGCTAGCCCAGCATGTTCTGTAACTTCTGCAGAGAAACCAAAGCATTCAAAGGCCACCAATGCAAAGAAAAGCTGACAGAAGATAGAGGCAGCTCAGTCTGAGCAGAGCTTTCTGTAATGGGCAAGATTCTGGAACACTTCCCTGTGGGCTCTAAACACAGGACAATAATGTTCACAGTTTTCTTGATCTTACATCAAAATGCATCTCAAATTAAGGACTTTTTGCCTGTGATACTTTTCCCATGTGAAATACTGCCTCCAGAAGTAACCCTTCCAATTTTTTCAGAATGAAATAGGCATTCCCTTTCCCATTTTGAAGATAACTATTTAAAAAAACCCAGCTATTTAATCAAGAAGTGGAAAGAGAGATATCAGGATAAGCAGGAGGCATCTATGGAGTTTGCCACAGATGTTAAAAATTCATTGGTTTCAAGGACTACACAGAGTTAGCAAAGGCAGTGAAGGAAAAAGGAAGCTGTTATTCATTGTCTGTAATAAGGTAGATTTAATAGCACTCAACAGAGGAAATGGGCAAGGACTTTACATACTGAAAGCCCTAAATCACCTTTGAGATGTTCAGTTACAGGAGTGGTTCAAAGCTTCCATACACAGAGTTTGCTTTCTCCTGGACTTGCAGTTTCACATTAGTTTAATGAGTACAAAGCAGAGGCTTGTAAGCCTAAGGGAATGAAAAGCTTTATGAATCCTCAGGACTTTCCAAGCCTCAGAGGAAAGTCTTCCTGTGGTGGGTTGACCCTGACTGAGACACCAGGTACCCACCAAAGCCACTCTGTCCCTCCCTTCCTCAGGTGAGGTTATGGGAGAAACCATAACGAAATCTCATGGCTCAAGATCACTCACCAATTGCTGTCCCAGGCAAAACAGACCCAGCTGGGGGAAATTAGTATATTACCAATGAAATCAGAGTAGGATAATAAGAAATAAAAACCCAACTTAGCAACATCTTCCCCTGCACTTTTCCCTTCTTTCACGGTCTCAAATTCACTCCAAAATTCTCTACTCATTCCCTCACAGCAATGCAGGGGATGGGAATGGGGGCTGTGGTGAGCTCATCACACCTTGTCCCTGCTCGTTCCTCCCACTTTTCACCAGCTCCAGCATCAGATCCCTCCCACAGGGACAGTCCAACACAATATTCTGCAATGTGAGCCCTTCCCTTGGGCTGCAGTTCTTCATGAACTGTTCAGTGTAGGCCCCTTGCATGGGGTGAGGTCCTTTAGGAACAGATTGCTCCAGACTGTGATTTTTTTCCCCTCTCTGAAATACATTATCCCAGAGGTTGTACCACCACTGCTGGGCTTTGGCTTGGTCAGCAGCAGGATCACCTTGGAGCTGGCTGGCACTGGCTTAGCTGGACACAACAGAAGCTTCCAGCATTATCTCACAGAAACCACCCCTGCACCCCTCTGCTACCAAAACCTGGCCACAAAAACCCAATACAGTTCTAAAGGTTTCTCTGTAACCTCTCTGGATACCTCAGTCTCCAAAGCTTTGATGGTGCTAAAAAGAGCTTTTGGTACCTCCCCAGTGTTTCCAATGTTCTCATTCTACAGACACTTCTCAATCAACAAGACCTTATTCTGCTCAGGTTGGCAAACTAATACCTTAGTATTAGATATAACTAAACAGGAATTAGTAAAGAAGGCACAGAAATACTACTAAAGACTCATACCATGCTCCCTTAACCTGTGAAAGACAGACTTAAGGCACTTAGATAATGTACTGCAAAAGGACAAGTAAAAAATACCAAGTATCAAATTTAACACGGAACATGCAACACACCAATGGCTTATGTCCCTGCTAAACATTCTTCTAAAGATAAAATAGACCATCTAGGACTGCTTTTTCAACTACAGCTTAAAGTACTATATCTATCTATAGCTATCCCTGCTAAGGTATCTTTTTTGGAAGATAAGTGATATAGTTTGAGAAATATCTTGTTAGAAGTTATTTAGCTCAGCACTATTTTACTGTACAGTGCTATTTTCTAATTATTCTCCCAGAAGTGAAGCACACTTCAGGATACTGAGGCAAACAGCCATTACTTCCACACCACTTCTACAGACTTATTCTACAAATAGCAGATCATAAAGAAATATAGTTATTCAAAGAGGTTTATATTCTACCATCTCTCTGTGTGTTCTAGAATGTATGTCCTGGAAACAGGTGTACAATGAGGACTGATTCCTTGGAAAGCATTGTGAGAGAACCACTTATTTGCAGTACCCACTTTGACTAGTCAAGTATAGCCAGGGGAAATTTAGGCACGTTGTTAAAGTATTCTTCCTCAAAATTAATGAACTATATTAACTTCTTTTGAATTTTTCAAGTTATATGCATAGATGTTTACATTAACAACACTGAACTCCTTCCCTTATAAAGCTACAAATGTTATATAGAAAGCCAGCTTCCTGCCAAATGGGAAAAAACCTGGTCTTTGATTTAGATGGTTTTGGTGGGGATTTTTGGAAGAGGAGAGGTTAAAGTAAAATAAAGGTTTAGAGAAAAGCAAAAAAATATATAAATAGCAAAGACATTTTCAGGAACACAGAATCTCTTTTTTTGCTAGTCTAAACAATGAAGTCCAGACACACTGGGCTGTAAAGAGGGCACACCAAATCCTTTAGCATTAAAAGCATTGTCCATGAAGGTATTATTTTTCTATAAGACTAAATTCATTTTTTATCACTATACTTTTGACTTAATGATATTTTTCCTCTATCTTACTGCTCTGTAAGTTCAATTTAAGTTTTCCTTAACAATTCATAGCTGCATAATTTTGTCACATATAACATAAAAAGTATTTTGATATGATTCTAATGTTTAATACAATAAAATCAAGATGAATATGTATGGCTTATTGAAATACACTGTGCATTGTTAAAATTTTAGGATTAGTTCTGAAGCTCTCATAAAAATACTTTACATGTCTAATCATTAAACCACTATATGACCACAAAAATAGGCTTAGGAAGAAAGATTAGAATATTATTCTGTTTTAGTTGAGAATTAAAAGTCTACAACAATCATGATTTTTAACTTTTTGGAAAGCAGAAACCTAATATTCAATATTTAGGAGGTACATAACTCTTTTGCCAAATGCAATGTAAATGTCTTTATGGCGGTGTATACATATAACCTGATTTTTCTTTTTTAATTAAACAGTTCAAGCCTGAAATGATAAAGATGACCACATTTGTCAGGGATGTTGGGTGCTAATTACAGACTGTACAGAGCTCTGAAGGGCTCTGACCTCTCCAGAAGGACACACGCTGCACGCACAGCACATCCACAGCTGCACTTACGTATTCCCCGTAGGGCTCCTGCGCCGGGGGCGGCGGCAGGGGCCGGTACCCGGCGGGGGGAGGAACTCCTCGTGCCCTGGCTGCCAGAAGTCCCCGGCTCCGACTGACTGGTCCTCTGCTGGGAGGGACTCCCCGGGGAGCTGGTGCCCCTCTGGGCACTCCTGCTGCTGGTGGAGGCACTCCCCCACGGCCCCTGCGAACACACGGATCACTCACCATTAAACACCTTCCATTAAACACCTTCCAACACCTCCCTCCCCCACATCGTGACAGTTTGGCTTTGCTACAGCCAGAAAAAGTCTAGAATAGAGATTTAGAGTTTGTCCTTTCTGTGTAGGCTTAAATCAGATTACACGTTACGCAAAAAATGCGGGAAGATACAAACTAGACATGGGATTCAGCGATGAACCTTGCACTGACTTGAGTCATCACACCCAAAACAATCTGCTGGAATCAGTCAGCTTCACTGGGATTTGACTTGAGTATGTGAAATCACAAGCACAGAGTAACAGCTTCATTTGAAGGTGTCAGGCTATATCATACTCAAACCCTGCACAGAGGAATCAGTTGCTACTCCTATGAAAGCTTTTGAACACAACCCAAAAATCATACTGGATGCGAGATACTGAGTGTGTCACAAAAAGTACATTTTCTTCTGCTTCTGAAGAGATTTCCATCTGTTTCCAGGAAACATCCAAAGAAAAAAAACATGCAGGGTAATTATAGAATATAACCTGATGTCCTACACACATTGAAGAACACTAAACAGTATATTTGGTCTAAAAATTCTGAAAGTGTGATAGGCACTATCTTGCATTCCATTACTTTGGACACTTAACATGGATGAAAAATATGAGACTTCAGTTGAACCAGTTTTCAAAAAACATATGATCCATTTAGAAGTGGCTTTTCCTCCTACCTCCCTGTAGTAAAGGGAGAGACTTAGAGGTACAATCTGTGAGAAATTTGTATCATTTACTCTCTTTTAAATAGGACATCTAAAACATAGACACCTCCTTTTTAAGGACATAATTTCAACCCATGAGCTATAGTTGAGTCTGAATGACTGCTACTGGCAAATGGAATTATTCCAAAGAAGTCAGACCCTTATCATACACTCTAACAGACACATAGAAGGAAACAAGGCACAAGCTCTACCCTATCTTTCTACCTACCAAGCCATTATCTAATTAATCTCAAGACCAGTAATTGAGTAAAAATGTCCTGATTTCAGTAGAAATTTCCAACTTGAACAGTATGATGAAGATCCAGATTTGGCCTCATGATTTCCTATCCCATTTCATACAAATAATATAATTTCACATCAATAAATGAATCAGAAATCAAGGCAGTCATTTTACCACAAATAAGTAGTATTTCAAAAACTGCGTCACTGAATGAGGAATGCAAAAAATGTAAAGATACAACCAGGTTAGATTTTATTAATTTTATTACTGACCAGAACACAGTCACAAAGTATTTTAAATAAGCCTAGAGATGAAGTGATTTAAAACTGTGCTTATTACTTGTTTTTGGCTAATCTGTAGAATGCGTCCTCAGGCCAGGGTACCAGCTGCTTATTTGACTTCATTGTAGTGGAGGCAGGGGTGAGCAGTGAAGTTTCCAGACACAGCCTGCTGAAGTAATATAAGGAAATAGCAAATGTGATACTTTCCAGGAGAAGCCAGAGAAAGGGAAATGAACCTAGTGGCATAGACTATAGTCAATACCAAGTCAAAAAAAAAAAGGTCAGTAAAAAGATTCAAGAATCATTAGGCATAAAATCATGACAGCATCCTCAGGCACGGTGCAAGTGAAAGCAGGAAATGGGATAGGCTGAAAAACATGGAAAAACAGTTTTTCTTTAAGGGAAGAAAAAAGGTACAGTTTTTCAAGCTAGTATATATTTATTCTTGAGAAGTAATTAGAAACTAGATCCATGTGATGAGGTCTTTTCTGTATTTCAAAAACAGTTAATAGGATTGGAATGGTGATGGGTGGGAAATAGTATTCCTCTTGTATTATGAGATCATTTATGATCTTAACTTTTCATAGCTTTTTCATCCCTCCTACAGGATCTCTTAACCTGAGATATATGGTTCTCATGTTACTGCAACAGGCTGGAGGAGACTGGAAAAGCACGGAGACAGAAAATCCAGTGACAGGAGAGCTCAATCAGCACCACATGGATTTGACTTGTATCAGGTTATGATGCAAAGAGGAAAATTTTAGAAACTGTAAATTGTTGTTTCTTGTAACTTATATAAAGGTTTGTAAATTGTAAATCCTTCTAATTTAAGAATTGTTATTTTTAAAGAAGTTATAGGGGAACTAAAGAAGTTTGACTACATTTACAATGAACAGACTCAAAATATAGAAGAACCACTTGAACAGGAACCTTTGCACACCTTTGCAAAAACAACAGATCTGTTCAGGTATTGCTTAATTTGAAAAGGGCAGCTACACAAATTATGTTTAAAAATGCTTAAAAGTGTAAAATGTACATATATGGTATGGGGAGACAGGAATTTTGTGAGAAGTCAGAGCAAATACACAATTATCAAAAAAGAGAACACTTGAGAAAGGGCGATAGGAGCTCAGTAAAGCTAGAACAGGTTTTAAAAGAAATATCACTTGAAAGGCTGAACCCAACTCTAATCTCAGAGGAAGAATCCCAGTAAAACAAAATACTCAGGAAAGCAGGTCCAAATAACTGAAGTCCTTCAATTGTCCCAGAATCAGGAAACCTCCCAGAGTGAGCCTCAATCACCAGTGTTGATCAATTTGTATATATGAAGTCTACATGCACATGTACATTAAAATTTTGCTACACAATCAAGAATAACTGAACAAGTTTCTCATGGTAGAGCTGTTCTTACAGTAATCCACTGGACAGTTCTGCCAATGCTTTAGAGACAAATTACAGAACAAAAGGAACAAATAAAAAGACGTGCACTATTTTTCAATAAACTGCAACAGACGTTCAGATGACTACTCTAATTTGTAGTTGAATCCCAACCTGAATGTTTTAGAAAAAATTGCTAAAAAAATCCAGCTTACAGGAGGGGACACTTGGGAATTAATACATACACACATATAAATTTATATGTCCTACCAGATATATATATCTTATCATATAAATTTATATATCTGCAGAAATGAATGGGTTCTGCACTATGACTGCCTACAGAACATCTAGAATTAAGATTGGCCCAGAGGTCAGGACACTAAAACTACAATTTTAGAAAGCATAAGAGTATACATAAAACTTCACTACTCAACTGTGTATATTCACAGACTTGTTTCCTAAATCAGCTTCTTTCCCAATTAAAAAAACCCAAACATAAAATAACTGGAGGTACATCAGACACTACAAAGATGATGAGCAGCCTAGAACCGTTCACATATCAGCAACAATTAAGTAGATTAAGGCACTTCATACTACCAATGACAACTGAGGCTTATCTGATGGGTCCAACAGAAGCATCAGAGGAATGGAGAGGGCTGAGGAGTGCCCTCAGCACAATCTACACCTTTCTCAAGGGGAGCAGTGGAACAGGAGGTGCTGGGATCCTCTCTGGTGACCAGACAAGACCAAACAAAACTCAGTGAAGCTGATTTTGAAATTTCATTCTTTCCTGAACTTTTCATCTCAACTAGTTTTGAGAGGTTTCCATCTGCTTCCAACACCTCTGAAGAAACTGCACAGAGAGTCTGTTCTCTACCCTTTCCCTTCTACAACTATCTCACCTATAATTGAAAGAATCTTTGTGCAACTGCTAATAATTAGAACAATTATTCTACATATTTTATTCCAGCTCTGTTTTATCACGTTCAGAGATACACCTTACCATCAAATCAAACTTCTCATGGACCACTTTCAGTGCTTGCTTCTTTGCCCAATGACATCCTTCTGCAAGCCAAATTTCAGGTGCCACCAACTCCCCTTGTCTTTGCTATGAGACTGCTGATTAGTTTTATTTCCTTTATAAAACCTTTTTAATAAGTTACACATTAACAAAGTTGGTTTGTCAGCCCATTGTCAGCCTTGACTACCAGCTCATTTTCTAAAAAGATTTTTTACAGGGACAGAGGTGACAGAAGGACTTCAAAAGCACTAATCTAATCATTGATTCCCACTGAAATAGTATTTTACCAACTTACACAACTTAGATACTTCCTCTTTGGCCTTTGTTAGCAATAACATTTGACATTTCTACTTTCTAGGAGTCCCACAGCGTTTCTAGGATTTATTTCCAGCAAGCTGCACTTACTGTCCTTGCCCACAGTAGCAGGCACAGCATCTCCCTCACACTCACCTCCAGGTGCCCTCAGCAACAGCCACTTCCATCATTTCATTTAGCACTTTCTCTGCTCTAGAATCACACTGATTTTTATTTCAAGTTTAACCTTTCACTGGATGGCTAAGTTGGTAAAATTATTCTGATCATGAAATCCCAACTAGAGTCAGTTCACAGCTTTTCTTCACTTTTAGTGAAATAAAAAATTGGAACAGTCTATGGTATGAAGATCCTTTTCACTATCTCCCCCCAGAAACATTAAATGGAAGAATAGCTTTAAAAAAAAATACTTGTGAAATTTAGGACTAGTTCTTGAACACTACATTATTCAATGAGGAAACACTTGAAATTCTTAATTTTAGCATTTATAGTTCAATATATCTGCAGGGATTTACACTGTTCAATAAATAAATCTAACAAATTTGGTTACCAGATGCTGATATATTATCTTCATTTGAGCACAGCCAGCTACATTCCATATTCCTCAAACATTAAATATTTTTGTTTTATATTAGACATTGGAAAAATAACAGACCTGTTATTTCAGTGCTGGCATTTCAAAATACTAAAACACTGATTTCCAGATACAACTCAGAACTCAGATTCCTGACCTTTCATCCTTTTTGAAAAAAAAAAGAGCCACCATTGAGCAAAAACTCTTACACAAGTTTTATTCCATATTTATATTTCAAAACAGTAATACAGATGTTCATGTTTCAATTTTGTGGAAAATGGGAGATCACAAAACTAAAACAAAAAATGATGAACATTAATAATATCTGCCTTTGGCCTAGATCCTGAGCTGGCTTTGTCAAATATTTATTTTGTGCTACAGAATCTTTTGCACTTCACTACCTACATGTTCTCAAGAAAAAGTGTCTTCAAAAAAAGAAACCAGTTCATTCCAGACATGGCAGGAAAGCAGCTGGAAGTTGTGAACACACAGCAGCAGTGATCCACATCAGCTCATCTTACTTCTAACATAAGTATAAGACAGCAAGTTCTAACTCACAGCTTCTGTAGCAATTTTATTTTTCCCCAGACAGTGACAGTCATTCAACCATTAGGACCCCAGCCATGCATAGACTGAAATATGAATAATAAATGGAAAAGTAAAAAAAACCTCCACACCCTCCTGAAAGCATAAACAGAAATCTGACATTTCCCTAATGAGACTATTGTTTTCAAATACAATCTCTCTTAATCTGGGGGGTGAACTCAGCCAGCTCTACCTTATTGTGGTCTTTCAATAACTAAATAGAGCTGCTTATAAGAAAAAGAGAATAATTTTATCAGGGTCCCTACTGATAGGATGAGGAACAACAGCTTTCAATTGAAGAGGGCAGGTTGAGATTGGAAATAACGAAGGACTTTTTGATGAGGGTGGTGTGGTAACATTGGAAGAGGTTGCCCAGAGAAGTTGTAGATGCCCAATCCCTGGAAGTGTTCAAGGTCAGGGTGGGACTTTGAGCAACCTGGTCTATGGGAAGTTGTTCTGCCCATGGCAGGGGGTGAAATGAGATGGTCTTTAAGGGTTCCTTCCAACCCAAACCATTCTGTGATTCTAGCGCTGTTTTCTAGCCATAAGTGACATGAAAAGGTTCCCTCTCTTGCCATCATAAGGTATCAAGGAATTTTTAGCCAAACTCTTAGACTTGTTATCATCCTCTAGAATTTCACTTTTCTAAAACATCTCTATTGGAGACACAAATGAGTGATCCTTGAATCTTACTTTTATTCTTAAAATAGTATGAAGTTTTATTGAGAATTGCTGCTTTAGATGCAAAACCTCCTTAGAGGTGTACATTAACATGTATAGTCATGGAAAGGTTTGGGTTAGAAGAGACTCTAATGACCATCAAATTCCAACTCTGTTGCCATAGGCAGGAACACCTTCCACTAGAAGGTATATGTGTATTTTAAGTCCTTAGTTAATCAGAAGTCAAAATTCACATTTTGGTTGCTATCATTTATAATGCACTGATTCAGAATGGGAATACACATGCACTAAAGAAACACTGATTCCTAAAGAGTTACATTTTCTAGTTTCACACCATAACAGCATCACATTAAACACCAAGGATCCTTCTAAGCTTGCCATCATAAATTAAAAAGCAACTGGTATGATCATTTTATACCGTTGCCTCCAGAAAATAATTTAAGATCAGAAAAACAAAGGAATAAAAACTGGACTTTCACCACTTTCCCTTCTTGTAGAGAAGAGGGGTTATGTCAAAATAGCTTTAAGTGCTCAGCATGAACACTACAGAAAGTAGAAGTGCTGTGATTAAATCTGAAGGTCACCTTTACCAGTATTAGGGACAAAACTTGGGGCAAGGTGGGGGAAAAGGAAATAGCTATAGGAAGCAGCTGTATCCTCTGAGATCAATGATGAGAAAAGAACATTCCTGAATGTAAAGCTCACAACACACACAGCTCTTCCAGAACAAATTCCATCCACAAAACCTTACTCAGCTCTTGAGTAATAAAAATTTACTCAAGAAAATCAGGAACAATCCAGAAAAATGAATAGAGATGCTAAACCACAACCATTAGGAAATTACTTACTACACACAGGAATGTCTGCATATAAACTAGAATTTTTGTATGCAAAGACAAATGTACTGTTTTCTACAAAATAAAATTTTGTTATGGAGCTAAAAATATATTTAATAAAATGTATTATATTGTGTTTGATAAGGAGCAAAAAAGGCATAAATTAGTCCTTTTTTTAACTGAAACTATTCAGGAGTAATAGAGGTTTTTAAAGTGGGAACTTAAACACACTCAACAGGATGTTTCATGTATAAAGGCTGGTATCATAACACCATTCTGCAGATTACAAAGAAAGGTTAGGATCAAGGTTTTAAACTTCATTTTGCAAGTCTTCTGAGGCTTTGCTTCAACTTCTCCTGGATATCTCAGGGATGCTGCCTATTGAAACTGTTTTATCCAACTCTGAGACAAAGCCTTTAAAGCTTTGCTTCAACAAAAGTATTATTCACTGAAATTCATTTCTGCTAAAAAAAGAATCAGAGCATTATAACTGAGTTTGAGATCTTCAGCTCAATGGCTGTAGCATCTCAGTAGTAATAGAACTGAACTTTACTTAAGGAATATGTTAACAGAGCACTTCAATTTGAGGGAAAAGTCTCTTGGAGTTTAAGACAAGCCTTGAAGTTAGGACAAGTCAAACAGACACCCTTTAACTTTCCTTTAGAATATATGTGAAAAATAGTGATGACAAAAACACAGTCTTTTACTGTCTTCTCCAAATCAAACACTAATAGCATTTAAATTTATCCTGAAAACACTTCAATAGCTGTAGACCAACTCTGCAGGATTCTGTAAGCTTTGTAACAGTGTACCTCTTGCATAAAATACAGATTTGAAAAAATAATTTATCAAAGTCCAGAGGACAGAAGTCGTGATGTTAGAAATGTAGTACTCTAAAAAACGACTTACATATGCACACACTAGGTACTAACAGTGTAAATTAGTTATCAAGCTTTGGTGATAGGAAATGACCAAACAATAGCTTCTGTATCCCAGAAATATTACCTGAAGGACATGGAAAATGAAACAAACTTTAAATAGTACTCAAAATGTATCTGTACTGAGAGTCTGTAGCAGAATCATTACAGACATCTGTGGCAAAGTTACAAATAGCTATTAAAAAAAAATATATAAAAAAAACCCCAAACAAACACCAAAAAACCCCCAAAAAGCTCCAAGACCAAAGAGGTCTCCAATTTGAAAGAACTCTTGTATGGCTCATGACAATACCAAGGGGAGAATCTTGGTATATAATTAACACTACTCAGAACATTAAAATCAAGAAAATCAGTGTATATATATTTACACAATATTACAAAATACAAGAACAACAATTTGATGACAGAATTTTTCTCCCAACACACAACCCACAGTAAGAATGATTTCTTTAAATTAAGATTCAATCTGCATTGCATTTGAATCATTTTCAGGATACATGTAACTAAGCAGATCTGTATAAATTGAATATTTCCTTAGTGCTGCATCTTGTAACATGCTTCCATCTGAGATAAAATGCTTCAGGGTATTTTTAAGAAATTAGTTTACAAGAAATGCATTGAAACAAGAAATTAGTTTACAACTTGCATTCAGAAATGCAAGTTTCAAGTTGCATTGACAAGAGCTGTACACAAAACAGAAGAAAAGATCACCACAGTTAACAATCACACTTAGGCGCTGCAGCCACAATCCCTGTATTCTGTAACATAAACAGTTATGAACTTTACTTAGGTTCTATTTTCACTCTTCAGAACTTGAAGGAGTTTCAGCTGTCATCTCAGTACTGCAGTGAAGATGGGGGATGCTAGAGTAAAAATAATACATCTCCTGTGATAAAGAAAAACAGCAAAAGCAGTAGACCTTGCCTACTCCCAAATCAAACAAAAGCCACTTTTCACAAAGTAAGTGCCACTCAAACAAGAAAATCCAAATTCTACCTCCAGAGCACTTCTGTATCATTTCATTATGACTATGAAAACTTAGTAGTACCATAAAAAAGAAAAGCATTCTGTATCAGTTGGAGATACTGCCTGAAATTCACATCAGTTGAGTAAGATTTCCTGCTGTGAACTCCATAGGGCCAAACACAGACTGCACCTAAGGAGTAACTCAAGGCTAGAATCAAGTTGCTCATAGTAGGATTGAGCATCTCCTATGCTGTGCACTGCTTCTTTACAAAGGCAGCATTCAAGTTCCACAAGTCCATTGTTAATTCAGTCCAAACAAACTAAACTTCCAGCAATAACTGTAGGTTGTTTCCCTGACCTTTTGCTCTTCTCTTGGGAATCCTTCATGTTGTACTTGGGGGAGAAATTGTGTTTGAAGGGAAAAGCTTGAAATACACACATTCCAATGAAATTCCACATACCTGGACAAAGCAGGAACAGGTACTCCTCTTGCTCGCATCGATGCTTTTCCACGGACAACTGGAACTTCTGCAGTTTCTGAGCCACCATTTAAATAGGTTAATTCTTGAAGCTGTGCCTGTCTGATTTCATCATTGTAGTCCTAAAACAAGGGGAAGGCAGAGTGAGGAAAAAAAAGTCAAATTGTCTGCCCACCACTGTCAGCAAACACTGCTCCCGAAAGTCTCCTCTCAGAAAGTTGAACATTCTGCTGAAAAAATTTAATATATGTAATAAGCCAGGAATAATATTCAATGCAAACATTATTAAAGAATTCTACATAATAACTGCTATTTTTGCTCAGTTATGCTTTTCTTTCCCTTTGCATGTATTTTTATGCAGATTTATCAGTTAAAATGGTAATGTTAAAATCCTGCAAAGATAGGAGGAAACCACAAAAAAAAAAAAATCAAGATCCCGTATTCTGAACTGAGATCCAGTTTGTAGTTCCAGCTGTAGAATGACTGTGTGTGAAAAGCAGGAAAAAGAGGAGAGAGTGAGAGTTGCAGAAGTGTACAGAATAAATACACTGTTGAGAACAGCACATGAAAATGAAGGAATAGATTAAGAATCCACACTTTTAAAGTCAGGAGTTATAGAATAAACACAGGAATTCATTCAATACACACATGCACTTATCTAATAAGAAGAGCTCAAAAAATTAAATTCTATAATAGGTAATGGTAAAAATGCCAAGGACATACAGCTTATTTCTGTCTGCACAAATCCTCTAGTCTCAAGGACCATCAAAAAGAAAGTTCAGGCTTTTACACACAGAATTAATATGGTACTTCTCAAGCACAGTTTTCAGGGACCTTGAGTCAACCTCCGAAACAAGTAGAGCACACAGGAATAAAACAGACCTAGCACTGAACTCTTGCAATTAAAGTATTTTTCTATCATTTCTCCTCCACTTAAAGTGAGCCAAGCAGAATGCAGCCATAAAGGTGAATCAAAGATAACTATTTTACCCAAGGTGCATCCATACTGAGTATCAAAATATTAATAGGTGCTCCCACAGGAACAAAGGGATACTTTTGATACAACAGCTTTTCTGCAAATCCTCCCATTTCAAAAAGGAAGGTTTGTTCGAACACCACCCATTTTATGATTCAATGACAAAACAAAGAATCTGCATCTCACTGCATATCTGAGTTTATTACATTTATTCACTAGACAGGGACCAAAAGATTGTCAGGCAGTCTTAAAGACTTTGAAACATAACCCTGCATTGAAAAGAGATTAAAACTTCCATGAATTCAAATCTCTTGATTATCCTTGAAACATTCTGCTTCTCCTAGACTTCTATAAAAGGGAATAAAAAAGTTGTCCTTTATATGCCATTCCTGAAGAAAGTTACTGGTGTTAAAAGAAGCATCATAACAGCATTTAGTCCAGACTGCCTTAAATAGGTTCTGAAATTTAGCTCCCAACTGCCCACCTGAGATCATCATCTATTTAGCAGCAGAAGCAAATAACAAAAAAGGTCTAAAAGACTGAAATATCTGTTTCAAATGGCATAATTGAAGCTTTTGAGAAACAGAGTCCATTATTAAATGGCTAGGACCCAATACCTAACCAATCCATCTCAGGGAGTATACTACAAATAGGAAACTGAACACTATTCTGGCTAGCTACTGTACAGAAACTCGCTTTGTATTTTTTTTTTGTTGCTGGATCAGAACTGGCTAGAAATGCGAAATTCTATGTCCTGTATAAAACAAAATGCCAAGAAACTGTACCACCAACATACAGCATCAAAGTTCTGACAGTCTGTATCAGAGGCTCTTTATAATTTCTTCACAGAACACCTTTTTCATAACTGGACCCCTGGAAAAATACTTTTGATCATTTTATACTCAATTAATTTAATCCTTTAGCAAATATGTGCTCGGATTGCCACTCTGTGTGTTGGGTCCCTTTTCTTTTCTCCCTGATGCTTTCTCACTTTCCTGCAGCACATTACCAGACACAGCAGCAGCCTTAGGTCACAGAGAAGGGCTCCACTGTGCACAGCACAGAACAGAAAACATGGCTCTTATCACATATGCCAGAGGCAGCAGGAGGATACAGAGTAAAGGGGCAGTACAAGGCAGCCACGATAAGCTGCAGTGTTAATCCATTAGCCTCTGAAATGGATTCCTCAATTAAAAGTAGCAGACGGTCAATTTGTGAATACTCACTGCTGGAAACTGCACACTTCAAGTCAAATTAAGCAGACAATCTTTTCCTCACCTAGAAGATAGACATGGAAACCCTTTAAACTGCATCCCTCCTCTGAACAGCTTGGGCAGTGGCAGCACTTGAATTTCAGTGAAATGCTGCCGCTGAATTTCAACTGAACAGGTGTACTCTCATTTTATGAATAAACTGCCTACCCAGACTAACTACAGTCTTATCCAGCTATGAAGGGTGCATTTACATCAAATCCATGCAAGAGATTTTCATCCCACAAAATCCTATTCTTACATGATCTAAGTAAACCTTCTTTAAAATTTTATCTATGATTTTCACCCAGCGAGATCAACACGTTGGCAGCAGCTCTTCTTGGGATCACTCCAGCTTAAGACCTTATTTCAATTTATCACTCAAACCATTAGCAAAGCTATTTATTTATATCATATTAGGACAGAGCTCTACAAAACCCTTTGCAGCTTTGCAAAGCACTCAAGTAGATCTTCATCCTGACAGTGAGCAATCAATAATTATCAGGTTTCCAGCCACCTTTTTACACCTTACAGTTACTTGCCAGCTTACTTAAGGAAAAGTTTTTGAGAGCTTCCAAAGGCCACCAAGCTCTTCAAAATGCCATTAAAAGCTTTTTCATCATCACATCTTATAAGCCAAATATACAGAAGGTAGGACAGGCTACAGGAAAAGGTTGTGAATTCTGCTCACATTGTTATATAACTGGTATAGATTGTTCTCTCAAAGTAATTTTTATACTTTGCTTTAAAGACAAGGAAAACAAGAAACTCTGGTAACCAGCAGCAAAGGGTAATTAGTGCTGTCTCTGTCAGAAGACAAATGACTGCCACTACTCCTAAATTTAAGCCAAACAGACTAAGTTCTAATGGCCAAAACTGCCATAACCATAGAATCACAGAATGGCTGGGAAAGGGCCATAAAAAGACCATTTCATTCCAACTCTCCAGCCATGGGCAGGGACACCTTCCACTAGATCAGGATGCTCAGGGCCCCATCCAGGCTGGCCTTGAAACCCTGCTATAATAGAGGAGCCAGGGGATGGTGAGGTTGAAAGCACCTGGCTTTTTGACCTGTAAGAAGTAATTCTGAGGTAAGCAGTATTAAGGACAACACCCACCAATCTAATACTCAAACAAGAATGCTGACCAAAGAGTCTGGCCAGAATAAAGGGAAGAATTAAAGAGTCTGGCTAATTTAAAGGAAGGTAAAAGAATATACTTGAAGTCAGAAACTGCAATTCCAACTGCAGAAGAAAGGTAAGACTCAAGGCAACATAAGCACAGCCAAAAATACCCTCAAAACCAGTTCTTATTTTCTGAGTTGAGTAATGCCAATAGTTTAATTAAAATAATTTAATTAAAAATTACACCACTGCAGCTGCTTGAGGCTAAATTTCAATGCAAGGATACTTGCCCATGATTCCAATAAAGAGGCTGAGGCATTTTTGCTAGAGTCAGCTACCACAAGGATATTCTGTATGCTGCATTCTAGCAACAAACAATGTTATGTTCAGCACTGATCTGAAAAATGAACAATAACCATATTCATAAATTGGATCCAGCATCTAAAACTGTAGGAAGTCAGAGTGACCCTACATTGTAAGGAGAATGCAAATTATGATCATAATCATATATACTCATAGCAGGACATCTTTCCTGAAATAAAACAGGTAATTCCTTAAGAAAGCTACAACAGACTTTGGAGAAAACAAAAACAAAAAAAAAAACAAAACAACAAGTTGCATTTGCCAGCAGTGAACCAAACAGTTCTAGAGAAGAAAAAGCTATTCCTTTTTCCTTCAGTGGCTGCTGCAAGGTGGGGCAGGTGAAAGATTAAGGCATTTAGAGCAATTCTGATAAACCTACATTTAAAAAGCCAAAGGGAAATTAAGATAGTGTTGTCTTGATCCCACAGTTCAGCAAAGATTGTGTAGCATCAGTTCAGCTCAGTATAATAAAGATGCAATGATCAAAAAATAAAGATGGAAAAGCATATAACCACCAGTCAATGGAATTGCTCATTATCAGTCTGTAATTCTACTGGCTTAACACACTAATGACCAGGTTTTGATAAGCTTACTTCATTTATGGCAACATTAGGGAAATTGAGCTCAATGAAGAAAAATAAGACCTCTGATAAAGGGGGCATGGGGATAAGGCATATCCTTCCTTCCAGCCCATGCAAAAAGCATTTATCAAATTAAACATACTTCTATCTAAAAAAGGCAGCTGTTTGCTGTCCAGAATAGCCAATAACTTAATTCTCCCTTATCTCTCCACACGATTAAATCATGAATCCTGTAAATAGAGTAACCTTTGACATTATGACAGCCCAGCATTCCTACAAATATTCTGTAGAGTATTCCCTGTCTGATCAGTAAGGATGTCTGAACAGCAGTATCCTCATTCACTTCTTTTTATATGCATCAAGAAAAAAGCAATTTGGAACCTGCAGACAAATGTACAATGCAATGCTTGATTTTTTATAACATGAACATAACATCCAGGACATCTTTGCTTTTTAGCTGTCCTAATGTGCATCCACATTAAGGTTATTTCACATTAAGACATGTTCCTATGAACCTATTGACAGCTGTCATTTATCATGCTTTGGTTCATACCACAGCATAGTATTGGGGCACCTGAATTGACTTCAGACAAAAATAGGTCAGAAGAAACACTCAAGCAGCATACAGCTCCAGTCACCTAGGGACCTGGTTTCAGAAAATAGCTTGAGTTGGAAGGGATCAGGACAGATCATTTCAGTCCAAATCCTGTCCCTACACAGGACACCTCTAGAGCCCCATCATGTGCCTGTCCATTTGTTGAACTCTGTCAGGCTTTGTGCTGTGACCATTTACCTGGGGAGCCTGTTCCAGTGCCCAACCACTCACTGAGTGGTTTCACAGATGTGGACTAGGTTTGGTACAAACTATAATTCCTAATATACACATAGGAGCACTGTTAAGACACCAGCACTAACTGTACAAGAGATAACCCCAGTACAGCCACTCTGGCTCCACTCAGTCTTTTACAAGCTACTGTCACTCAGATACATGCCTCAGGAAACTTTCCTGGGCCAGGTTTCCACACCTCCCAGATCTGACACAAATAAAGACTAACATTTCCAGCAGTAAAAATAAACAGAAGTCAATGCACCTTGAGAAGGCTTTGCTTTCTATACTATTCCTTTGATCACCAATAAAGACTGAAGAGCTAAAACTCAAGAGCTAAAGTAGCTGGGCACTTCACACAGACAAACATCACTTCAGGGGCTCCAGAGCTTCCTAAGAGAGGCTGTATTTTTTTCAAGCAGTTTAAGTTTGAAAAGAAGTAAGGTTGCTTCTTACAAGAGGAGCAGATGAAGTTATCTTCTAATGGAAGACATTAGAAACCTAGGTATATCCCAAACCTGGAGTACAAAATTGTACTGGAAACCAGATGTCATTTCATACATCCATACAATGGAAGCTGAAGCATACTCCAGAAAACAAGTATAGACCATGTATCACTAGTATTGTGATAAAAATGAAGACTCAAGATAAACCTGTATTGATTCTCAGCACTCAACACTAAACCAGGATTACAGGTGACAGAAATACTACAGCTTCAAATGTATTAATTCTTAAAAAGAACTGATGCTTCACATGTACCAAGAACACAGGAAAGGCACATATTTTACAGATTTTTACAATTATTTGTAGTCTGCAATACTTTGCATATGACTAGTTAAGTAAGAAAAGTTTCTCTTTCACTATAGGTCAGATCATGAGGTTTGTGTGGACAGTTACATATTTACCCACTAACTGCCTGTACCAAAATGCAAAGTATTTGACAATTTCTTTCACAAAGGAAACCAAGCAACATGACCTCACCAATACTGTGCACTGTTCAGAATCACAGAACAGTTTGGGTTGAATGGACCTTAAACATCATCTAGTTCCTACCCCCTGCAATAGGCAGGGACTCCTTTGGTAGACCAGGTTTAGAGATAATATTTCTCATTCAAGAATGCTCATAAAGAAAATAAAGTACTAACAGGGATGAGGAACTTCTTGATTTCTTCCAATGCATGTCCCATTCTGGCATATGCTTCTGCAGGTGGAGCAAACACTTCAATTAAAACATGTAGGTCATCATTTAGGTGGAAATACTTTGCCTCTCCACTTTTTCTCAACTCTTCCTCCTAGGAGATAAGAAAAAGATTGGTTTTACACATTCTTGTTTGAAGCATTGTAATGCAAGTGTTGAAGTTTTTCCAGAGGAATTTGCAGACACTGTTCACTCATGTTCAGATGTCGGCAACCAAAAAAGTAACATGAAGTAAGAGCCAACAGCATCTGCTCACATACAGAAATTGTAGTACAAAGAAGAATGTTTCCAAGAGTCTTCCCAGGTGCACCAGTTTCATGAAGACACTCTTTTCTTGAAACTAAAGTCTACAGAAGCAGGTTTGATCTAACATTCCACAAGAGTAAGCTTTTACCAATATTATTTCAATCTCAGTATTACTGTGCTGTTCTCAGTGAAGTCTTTATCCAAGGAGTGGCATCCTTCACAGAACTGTGCTATGTGGACATAAAACTAACAGCATATGAAATGAGGGAAGAGAACATTAGCAAAAAGAGTTCACTAGCTATTTCAGTAGCAAGCTTATTTCTTTCATACTCCTTCACCCAACCCACTTCAATGACTGCAAAGCTGAGTTCAATGGAGTAAAGCGGAGCTCAGTCCTCAAATACTGACATTCATGTGCAAAATATTCACAGACCAAGAGGGCAGCATTTGTTTTTTCGGCTGCCCCTCACCTGCGTGTATTTGACTGGTCCAAAGGGATGAAAACAGCACTAAAAATAATTTCATTGTTTTACCAGATAATTATATATCAAATAATTAGCAGTTCTGTTGTCTAAAAAACTAACACTCCCCTGCAGTTTCGCACATTTGGCAAGCACCAGGTTAGCACTTCACCCTTAAGATTATTAAAATTGTAAGTTGCAATGATAGCTGAAATCTCCCCTGCACACCCCTAATTATGGGTTGAGGTTTATATGTGACAATCCATTTCTGCTCCTCATGAATAACATTCTTATCAAAATGATTTGTGTTTAACTATGAAGATGTTTAAAACAGAAAAAAAAAAATCAGTCTAGCTTGCTGTCAGAATACCCAGACCGAGAATATTAAGAGGTCACTCAGCAGGATTAGACTCCATCAGTAAAATAATTATTTTGTCAATAAAAATAAGAGATCATAAAAATAGAAAGTAACCTAATATAAATGCCACAGCTCAAATAGTTTTAACAGGAACTGCTTCTCAGTTAAATATTTCAGGCACAGTTACTTAAAACATACGAGCCACTAGCACAGGAAGCTAGTTGAGTTCCCCATATACTGGTTTTTAGTATATAATTGCACCACACATTCCTTGTCCTTTTCTCTTAAAGAGGAAAGAAAATCACTGTGCAGTTAGTTTATGCAGAAAACAGAGTGCTAAGAAACTTTCTTTCTGTGCTTATCAATCAAGTTGGCTGATAAAAGCAATAAGCAATGGAAGAGTTACCATTTTCTGGGTAGGACCTGGTAAAAGAGCATTTCAATCAGCACGTTCAACAAAACATACAGAATTTCAATGCAGGTTTTTTTAAGATCATTCCCATAACCAAACTTTTAAGGTCATTCTGTGCTTTTTTTCCTAAGTTCATTTTATTATTGTATTTTATTTTACTTCTGTAACATGACTTGGGAATGCTTCCATTACTTTCTCCATTACTTGCAAGGCCAGAAGTTGGACTTTGATGATCCATGTGGGCACCTTCTAGCTTGGGATATTCTGTGGTTCTATGAAAAAACTCCACACTAAAACTTTTATAATAGCATACAAATGAAAATGAGTTCATTCACTCACTGGCTACATCTCATAACCCTGGGAACACATTAAGCATTTCAGGTTTTTTCTCGTTTCCCATGAACACCAACACAAAAGCCACAACTTGCTCCCATTCCAGTATCCCTCTTTGACAGCAGTTGAGCTCCCATAAAATTCTCTGTCTTCCATTACTTGACATCTATTGGCTTGGTTTGCCCACTGCATGTGTAATCTTGAATTTTACTGGCCAAAGAGAGACATTAACCAATAATCAATATTAGGCTCTCCTATGTTTCTTTTTATTTGTTCCAATTTTCATTACAAGGTTTGTTCCCCTCCTCAGAAATTTAAGGTAAGTATCAAAACTCCACAGACATACTCAGGCCTTACCTTTGTCTTGTCCCTCATAGAACCTTTTCCCAAAATCGACATTTTTGTCAGTGTTTCTTCCTGTAAACGCTTTAGAGAATTCCCACGTGGACCCAAAAGTTTTCCCACAAAGTTGAACTGTAAGAAAAAAAAAAAAAAAGCCAATAAATCAACACAATCTTATTGGATTTTTAATTGTAAATTAAAAGGGATATTTTGCTGAAACAGCCTTTGGTCATAAGTGTAAATGATTAGATCATAAATTAAAATGATTAGATCATAAATTAAAAAATATTAAGTACAATCACATAGTACAATTAATAGAATGTCAGTGGCTCCAGCAGCACAGAAGTATCTAACTGAAGGATAACTTGGTGTCCACTACAGGCTGCCAGATCAAGAGGAGCCTGTTGACACAGGCCTCTTGCTCCAGCTAACAGAAGGCTTTTATCCTGCTGAGGGACTCCAACCACCCCAGCATCTGCTGGAAAAGCAGCAAGGTGAGCTGCAGGCAACCCTGGAGACTTCTGGAATGCACGTGGGACAGCTTCCTGACCCAGGTAACAGAGGAGAGGCATCTGAAGGCACAGATGTTCTCTAGAGATTCCTTTTAACTTGGACTTCTGATTTTATTGTTTCTGAAGATATAACTAAGGAAAGTGAACAAATTGAAACAATTTGTAACACATTTGAACCGTGAGATGTCAATTATTTCTTATCAAGAGTTTCCTTAAAGGAAACTCCTAGTTCGGCTCAAAGAAAAGCTTTCATGTAGAGGAACACAACCTCAGTTTTTCAAGCATTACCTAAGACTACTTATGTCTACTTATAACAGCCTCTTAAGCTACTGGGAACAAAAATAAACACTTACTCTTTACCACAGGTATATCCTTTCAGTTAAAACCAAGTAGTTTAATGTTGTGTAAATCTAAAAGTTGATGTACCAAACTTTAATACCTCCAAAGGTTGTCATCTTTTAAAAACCATGAAATCTCTATTGCTAAAGTCAACCACTACAGAAGCCATACAAGGACTGCACAGATGACATGTTCTAGACACATTTAATGACCATGAAAATGTATTGTCTGTATCCTGAGATCCACTGAACTATTCTTTTCTGTGCACCGAGGCTCCAAATATTTGATTTGACAAGTCTGAAGCATTAGAAACTTGTGTTGCAAGTCTGAAATTCTGCTGACTTAAAAGCACAATACTTCTAGGTGTAGCTTAAAAGCACAAACAAAGGTTAGTAAAATATGGCTTGAAACACACTCACAAAGCATTTTTGCTCCCACATAACAAAACTGAAAAGCTTTGGAACATTTCAGTTGATTATTCCACAAATAAAACCCATTTATGATATTGAAGGAATCTTTTAAGTAGAAAGCAGATTATTTACTTTGAACAGCTACAGCATTTTGTTCAAACTGTTGGTTTATCTCCCTTTTACATCAATTTGGAAACATCTGATCAAAGGTTTATTTTGAGATATTTAATAGATATAGAAACACTCAAAGTATCAGTCACTAAGTCACTATTACCACTTATACACTGCTTTCAATCAAATAATAGAATGATTCAAACCTAAATGTACAAATCCAGCACACAGTAAAAGAAATTTTACTTACAATTTTAACAACTCCTGTTTATCTGCTGGTGTTACAGAAGCAAGTAAGCCTGGCAGATCCAGGTTAGCTCTTAGATTTCTCATATACAAGTGGCATGGGTGCTTCCCATGTTCCACATTTAGGGTTTATTTGCCTCAAAAGCATATGAACAAAGAATAAATTCAGATTTATTATTAAACTCAAAGGTTATAAACTATCTCTGAATTGGATACAGACATCTGAGCAGCTCTGCCTGGCTCAGACCAACCACGTTCACTAGTGCTGGATTAGAATCAGACATGCCAGACTCCCCTCTTTACTTGCCCCTCCCAAACAGCACAAGCACCTCTAAACTGCTGTAAATACCAAAAATTGTCCTTACCTTCACCAACTTCAGCTTAACACTGTATTAAAGCAGTCACACTGTATTCCAGTGCAAACTGGTGAAGTTTTCAGTTCTACAGGAGAGATGAACTCTTAAGATTCAACCACAAATGTTACTCTACACTGGATCACCTTTTTCAAGTCAGGAATTGTCTCTGCACTAAGGCAGCTTCTAATGTATTAGGTAAGTACCAGCAAACTATGGACAATGGCATATAAAAGAGGAGATAAAGTCCTCAACTCAAATTTGCTTCTAGACCAGCCCTGAAGGATTTGGCAAATATAGTACCTCAATTATAGACATCTTTGCAAAAACAATATTAAGACTCAGATTAACAGATCTGGGAGGAAATAATTAGATGAAATGTGAAAAATTAGCACCTCAGCTACACTTCTAACCAAATAATATTCTGCTGTTGATAAATTGTACCCTCTGAACAAAATATTATCCAATAATACATTAGTTTGAGCAAAAGGATGGAAGATTTGAGAGGTGTTCTTATTCCTAAAATCTGAGATCACTGACAGGACATCCTCCTGAACCTCTGGTTTAGTTTGTGGGTAAAGACACACCATGCAGTGCAACAGCCCTTCCTCAAATTCCTGGGAAACAGCATTTTTCTCTAACCCATGGCACCCATTAGCTGCCAAATACTGGTTAACTGTACTGAAAGGGTGTATCTCTTTCCCTTTTACAGATTCTCCTAAAGTCTGTAACAAAAATCTCCAGTTTAAAACACATCTTAAATATAAAACATATTTCACAATAGAAACAATGAAAAAAATTAATTATAAGGTTTTTGCTTCAAAATTGTCTCCTTTCTTAGCTGTTCATACATCCTCATTTTAAGAAGCATTTCTTTCAGTTACCATGCAGTGGAAATTATGGGCATCACTGTGTAGCATCCATTTCTTGAGACTCACCAAATCAAAACATGAACATTTGTCTAGAGATTTGTTTTCTTACCACACCACTGCTTGAAACTATTCCCTGAAAACATTTCAGGAGAAACACAGATACAAAGAACATTCAAAGAACATGATAATCTCTTCAGAACTACTTGATCTACTATATGAATTAAAAAAAAAAAATCTAATGCCAGTGCTACAACATTTTTAAATGTATATATTACAGGAAAGGGAATATAATAGAAAACGTAATCCTTGTTTATCCCCAACCAAGGCAAGTCTGCTAAGAATGGTTCATCCAGCTTAAGACACTTAGTGAAAGTATAAATGCTTGACCAAATGCTTTCCTGTAAAGCTTTAAGCACTCCATTGTTATTAAAGCCATAGAAAGCTTTCTTGACATATTAGTTTTCTGCAATGGTTTCTCTGTGACAGGGTCACCAGAAAAAAATAAGAAGTTAATTTAAGATTCAGAGCACTTTCCTTTAGAATGACCTGAAACAGGGCAAACTTCAAGGTTTTTCCTATTCATCTCAGAAAGAAAGTTTTTATAGAAAGCTAAGTGTTTCAAGCATCAGTGTTACACCACAAACTACTCTCCTTCATGTAACATAGTAAAAAGTCTTTAAACATTTATTCATAGCAGAAAGCCTGGTCAATTTTACTACAAAGTTGCTCAAAAGTTATCTCTGCTATTACTATTGATGCTTGTTCCTCCACATTACTTCTGGTTATGCAATGACATTTTCTAATTTCTGCTTTAAGAAATGAGCTATTATGAAAAATTGATTTCTAACTAGTCATGTGATTAAAATATTACTCTCTATGACTTATTACATAACAGTGGCAGATATATTGTATATGACAATGATATTTTAAAACAGGTATTTTCACTTCAAAAGTTGAGCTAAAAAGCTTAAATGGATACCAGTTCCACAAGTCAGTAACTTTTGAGAAAATATATGTAAAGTATCACTTTAGGGAACAACAGACCATTTCTTCCTAACTTCTGAAATTTACCCAGTATTTAAGTGTAGATCTATGAGCAATTTTTAAGATGCTAGCCTGTCAAAATGGAAATAACTATTCCCCACAGTTTTGATCCATCTCATTGGAAAGCCATCATGATTCCATTTGCCATCCATGGAAGCTATTTTTTTCACTATTTTAATTCAGAACACCCAAGTTCAGCAAACTGTCAAAGCAAAATCAGGTTCTGAGACTCAACTACTTTATAATGCATATTCGTTAAATCCCTCCACAACTACATCAGGACCTTCCTTGAGTGGCCAGGTTACTTTTTATGCCTTTAAGTCTGTGAAAGTTTGAAGATTATTTTCAAGCACAAAACACAACAGAAATACAGGTTTAAGCATCACATTCTCACACACAACCCAGAGTCAGTTGAGGTACTCAGCAGATCAAAGAGCAAGTCACTCTAACCTTAGTGCCCTAAGCTGACAAGATCTTATTCTACTACCTACAATTTAGACACCCAGCATGTACATGGCCTCCTTTCTATAAGTAACTTGATTTATCAGTTCTACCTCAAAAAGTTGGCCCTTTCCCTATAAGGCTGCATAAAAGCCCAAACTCGTTAATCCTCACTTGTAGTAGATGTCCCAGTTACAACAGGATTGCAGACAGCATTACCAAAGCTTATTCAATCTTCACCTAAATACCTCAGATTAATTTCCATATCACAGCATTTCAGGCTTATTGGAGGCATCTGCAGGGCTGGACTAAATCAAAAAACTCTAAGCCTCTGCACAATCATATTTTGAAAAGGTGTGACTGATCCTGCAATCTATAGAGGAGTTTCCACAAGATTTTGTCTTACCAGGTAAGACTATCTGTCACCATATCAAAAGACATTAAATCAGGGACCTTTTTACAGGAGTCTGTAAATAACTCAAGGAAATTTACTAAAATGCACAACCAGCCTGAAGGAGAAACTGAATCTAACTCCTGGGACCAACCATCTTGAGTTATTACATAGCACAGACAAAATTCAGGTTGTCTTGGTGATTCCATCACCTTCCATCAAGGTCCAAAAATGAAAAAAAAAAAAAAAAAAAAACATTCAGACCAGCTGTCTATGGAATAAGATTAAGTATGTTAACTAACACTGCTAAGGGTTGAATAAAACAAAGGTTAAGGGATATGACTACTGAGTATCACAGAAAGAACCAAGAGCTTCTAGAGGAGGCCAGCAAAGCACATCACCAGGAACACTCAACTATTTGTGCACTAAGCAAAAGATCAAAACCTCATCATTTTTCAGGGCGATCAAAGATGCCCAAAAAAGTGCAATACATACTTTTGAACGTGAGGTCTACCAGGTTATTTTCCAACAGAAACCCAGCTGCTCTGCACTTGAGTTGAAGAGCTTCTGCTGCACTTAACCTGTCACCTTCCAGGGCTGTCAGAGGTAATTGCACAGGACCCAGCCATGGGCTCATGAGAATGGATCTGACAGGACAGGAAATGTGAGCAAGCATTACCATGCCAGGCTGATCTGATCAGAGCCTGGACTGCCTGACCTGTGCTGAGGCTACTATGATTTATTCAAGGAATCAGAGTTACAGGAAAGTTTTAAAGAAGGAAAAGGCAATGTAATACACTTTTCAGGTCTAGCAAGCTGTCTTGCTTGGGGGCAGGGCATTGATGGGCTGTTTTGGTCCACAGGCCTCTTTTATAAGAAAACACTAGGATAGGGTTAATTAAATATCAATATACATAAAGAGCAGAGGCATCTTTCTTTTCCAGAGTCATCCCTGACAAATACAAAGGAATAGTTTCTGTTGTTAAAAATCACTTATATTTGTGCTTATTTTAATTTTCATCTATTTAACACTGTTAAGAATTTAGCAATTTTATTAAGTTCATTTTTTTATCTAGTTTAACAGCTGGATTGTTTATTTAGGGAAGTATTCTGTTAATGAAGTTGAAGCAAACTGTTTTTCTCACTCCTTCCTGGTTACCAAAGTTAGTTAGATTAAACCCAAACTGTAACCCAATGCCTGTTTGAGAGATTTATCAATTATAATAATTTTCTCAGCTTTAAACAGCAGATTCTCACATCACTAACCCCATAAAGACTACATATCCTGAAAAAATTGAGATGTCTTTGTTCAGGATCTTGCAAAATAGGTAACAACATTAGTGTGGATGGCAGGCAAACATGCCAGAATGATAGGAGAACTGTGAAGTCAATAATGACATCCTGGAAGATTTTTTTTCACAGATTTCATCCATATTTAAGTCTGGAATTTCTTCTTCTGAAGCACTGGTCACCAAAACTGATCAGTAGAAAGAAAACTCAAAAATGAGAAACAATTTTTTTAACCATTTTTTCTGAGGAATTCTCCCTTGTATTTTCTACCAACAACACATTTGCAGCAATATCAACACCTGCCACAGGTAAAATGGTCTAGGAAACTGCACACATATACAGAGAACAGCAGTGCAGAGGCACAGAGCATTTATGCAAAACACCATTTCATGCTTTTATGAGGACCACAATATTTTTTGGTAAGTTCTGCAGAAGAGAATCACAGGAAAGTACAGGATGGAAGATACCTTAAAGATCATCCAGTTCCAAACTCCTTGACATGGAACACTTTCTACTCAATCAGGTGGCTCAAAGCCCCATCCAGCCTGGCCTTGAACATTTCCAAGGATGAAGCATCCACAGCTTCTCTGGGCAACTCTACCAGATGCCTCACTGCTCTTTTAGTGAAGAATTTCTTCCTACTATCTAATCTAAATCTCTCCTCTTTCAATTTAAAGCCATCCCCACTTGTCCAATCACTTCATACCCTTGTAAGAAATCCCATTCCAGCTCTCTTGAAAGCCCCTTTAAGGTACTGGAAGATGCTGTAAGGTCCCTGGAGCCTTCTCCAACTCTCTCACCCCATCTTCCTAGCAGAGGTGCCTCCAGCCCCAGTCACCTTCATGACCTCATCTAGATTCATTCCAACAGGTCCATGTCCTGAGCTCTGGGGACCCCAGAGCTGGATGCAGCACTGCAGGTGGGGTCTCACCAGAGCAGAGGGGAGCTACTCCTGCTGCCCACAGGGGATCAACACCCCAAGTCATCCTCCTCAGGGCTGCTCTTGCTCCATTCTCTGCCCAGCCTGTATTTGTGTCTGGGATTGCCCCAACCCACAGAGATCACCTTGACTTGGGCCTGCTGAACTTCACAAGCTTTGCTTAGCTCCACCTCTTCAATCTCTCAAGGTCCCTCTGGATGCCACCCTGTCCCCTCCAGTGTGTGTCAGCTGCACCACACAGCGGGGTCAGTGAACTTGCAGAGGTGCACTCAGTGTCACTGTCCATGTCACCAATGAAGATGTCAAACACTGACTGCTGCTCCCAGTACCAGTCCCCAAGGAACTCGTCCTTGGTCACCACTTGGACATTGAACCAATGACCACAACTTTGAGTGCCACCATCCAGCCAATTCCTTCTCCACCAAGCCGTCCATCCATCACATCCCTGTCTCTGCAGTTGAGACAAGAGTGACACATGGGACAGTGTCAAATGCTTTGCACAGATCCAGGTAGATGACATCATTTGCTTTTTCCCCTTATCTACCAACCCTGTAACCCTGTCAAAGGAGTTCACCAGTTTTGTCATGCACAGCTTGTCCTTAGTGAAGCCACCTTATCTGTCACCAATCCAACAATGTGGATAAATATCCAATACAGGTACTCTACATACAGTTCAGAGGAACCAAGATGATTGGAACAACCCCATATCTATCCCACACATCTTGACAAAGCATCTCTTAACTTCTGGGCCCTCCTCTGAACACATGAAAGAGAAATAGGTCTAGAACTTCAAAAACTTAGTGATGCAGAAGGACTTTGTTCTCCCATGTACAGGCATCTAAAGTGACAGTAAGTGACTCATGTCACTTACTGCAGACTACAGTATGCCAGGATAAAGTTCCTAGTTTGCCATGCTGAAGTTATGTCACTTCATACAATGTATTGTAATTTATCAAATCTCAAAAATAAAACCACAAGCCTGGTTCTTGTAACAAGTGATAGCAAATTGCAGTGACTCACTGTGGTTTAGGGCAGGGGCTTTTCAGAGGTATCAGAAGTACCTACCATAATTCTGAACTGATACTCACCTCCCAGAATACTCCTATACAGTGAGAAATTTGAATTCATTTTGACTCTAGAGAATCTTTAATGAGCAACCTTTATCAAATATCCATCTATATGCAATAAAATGGAAATTTCTGAGAGAAGTTGAGGCCTGAAATATTGGAGTAAAAATATTCTTAAATATTATGTATCTAGGATTTTGTTCACTCAGGCAGGAGAGATATTTATGTGAATAGAGACACCAATATTTTCCTTTCTGTGGAGCAGTCCTATCAGAGATGAAAGAACTCATATAACATGTCTGTTCTGCACAGCTGTTTTATATTGCACCCCTGGACCTGCCTAGACATAAGTTCAGGCTTCTTTCCATAGCACACAGCAGGCTTTATTCCAGTTCAGTGTCATTATGGGTTAGAATCAAAAAGCAGAGCATCTCTAGCCATTCAAAATATGGCAAGGATTTTCCTACTAGCTGTCCTAAATAATTTCAGTGTTTATTCCTATAAGGAAAGTTGACACTAGATAAAGAAGCAGAAGTATCTTTCAGAAGGCAGTGTTTCCCTTTTTAATAGCCAGTTTGCCTTTCTTGTCCCTGAGCTCCAGTATTTACATCTCAACATTTAGAAGAAAAATGGCCTTTTTGCAAACACTGACCATGGAGTAAAGGGTTCCTGTATTTTACCTTCCCATTTTCATGTTTCTGCATGCTTGTATATAGCTCTACTTAGCCATAAAGATGACTTAAGTCAGAGTTCCAAAGGGATGCCCACATGATGTGCAGCCTTGCACTTACTCAAGGAATATTTCATGAAACTTTGAACAGCAGCAAAGAAATCCCTGCAAGTTATCTTACATGGGCCTGTAAGAAAAACACTGATACTGTGCAGAAAATAAAAACTTATGAAAGGTTCTCCTAAACAGGAGGGAGGAATGGTGACTTTTTTTCCTCCATGAACAGATAGTCTTGCAATTTCTAGTAGGAAGAAAAAGGCATTTCAAACAAATTAAAAAATGCTAATCTGACTGTCATAACATTAACCTTAAAATTTTAAGCAGCACCAAAATAATAAAGTTCCACAGCCTAGTGAATGTTGCATAAATGCTTCCAGGCAGCAATATTTTAGTGCAGGATAATACTTGGCAGTAAAGAAGTGTTAAGAATTCATGGTGGGCAAAGATATTAATGAAACAGTCTCTACCCCTCCAGAACAGACTGCATAATTTAGCAGTCAAGCTATAATTCATTCAAGAATAACAATGGCTGAAACTTAAGAGGATGAGAAGAAAATTTACACAATTAGTTCCTTAATGGTGCATTTTAAGGTGCACTTCCAGCAACAACGAGAAAGTTTCAAAGCCTGGCATCAGATTCAACTTCAAAATTTGTTTTTCCTTTTGATATTCTGAAGAGGAGGATCCTGCTACACCAAAAATATGGTTCAATTACTGCTCTCAGTATACCATTTTGTGTGACCAGCACCACTTTCCTGCACATTTATTCCAACAAGAATCACTACCATCTTAGAACTCCTACAGAACAGATTGCAGAAGAGTAACAGTAGTGACTGGTAATAGCTGTAAATGTTAAATTAAAGAATAGTTAAGGTACTAGTGAAGTATCTTTTAAAAGAATTTAAATTTATCAACTATGAAAATTTAGCTTACCTTAGGGAATTGTTTTACTGGAATCAGAACTTTTTGTCCCAACTTCATATTCTTATTGATGACTACATCAATATACTTTTCTTCTTCCTTTCCTTCTCCTTTTTGGAATTTTTCAATTTCTGTTAAAGAAAAAAGTTACTTTTTCAGTTTAATGCAACAATCTAAAAGCTGAGAATCTTCAAATTCAGTATAAATAAATTTCAAAGCTAATATTGTATGGCATACTTATGACATACTGTGTAATCAATACATGTAATTGGTTATATAAGGCCAATAGGGTAAAGCAGGTTTCCCTTTTTTGTATATTCATGTTTATACCAGCCCCTTAAACTAGCATTGCAAACACTGTACTCACTTAACACTTAGGATACATTTTTTATATGTCTCAAATAGTGGAAACCATGCCTAGATACCTTTGAGCATGCATAAATTAAAACACATAATATAGTTTAATATTCAACAATTTTATTCCTCTTCTATAAAGTATCAGTTTTAACGGTGACTTTTCTACAGTGCATTTAGGAACAAATGTCAAGTTAATATTTTGGAATTTCAGAAATGTAATTGAGGCACATAGAGCATACCCAAAAATCTGAGATGAGTGTTATACCAACAATGAAATTATTAGGAATGGGATTTAGAAGTTCAAGCCCTGGCTTGCATGACTATTTGTTCCAAAGGTACACACAAAACTGACTCTTGATTGTACTCGTTTCCAGGTGAAATTAAGACTGAAATTTTATAGGGTGTGGTGTTCCCACTTAGAAGTCGGGTGACTGGTGTCTTTTAGAAGTCAAAGTTTCCAAATACCACATTCAGGTGTAAAAGCATAACATTGTCACAGCATTCAAATACAGATATACCTCTAACACCACTCTTTCCTCACATAACAAGGGCAGTAGCAACAAAGTTCTTTGATTTCTCTTGAAAAACACTATTAGGTACTTAGAGGCTTTTATGTTATACAAGTAAAAACACCATACTAAATTTTAAGGCTGCTGTTGGTGTTACAGTATCAGTATAGACATTCAAAGCTTAAAATTGACCAGAAATCTGCTGATCTTTAGCAATATTTTACACTATAAAATGCTGATTATTAAAACTGCAATAAAAATACATCCATTTGTTAAGACTGAAGCAAATGCAATTGCAACAAAATTTGATATTTTTTGATTTAGTATTGATTTTAAATATTAGGACTAATTTTTTCTAAGACAGAAAAGCACAGTTAAACTCCATTAAATATTAAATTCAATTTATACATTTTGCTGTATTTTTTTGTGACAGAGCAGTAATCAAGACCCCCCAGGTAGTTCAATTAATCCCAGCCTGATGCAAGACATTTATGAGTTCTCAGTCACTGCAATTACTGTTACAGTAAAGGACTTTTCCCTGAAGAATCTAAACTTACAAAATAAAAGTGCCTTCAACATCAAAGCCTACCAAGTTTTTATGAACTGGTAAAGCTAAAATTTTGTCTTCTCATGTTGATTCATATGCTGTTATCCCCAAATGAGCAGCGTGGCATACACTGCAATCCCCCTGCCCACCTGAAAGTGAGAGCCACAAGTTTATGAATCAGCAGTGGCTTAATGAACTTCCTAGAAATTACCAAGAAATATCACACCTGGAAATTAGTTGTTTTAGACACTTCAGATGCACTTATAATGCAGTTGAATAGTTAAGCACAGAATTCTATCTACCTCAGTACCATTCTTCAGCTAAGCCAGCTGTATAAATTCCTTGAGATCAATACAGTGCTAATTGTATTTCCTAAATACTTTAGCTTAGAAAAGTTATTTCAATTGGTATTTGAAGGACTTAGTTGCAACAATGTGATTAATGCTAAATATGCTCATAATATGGCACTACACTGAGTTGATAAAAAACATAAAAAGACCATTCTCTTCTTGCTCTAGTAGACGCTGAACTTCAAGTCACTACAGTAATTATTAAAAGAAACACATTACTTACTCCAAAAATCAGTTTTCCTACCCCAAGTGTCTACACACTGTATTGAACATTTTAAGCAAAAACCCTTTATTCTTTTTCTTGCCTTGTTTAAACAACTTTCTTTTTGCTTGAAGAAGCTACTGAAACCCATTAACAGGCTGCAAATCAGCTCTCAGCAAAATGGATCACAATTTTCCCCATTTGTTTTAAAGACAAATTACTTTACTAGCAAACAGCCATAGACCATTGCCAAAGCAGTACAAAGTAAGATTAACATTAGACCATAACAGGAAAAAATGACTTAAACTGATTTAAGACTTTCTGCCTCTTCATTGCTATTATAAAAGACTTTAGTTTTGTAAGAACAAAGTCCAGTCTACCAATCACATTTTATCTCCAATTTTACTTTTTTTTTTATATCTTTTCACATGAAATCTAAGATGAACAGGAAATACAACTAAGCATTAGAATTTTATCCATATCTGTGCAGCTCTTGATATACCATTCACATACATCAAGCTTTAAATAATTAGGGAAAAATCACGCCAGATCACAGAGGAAATCCAATCAGATTTTCAAGGTCAAATGGATAGGAAGATTTGCCTTTTCTTAATCCTTAGATTACATTCTGCATTGCTTGGCTATATGAAGCAATGCCATTTTCTAGATCACAAACAGTAAATAAACATGTGATTAAAGCTTCCCATAATGCTAGAGATTAAAATCTCATGTTCTCAGACCAAGGATGCAGCTAATGCAACAGGAATTTAACTGCATGCAGTAATGACTGCATGGATGGATTTTTTTACCTTAGACTTAATCATAGCAGAGATCTAAGCAATGATTAGTCCTCAGTTAATTCCCCAAATAACAGTGGTAGATACATGAGATAATGAAAAAGTAGAATTGTTTCATATTATTCTTCAATTAGAATTCATCTTCCTGGGGCAGAACTACAGTCCAGGATTCCAGCTCCCTCAGCTAAGCCAATATAAATACTTGTGTTTAATGCTGAGGAAAGTGATGCCCTATTTGTCTGTAGTAAATCAATATAATAAATATAAGAATGAATGTCAGCCTCAAAGTAAACAAACATTTGCTGCATTTGTCCTTAAGGCAATATTTCCTTTACACAAGATCAGGAGAAACAGAAACCAGGCCAATTTGCCTGCAAATCCTTAAGGAAGTTTCTACTTTATTTCCTGAGATTCAGATGTCTTACCAAACACACTATTATATTCAAATAATTTTTTAGTAACTTTTTCCTACTTTGGATGGAAGAAAAAGTGAGAAATGCAAGGCTCATTCAAGGATATCCACATGATCGTGGCTTAAGAGAACAGGGCATTGATGGAACTGCACACCAATTGCACTAGAAGTAGTTTCCACATTCATTTTGAAAGCGAAAATATTCTAAGAATTACATTATCCTTTAAAAATACTCCTAAATCAAGTGGATTTGAAAACGACTAACATTATACAATAGAAGCAATAGATGTTGCTTTATTTGGGCAATTTTATTGCCTTCTATCTGCAAAAAGGAAACATCAAAATTTAGACTGACTCAAGAATGTTGCACAACTACTGAAGCATAGCCCAATAGCAAGACTATTTCTCAGTGAATACTCAAAATTTCACAGTTGACTTAGAAAAGTCACACCCTTCTCAATTCAGAAAGCTTTTAAGTCAAAGTGAAGGCTAAGTATCTTCACATATTTCCCCTGTCCTTTTAGCTCTTGAAAACTCCCTGCTTTTGACCATTGCTGGAGACTGAACACTGAGCTGGATGGCCATCTCCTCTGGCAGCCTGATTCTCTTTGGTTTCACATCAGAAAAAAATCAAAGTAATGGTACTACAAAAAACAGACCTCAACTTATTCATTTGCATTTTATGAAGACCCTCTTTAAGAAACACAGTCAAGCTTTGGTAAGAGACAAGCTCCCAGAAGAAAACGGGGACTCCAAGTCAGTTGTAGCGGAATTTCAGAGAAAAAAAATAGCTTTTCCTTAACGGCTAAAAATTGACAATATCAGCATTCCATAGTGTTTATTTGGAAATTTTCACTGTGCCAAAACCCAGAATTTATCCCAGAAGAAACATTTCAAGAACACCTATTCTTAAAAAAATATTAAAACTGTCCCAACAAAGCCAAGTCACAGAAGTCTGCTGTGCCAGATGCTGACTAATTGCCCACATTCCTTCCAGGAGTTCTGTAAATCCAGAGTACACATGATTGTGAACCCAATTCTAAATTTGATTAAATTGATGAGAGCTTAATCTCATTATTGTTGCAGTAAAATGGTTTTGATTGTGCTTTAGATTATACATCTTTTACCCTGCACTCCTTTATTCCCTGCCCTACTAGGGGATGATCAAAAGTTATTTGAATCAGCACCTCTCCAACCAATATTTCTCATCTTTTGAGCTGAAAACAGTACTGCACAGCACGAACTTGAACTACAATCACCACACCAAGGCTTTAACACATTCCAAAAATAATCTGTTGAAATAAACCCCACAGATTTCCTTACAACAGCCTCTAAGAGACCTACTAATCCTTCTCTGTCCTCTTGATCAGCATGAAGCTGGACAACCTTCCCAATTTTTGCACTGAACAGAAGAGGCAACTTTAGCCTCCTGATTTTGAGTATCTTAAAACATGTTTAGCATAGTCTAGTTTGCTTCAAAGCAGTTTCTCTGTGTAGACATTCACAAAGAAATGCAGAATTTCCCAATTTCAACTGCATATAGCATCCCTATCCCCCAGAAAAACACACAATTAAGTTCAGCAACTAAACATTTTCTGATACGAGTAAATGCTTAGACAAATATTCCTTCTTCTACTTCCAAGATGTTTCCAAAGTAAACACTCATTGGCATGTCTCCATTAAAAAAAAAAAAAAAAGGGGGGGGACTTGGGGAACTAAAGTAATCAAACAAAAATAGCCTCAAAATATTTAAAATAAGGAACTAAATATATGTGGATTGGCAACATTTAGACTAATCCTGAATGGGTCTAAAACATATTAAAAATGCAACAGAATTTTCAATTTTTAATGTCTTTTCTCTTTATTGCACCCACACCCATTCCTTTAAGAGCCTCAGAAAACTTCACCTATTCTCCTCAGCCAACATTTTAATCCTTTAAAAAGTCTTTTTAAAAATTGCAAGTTTTGCATCAATAATAGGTCCTAATTCTGAACTGGCAGAGACAGTAATGCATTAGGAGCATGAATTGTGCATAAAAAAACACACTAATTTGTTTCAATTAATGCGCATTATTACAATAGTTGAATTCCAAATAACTGTCTTTCATATGCTACCTTAATTTTGCAAAAGCAACTGACAATGAATCTAATTTCAATTTACAATAAAATAAGCAGTTCATGCCAGAATGATGTCTACAGCATTCAGAATCCTCAAATTAATAATAACATCCCTGTTGAAGGACTCAAACCAATCTTTATTTAAATTGCATTCACAAGCATTTTAAGTTCTATTTTACAGTCTCAGTACTACTATCTGCACTGATCTGAAAATACATTTCAGTCACCAATATGACAAATATTTTGAATGGGCTTTTTTATTCAAGCAATTCAAAGCTAAATGAACACCTATTACCTTCACATCAAAAATGACTCCACTAAAATCTGTTTAGACTGATTAATATTAGCAGTAAGGTAGGAAGTACCACAGTAGGAACTGTCAAAATCATGTATAAGGTATTAACAGACATTTAATCAGTCTTGCTCAGCAAGAGAACAAGATGTAGACATAGACATCAGTCCCATATGCTCAACCTACTCAGCTGAAAATTATTTATCTAATTGTGAAGATAACTTATAACAAAATGGTAAAATCACTGTATGATTTAGCCACTGTACATTTACCTACTGCAGATCTTTCTTTAAGCATGAATATTTTTAAATTATCAAGGTCAGGCATCCATTAACTACAAAAAGTCAACTCATTTGTTCTGTAACTTAAAAAAAAAATCCAATGTACAGAGCATCTTACACTACTTGGTGCATAGGACCCAGGCAAAATAAAGTTAATATTCTGTATCAAGAGTCCTTACAAGCAGCTGCTTCACCATTTTCATTTAAGCACATGAACACAACCAGGTAGCTCTTACACAAGGTTTCACTTATGTTTTGGTGAGACATCAAGAAGGGCCTATAGTCTTTCCTCCTTGTCATGTACTGCAGCATACTGCAAACCTTTTGTGACTGCTAACTTCCATAAGAAAATACACAAATCAGATCTCAACAGAAAAATGGACACAACCTGCAGCTCTCAATATGCAAATATCACATTTTAAACTATTGCCAAGGTGAAATACTAGCCATAGCACATCCAGTTGTCGACCCTTGGAACAGACAGACTTGAGCACTATTAAGACCACACTTTAAGGCACTGGCAAAGTCTGCAGTCTAAAAATCTGCCAGCAGATTCAAACAAACCATATTTAATACTAGAAGATAGCTATGCTAACAAAGCACATCCCTGTGTTTTTTATAATTGATAGCTACACAAATAACTGTACAGCTGTTTATTTAGCATTATGCAAGATTTATGTAGCCATCAGCAAGACAAGGAAGTGTTATCTTCTACTTCTCCAAAAATAATTTTTAGGCAACTAGAGCTTTGCCAGGAGCCTCCATCCCAATGACAGAAGGCCAGGATAGAGCCTCATGCTGGCAGTCCTTAAGTCAGTAATGTGTCATATCCCACTGATAAATATCAGTAAAATACAACTCACACCTTCTGTAAGTCACAATTTAAAATAGTTTGTGGTGTTTTGGTTTTTGTTTTTTTTCCCAAACATCACTAAAGCAAAAGGGAGCTGGCTAATGTCATGAAGAGGCCACTGTTTCTGTAAGGTCATGGTTATCAGGGAATGTCACCAATGCCTGAGGCAAAGCAGTCCTGTCTTCAAGAGCAGGGAGGATGATCTGGAGCACCACAGCAAGGTAAAACTCTCCTTGATCTCTTGGAAGGTGATGTAGTAAACAGCTCTTGAAAACCTTTTCCAAGCACAGAAGGCCAAGATGAGAGCAGTTTGCACAAATTTATGGCAGGGAAGTCACAAGTACTAAACAACACTATGAACAATATAAGATGAGACAAGAGCTGTTTGTCCACCCCATCTGTAGTAGGGCTTTTTGAGAAGCTTCCCACATCCCCCATGTGTGGACTGATGAGGCACAGGATAGAGACAAGGACCATGAGATGAGGCAGGCTGAAAACTGACCTGCCTGGCTCAAAGGACTCTGTCAGGGGCACCACAACCAGGCCAGCCAGGGGCCAGACATCAGTGGTGACCTCTGAGGGTCAATGATATTTATCATCTTCAGCAATGACCTGGCTGATGGCACAGAATGCAGTTTCAGTAGCTTTACACGTAACAGAAAACCAGGAGTGATCCAAACACCAGAGGGTTCTGATGACACTCCAAGTGCCTCAAAGAGGTGGAGAAATGGGCTGACAGCAGTGCTATGCAGTTCAAAGGGAAGTGCAGAGTCCTGTGCCTGTGGAGGAACAATCTCATGCAAGAGAACTGCATGCCTGGAAACCAAACAGCCAGAAGGCAGCTTTGCAGAAGAGGAGCTGAAGCTCAAACAGGCTGAGCACCAGCCAGGAAGGTGCACTTGCAAAAGCCACCAGCAACTGGGCTGCATCAGAACTTTGCAACTGCAAAGCACTGCCAGCACTTTGGAAGTGGTGATCCTTCCTCTCATGCAAGTTTTAGTAAGTGTCTTGATTTCTGCTGTTTTGCTGAAGAGTTCTGAAATTATTTTTTGGAGGAAAGATTTGTTCCATCTTTGGTACTTTTAAAAAATACTAGTCCTAATAAATTTTTCCCCCAGCCCAAGATTTATTTCTCATGAAAAACTGGAACATAGAAAGCCATGATTTGTTACCTAAAAGCACAGTAGAAATCAATGTTATTCATTCATCATAGGAATGCTAAAACATTCCAGGAAAAAGATATGGACAGACTCAGGGTACAGCAGTCCATTGTTTTCCCCGTCCATTGTGCATTGCTGAAAATGCACACAGCATGCAGCTCTTCCCACTGCTTCCCAGAATGCAACATTGTCCAAAACACATTTTCTGTCCAATAAAAACTTGTCACTGTCCATATTTCACACCGAGTTAGGGAAAGGAACAGAGATAAAGCTATTGCAAGTATCTATAGTGTTTTTAAATTCTTATATTTAATTCAGTGAAATTCAGAGTTAGCATCAGACACTGCTATGACTTCAACTCACACCCACTTATGCTGCATAAGCTCTACCAATAAGTATAACCTCAATCTTACTACAGAATTGATAAAAAACAACTCTATATTCTATGGCATTGCACTGACTGAGTGAACTCAGAAAGTGAATGCAATCACTGCTTAGAGCCTCTAAAAGATGAATCAATGAAAACAGTATAGGCTGAAGTAACCTTCATGTATAATCTCTTGTTTTAACCTACTGTTTGTAATTTTCTCATATTGCTGATTTTTAACACAAGCTTCCTGGTCCATTGACATAAATGTCTCAGAATCCTAAGAAATTCCACATCTGAAACTTTGTTTACTAAAGCACAAACTATTGATGTGCAAGTAAGCTGTGAAAAAGCAATCTTGTATAGCAAGAACACAAAACCACAAAATCAGGTGTATGTCATGGGTCATAAAACAGATGAATTGTATATTTTACTCTGCAAAACAAAAGAAAAATCACAAATTTAAAAAATGCTTTCATAATATTTATGAAAAAGGTAACAACCTAAAGCATTTGTGCATTCTGATCCACAAATGTAGGAAACAAACCTATAGACTTTAGCTGGCGCATGTAAAAGAAAAGGGACTAATTCCAACACACCATCCTGGATTAGTTTAACAAAACCCTAATCCTCTAACCTCAAAGCCAGGTTGGATGGGCTTTTAGCAAACTGGTCCTGTGGAAGGTGTCCTTGTCCATGGCAGGGGAGATTGGAATTAGATGACCTTTAAGGTCCTTCCAACCCAAACCACTTCATGATTCCTTCAGAAGGGCATCACTTCTACTGCCAGCAGGTAAAAGAGGTAAAGCACCACTTTTGACAAAATTATTATAGGCAGTACTTTTCTTTTTTGTCACCCATTACTGTCCTGGGCTGCAGTAATGTAACTTGGCAAGAAAAGGCAGCTTGCACATCTACTGTCCTATGGGAAAGTATAATTTAAAGAAATTTGTGTTGTAATTTTTTGTATGAGCTTCAACATAAATTGGATGTTAAAAACTTCAAACATCCAAGTTAAAAAATAACTAGCAGAAGGATAACATAAATTACCATCCTTTCCACATGCTCAATAGCAGGCAAATCCAAATTATTTTCTGTGTATCAAGACACATATTACACAGAATTAATGCATATGGCTACCACATTCATTTTTCCTCCCAAATATTATGATATTAAACTTAGTCTCATGAAATTAGTTGAACTACTTCGCAGAATTGTAGTACAAGATCAGACTCCCCTAGAAGTCTTATAAAAGTTGAAAGTCCATCTTAGGGACTCAATCCAGCTGCAAATCTCAAGGAAAGGACCAAACATCTTCCAACAGATCAGTTTTTGCAGGAAAGTGGTCACATTTACAGCTGCAATAAATCTCTGCCTCTGTAGGACCATGTGCCTGTCCATGCAGCACCTTCCCTGAGGAAGGCAATCTTCCAACTTTCATGTAATCGATGGAGAAAGTATTTTTTTTTTCTTAAACTAGTAATTCTAGCATTCACCTAATAGAACATTATGCATCTTTCCAAATTTAAGAAAAAATGAAACAGAACATGTTTTATACCTGCATAAATATATGAAGTAACTACCAACTTATGCCAGCAAGCTTTTGCTGAAACACACCTTACAAAGCTAAAATATACTACAGGTTTAGTAGCATTTATGGTATGGGTTTACTTGCTATAAGAAACGGCTCTGACTCAAAACTTTTCTCTAAAGAAATTATCTTCATGCTTACCTTAAATGGAAGTAAGAAGCTCCTTCTAGTTAAGTTATATTTTGACTAAGTAAATTTCTTAAAAAAAAGCATCTTTCTTCAGTAAAAAGTGTTTTTAAAAGTCCAAGTTTCTTTCCAACAGACATGGTTATGGTATAACTGTAGGAATCATGAAAACTGCAACTTCTATACAACTACCCAGCAGTCAAGACATTGCAAATTCATTTGCCTTAATAGTTTGTTTTGAAGACAGTTTAAAATCAAATGCTTATATGGAAATCTAACATGTGATGCCTGAAGTTTACTGCAGCCAAATTATGTCATGTAGTTATTTGATAAATTAACTTTAAACATTTTACTGTTTTAGTTTTCATGCAGCTAATTTCAGAATGCCAGCTTTCACTGAACACAACTTTTTCCCAGTGACGAGTACATGGGTCCTTATGGGAGTAATTCCTATATTCAGTAGTTTAAATACAAGATTTCAGTACATTTCTATAGCTTATACACCTAAAACCATCTAACACAAAGTGTCACAGGCACAAAACAGCTGACACCTTTAAGTGCAGTGGAACAATTCACAGCCAGGGAAGTTCACCTACATTCAAGGTGAGACAGCAAGAACAAAACTGGTCATATTTTTAAAAGTCATGCTGGGAACCTGCAGAAGCTGCTTCTAACCAGACACCTGCCCTGCCTGTCCCCCACCTGCCTTCAGAGCCCTATATATTCAAGTTTCTGCTCCTTCATCACTTCTGTCTGCCAAGAAACAATAAGAAAAGTGCCAACGCAAACTACCTGAGGTGCCATTACTTCTTGATTCAGTGATGCTTAAATTGCTTTTATATGGGAAAGAAAATGTTGATGCTCCGTTTTCCAAAAGTACAGAATGAAGTTATCTAATAGATGTAGCAGAGGACAAAGGGAATGCATTTTAAAAAAATACAGCTGCTTAAGAAATTTTATAGTCTGGGTACCTAAAAGATGAAGGACAGCTGAGACAGCAATAATCCATTAACAGGGTAGACTTTTCAATTGCTCTTTGCTACTTGAGAGAAACAACAAAAAAAAAAGTGCACTTGGGAAGAAACTCAAACAGTTGCAATGGGTACTAGTGCACCCATGAAGAAATCCTCTAAAGAAAGGGCCATGTGTTACTAAGTTTCAAATCTCACTTCCCCCCTCTCAATTCATTGTCCTTAGAGCAAGTGCAGGAATGACACATCCAGTCACACACAGAATAACCACCTAAAGAGGCTGGAATGTGCTATTTTGCATACCCCAGAAATAAAGGTGCTTCAATGAACTGAAAAAATCTGACTGTCCACTAATACATCTGAAAAGAACATTTAACCACAGGGAACAGAAACTTTCTCATGCCAACAGGAGAGACACACTTACAAATCCCTCTACCAAATCTGACATGTGGGTTTAAAGGCTCAATCATCAGTGTGTCACAGAGCCAGAAAATACCTGAAATGCTACAATGAATTTTCGTTGATCATAAATGGAACTACATTCCCAGAGTCACTCTTTTTGCAGGATCCCTTTCTAAAGCAAGATACATATACTTTAGTAAGTTATTACTCATACTTGCTATAACTCTAACTTTAAAAATACAAATATAATACTAAATTATCAGAAAGAGCTGGGAATGCAGGAAAGCCTTTATCACTAAATTCATACAGCTTTAACTTTATCCTTGCATAATAACTATGTATTGGCAGTAGCCCTTGACAAGAAGCATGAGATTAACTATGTAGCTGGCCAGGAATATCTACTCTGTTTAATCTATTTTTTTTTAAGGGGCCATCTGCTCTTATTTCTTCATTTTGTGGCTTAGCTTAAAATTGCATTCACTATTCTGTTAGGATTTCAATTAGGTACACGTAAAATTTCTCCCATGTCAGGATGGATGATTTGAAGATGAAGTACTGAAAAGTGAAAACATGTTACTACAAAAAGTTGATTGACTATTATTGACACAGCTCAAACAGCTGATTAGTCATCAATAAAACAAAAGAAAAATAATGCTAACATTTGCTTTATTATAGCACAGCTTGACATCCATTATTAACAGTATGCACAGCCACGTTTAAGGTACCAAACCTGAATAAAGGAATTACTTTTGCTTTCTACATTCCCTCCACTCAGCTCTTTTCCAATGACTCTGCAGAAAAGCTTCAAATCTGTTTTGATAACAGCACTGAAACCTTTCCAAATGAGGAGCCAAAAAATACTTCATACAGATGCTGACAAGACATACCTACATGATTAGCATTATTTGCACAGACTTAGAAATAATGAAGTTACTGCTAAAACAATTACTGAAATGCAAGGTACAGGGTTGAGCTCTAGCCAGGTACTACTACTCCAGTGCAAAGTTAAGTAAAATAGTCTGAAAGAATGGTAAAAGATTAAACCTACAGTTTTACCTTATACTTTATCCAAGTAAGAAAAAAAAAGTGCTTGTGATTCAGTTATTTCCTATCCATTTCAATGCTCTCCTCAGAAGATGATCAAGCAGGAGTCTATCCAGCAAGTTGAGTACTTTAACTCTTGCCTACAGTAACTAAATAAATACTCAGCATCAGCCTCATGCAAGGTAAGAGAGCAAGCAGCCTCCCAGCCCAGGCAGTCATTGGAAGCTTTGGTCATTTCTTTGAACACATGAACAGGAATAAGGGATTGGTACCTTCAGGACCTACAACCTACTCAGAGACAGAAAATACATTATGTTAGCACAATGCTCAGCATACCAATGAAGTCTAAACTATAGCCTAAAAGTTAAGAAAGCAAATCCCATCCATTTTCCACTATCAGGGCATTAATCTAAAGCATAATTCACTTAGTTCTTTATAGACCTGATCCCACAGCCAGCTACTTGCCACTTATGTGGTAATGAAATACACACCAGCATTTTTAATTAATGTTATATTGAACTACATGAACTATTACTTAGGGTTCCAAACAAGGCCTATTATTTCAGGTCTGCAAACTATACAAGTGCATCTATAAATAAATAATTTATAAACACCATTATGGTAATTTCCCTGTACTCTCCATTTAATCAGCTGATAATAAAGGAACATTCTAAGAGCTTGAAATTTAGAAGTCTGGAAAAGTTTATTTTAAAATTTTATTCAAGATTTTTCAAATTGGACTGACAGCAGTCTTAATAGTTCAATCATACATGAAGAAAACAACACAGGTCAAAGCTACTTCAGGTTATAGAAGGGTTTGAGGTGGAAATGACCTTAAATATCATCTAGTTCCATACCCCCTGCCATGGGCAGAGACACCTTTCTCTAGACCAGGATGCTCAGAGCCCCATCCAACCTGACCTGGAACACTCCAAGGGATGGGGCTTCCACAGTTTCTCTGGGAAACCTGTGCCAGTGCCCCAGCACACAGAGAATAATTTCTTCCTAATATATAAAAGAAATTTCTCCTCCTTTAGTTTAAAACCATGTCCATGTATGATATGGTGTCATTCTCAATATATAAAGTGAGAGCAGAAGGAAGAGGTGGACATTTGGAGTGGGAGGAATAAGGAAGGGGGAGGATGTTCCAAGTGGAAGCCTTTGTCTCCTCGAGCCACAGTCAGGTGTGATGGAATCCTGCCTTCCTGGAGATGGCTGAACACCTGCCAGCTCATGGGAGGTGGAGAATGGATTCCTTATTCTCATTTGCCTGTGTCTGCAGCTTGTACCTTGCTTATCAAAGTATGCCCTCTTCACCCAGAGTTTTGTAGCTTTTACTCTTCCGATTCCCGCCCCCATTCCCTCGCGGGAGAGGGAGCAAGCGGGGGCTGAGCTGCGGGCTGGGCTTACGGCAGGACAGGGACACAGGACACACCTGCGCCTTGAGACGCAGAACAGGCGGAACACATCTGGCTGCGGGAGCTGCAGCGACCGCCCAACACCGATGGCAGCCGGCCCCCGCCTGCAGCCGCCCGAGCCCGGCTCGCCCGGGGCGGGGGATCCCGCCTGCTCCTGAATCTTCCGGGGGACTCACAACCCATCCCGGGAGCCCCAGCCCCGCCGGGCTAACGCCCGATCCCGGGAGTTCCGATCCCGGCCCTCCCGAGGGGATCACGCACCATCCCAATCCCACCTCTCCCGGGGATCACACCCCCTCCTACAGCCCCGATCCCGGCTCTCCCGGGGATCCCACCGGCTCCCACAGC
>QUSF01000001.1:62449202-62551189 GCA_003676055.1 Chloebia gouldiae | reverse complement strand
CCCCGATCCCGGCTCTCCCGGGGATCACACCCGCTCCTACAGCCCCGCTCCCGGCTCTCCCGGGGATCCCACCCGCTCCTACAGCCCCGATCCCGGCTCTCCCGGGGGATCACACCCGCTCCTACAGCCCCGATCCCGGCAGCCCCGATCCCGACTCTCCCGGGGATCACACTCGATCCCAGCTCTCCCGGGGATCACACCCGATCCCGGCTCTCCCGGGGATCACACCCGCTCCTACAGCCACGATCCCGGCTCTCCCGGAGGATCACACCCGCTCCTACAGCCCCGATCCCGGCAGCCCCGATCCCGGCTCTCCCGGGGATCACACCCGCTCCTACAGCCCCGATCCCGGCTCTCCCGGGAATCACACCCGATCCCGGGAGCCCCGCAGGGCCCGGCCGCCGTCGCCCCCTCCTGGCACCGCTCCAGAAATAATTCCCGAATCGCTCTAAAACCCTCCCGAAACAGCTCCCCCCAAAATTAAACATACACAAAGCCTTCTAACTACTGCCCTAATTACAACAGAGTTGCCTGGCAAAGATACATTAACAAATCGTTCTGCAAAGGCTGCATCGTCAATGGTTCTGCATCACTACATGTAAGATGCTGTATTAGAATCTTGTAGGAAAATCCACTGTGGGGAAGGCTTCTGCTCTTTCCAAAGTGTGCTCATCTTAATACTCTGTAATCGCTCAAGATCCTAACATTTACAGATTATATAATGGTGGAAAAATTCTTCAGAGGTTATTAATTCTCTGTCATGATTTAGCCCCAGCTAGCAGCTAAGCCCCACAGAGGTGCTCCCTTTCCCCCAGGAGGATGGGGGAGAAATCATAAGGGTAAAATTAATAAGCTTCATAGGTCAAGATAAAGACAGTTCAAATTAGTAGGTAAAGCAAAATCCATGAACATAAGCAAAGCAAAACAATTCATCCACGCCTTGCCATGGCCACAGGAGCTCAGCCATTCCCAGGCAAGCAGGGCTCCATCACACATAATGGTGACTTGGGAAAACAAACACTATCGCTCCAAACTTCCTCTTCCTTCTTCCCCCCAGCTTTATATTCTGAGCACGATGCCATGTGGAACATCTCAGTTAGGGTCAGCTGCCCCAGCTGTGTCTCACCCCATTCCTTGCTCCCCCCTCAGCCTCCTCACTGGTGAGGTGAGGAGCAGAAAAGGCCACTGTGTAAGCTCTGATAAGCAGCAATGAAAACATCCCTGTGTTACCAACACTGTTTTAATCACAAATCCAAAACACAACCCCACAGTGGCTACCAGGAAAAAAACAAATTAACCCCAGCCAAAAAACACCACATCCCTAACAAGGGACTGCACTTACATCATTCCCACCGTTTGTTTCACATGGTATTAACAGGCTTCTGTGAAGACTCAGGTGCCTGCAGAAACAAAAGGTCTAAAGAACAGATACAGTAAGCCTTAAAAACATGATAAATCTTCTGTTGTATGCTTTTCTACAGTAGGCCAATAAAAACCTAATCATTTTTCCAGGCCATGGATACATGGTGTAATAAAAAGGTCGAGGGTATATGATAAGCAAAAAGAATCTTTAAGACTAATCTGTGCAACACAAAACAAATTGGACCACAAGAGTCTTTTCCAGTCTTTAAGATTCAGTAGTAAGGTGCTGCATTTCACCTTGCAGACTATCTAGCCTAGGATATTACTGGGATAACTACATAGGGAGCAAGTGCTAACAAGGGCTAAAGGTATCACTGCAGCCCATCTGCTGTGAAGCAGCTTAGCTCCTCCAGATACACCAGGCTTTAAATTAAGAACAAACACTTTTGCTGAGAAACATCTCCAATGACCACAAAGGTTTTGGGGAGCCCTTTAAAGGAAAGCAGAAAACTGATCTGTGACCAAGTTTCTTCAAAATTAGGACTTCTTGAGTCTAAAAAAAATAGGCTGGAAGTGGTCATGAAGCAATTGGATACTTAATAAAGGGAAAAAATGCCTTCTGAACTTTTATGACTCTACAAATGGATCAAGAGCATCATACCCAAACTGTGTTTCTATAGCAGAGAAAAATCTGTTTTCCTTCAAGCTCAGGAAGGGAGATGGGGTACAGTTAAACACCATAGAAAGTCAAGCAACCAGACATGAAAAACCACAGTGCCTTTCACTTTCACAGAAGTGAAATTTATCATTTAGCATTAGTCTGGAGGTAGACAGAGAAGAAAGGGTGATTTTTTTACTTCACAAATTTACCCCATGGAGCTGTATCACTGAAGTCAGCATAGAGGGCACCACAGCATTTCTGCCTAATAGCAGAAGAAAGGCAACAAAAATCTCCTTAATCCTCAAATACTGTGGATATGATTGAAGAGAGAAGAAACTGGGCTTCTTACCAAAGACACATCAAGATTGGTACTTGACTACCCCTAGTTAATTAGGACATAGAACAAAATGAACCAGTAACAAAAACCTTTGTCCACTACCAGCAAGCAGAAAAGGACACATGAAAGGAAGAATGACCACATAAGAAGCAGTCCTTCCATTTCTGCATCTGAAAATAATCGGTTTTTTCCCAAAGCAGTAGGAAAAATTGGCTGAAAACATGTAAAACCTTTTGCTTTCAAACACATCTGCTTTCCAGAGTAGTTACTGAATGGTCTGAGGCAATAAAAGGCTACAAACATTTCCTCTCTAAGCATTCAACAAATGCAGCAGCAGTGAGAAGAGAGGCAATTTTGATTTATAGAATCATAGAATATCCTGACTTGGACTTCAGTCCTTGTGGGTCCCTTTCAACTCCTGGCCCTGAACCAGACCAGCTCAAAAATCCCACCATCTGGCTGAAAGCATTGTTCAAATATTTCTTGAGCTCTGTCAGGCTTGGTGCTGTGACCACTTCCCTGGGGAAGTTCCAGTGCCCAACCTCCCTCTGGATGAAGAACATTTTCTCAATATCCATCCTAAACATCCCCTGACACAGCTTCAGCCCTTTCCCTCAGGTCCTGTCACTGGCCCCCACAGAGAAGAGATCAGTGCCAGCCCCTCCTCTTCCCCTGATGAGGATGTTGCAGACTGCAGTGAGGTCTCCCCTCAGTCTCTTCTTCTCCAGGCTGAACAGACCAAGTGACCTCAGCCACATCTCAGATGGCTTTTCCCCCAAACTGTTCATCTTCATAGTCCTCTGAACACCCTCTAACAGTTTTATATATTTCCTATATTGTGATTCATATTGTGGTGTCTGAAACTGCACACAGTACTTAAGACATTTTCCTATACTCTTTGTCTTGTCCACATAAATGTATCTTACTCAGACCATTCCTTTTGAACAATCCTGATGGATTATTAGAGTCAAAGAAAATCAGTAAATCCTCAAAGGATTTGCAACTTCAGGTTTTCACTGTCACTATATTACACAGAGATCAGCACAGCAGATGTTGTAACAAATTTTCTGTTGGATCAAGTACAATGGGTTTACTGAAATGATTTCTAATCTTTTAGGTTTCCAATTACTTTGTCAACAAATTCTTCTTAGAAAATTAAGATCTGTAAAAGAACACCTATACAAGCCAAAAAAGTGAAAGATTTGCCATCTACAAGAATTAAACTGACAATTTTTTGCTGCCTTGCAACTTTGTTGAAGTTGAATTGCTACCTGCAGCCAAAAGTCTGATAAACACATCAAAATAAGAAATGAAAGGCATCCAACAAATAGCAACCAGAGATGGAGAATAGAAAGGAAATCCATTTAACTGCCTAGTTTCTTAACAAGTTTGCCTTGACAATAAGGTAAAATGCTGAAAAAAAACAACACAACATAAAAGAACCATAAGTGATAAATACAACAAAGGCAAGTTTAAGCAAAGGAAAATTTTAAGATAGGATAAACACAAAGAATAAAACATGCACCACTCAGCTGCTGACGTACAAAAATACATCAGTCAGCCTAACAATGCTTCTTCATGCTACCTCTCCAGTTACTGTTCTTTAATTTGTTCCTTGGCATAAACAGCCAACCTACAGCTACTGTATTGCCGAAGGCATTGACAGTTCAAAGAGCTTAACAATTTAGCAGGGATCAAATGTCCATAAATGCAACTCATTTTGAGGCAAAGATTCAAGACACAAAATCTACTGGTCCTTATATGTGAATTTAAGAGTTTTAAAGGCCAGACATTTCACCATCAGTTTGCAGGGCCCCTTCGCACCTTTATTCACTCCTGCAGGCAGTCAGGCTCTCTAAGCACAAGTCAAAGATCCCTTTCACACACCAATCAGACTAGCAAGAGGCCTACAGACCTTCTCAAACTTGCAAAACATTGTATTTTTTTCCACGATTTCTTCAAATATTAACATATAGACTTCTGTAACTAGGATGATCCAAGAAAAAGAAATTCCCAAGTCTATATGCCCTTATGGCCTTAGCTTAAGGCCATAAAGATCCTAATTTTCTAGCCAGTGTTACACTTGATTAAAAAAAAAAATCACATTTGGCTAGAAATATATGGCTCTAAAATAATTCCTAGAACTACCACAAGCCCTACCAAACAGCTCCCATGGCATGGGTGAGACTTGCCTTCCCAGGATTCAGGGCTAGACAGCCCTGCTTTATCAAAATATTCCACATGTCCAGTATAGAAGCCCTGTCCTTTGTTATCTTCTATTTGAAAAACAGTATTAATAATTTAAACATTAAGCTTGAAATACTCCTGCACAGCTCCGCTAAGAACAGTCAGTTAATTCACCATAAAATATTAGGTGTGTCCGTTACCAGTTAATCTATTTAAATATGCTTTTTACTGAATCCTGCTAAATACTAATTAAAAAGTCATGCAGTACCACACTGAATGCTTTACAGATGCTTCTCAACTCTGAACTTTGATAGCCAATTCTTTCAAACAAAAGTGCATCCCAAATTCTTTTGTTTCTTAATTATACTTGAAGTCAGAGGGCAGAAAGGTCATGCAAGTACATTTAAAATGTATTTTAAATTTACATTTGAAATGACAAAGGTCATTTTAAGTACATGCGAGAAAAGTCAAACAAACCACAGGAAGAGTGCTGTGACTTTCTTTCTGATTTCCCCAGTAAATAAGTACTCAGAAGGTTACAGTTTTAATTTGCATGGCCAGTGTCAAAAGGGATTGAAAGTGACAAACCATGTCAGCCTGCATTTAAAACCTTTAAATTCAATCTCTCTCATTGACTGCCAAAGTGAGTGTGCAAGTGAATTAGGAGTCAGCTTTACACTAACTGTGATTGCAGTGAGTGGCTCTGGGCTCAGTCAGCCTTCAGAAGAGATGAGCCCAGGGGTGAGCAAAGTATGATTATCTTCAGCTGCATTGTGTAGAAGCCCTGTTAACATGACTGGAATATCTGATAAACCACTTCTCCAGTCTTTTAAGAGAGCAAAATTGAAATTAACTTTTAGGAAGCCCTCTGACTGCTCCAATACAGTTTCACTGCAGTAAAAGCAAAGAGCAACCATAACAAAAATATGAACTTCTGAAGTTTTACCAAATACAGATAGCTGAGATGAGACACCGACTCTGAAATATCCCTTCTGCCCTCCAAATGCTGCTTTAAGAAAACAGAAATAGAAACCAAGTCAGCCTTCCCTAGTTTGACAGTGCAACCATTACATCATATCCATTCCCATTACTACCACTTTAATTTCTCATCACACTTGGCCTGGAAAATATCCAATTCCACCTAAACGCTTTACTTAGACTGCTGTCTTCTAGCAATGAGATTAAAAGCAGAAGAGTTACTTTCTGATTAACTTCTAAGAATGGCAACTAAAAGTGACCAGCTGCCTGAAAAAATCTGAGGAGCACAAAACTTATATTTCATACAATGCTCTGAATAATTTTAAAACATGCTCAGTTTCTACAGTCATAGCTCATTCTCAAAACAACTATGACCTTCATGAAGTGCTTTGAAATCCTCAAAGAGTAGGACACTTGAAACAAGTATTGTTTCTGTGATTGAGACTATAAGGACAAAAAGGAGAGTTTGGGGTTACACTGATGGAGTACATTCACCACCATTAGTGACTGGAATGAGCAGCACCATGTGTCTGTGCCATGCCATGAAACTTGCCCACACACAAGTGGATGCTTCAGTGGCAAACTGATTACTTACATTACAACATACATGTGTCACTCCACATAATCACATTTATTTTTTGATAATTTAAAGAAAAACACAAAACCCCTTGCATACTTAGATTTATTGAAAGTTGTCCTGGTTTTGCTGGGGATAAAGCTCATTTCCTTCCTAGTGCCTGGCACAGTGCTGTGATTGAGATTCAGCATGAGAGTTGACAACAGCGATGTTTTGGTTGTTGCTAAGTAGTGCTTTTACTCCAAATCAAGGACTTTGCAGTGTCTCACTGCAGGGTCTCTGCTGGGGAGCAGGTGCACAAGAAGCCCAGAGGGAGCACGGCCAGGAGAGGTGACCTGAACTGGACAAAGGAATATTCCACAGCACAGGATGGATGTCCAGTATATAAACTGGGGGGAGTTGACTCAGAGCCCCTGATTGCTGCTCAGGGACAGCCTGGGCATCAGTCAGCAGAAGGGGAACAACTGTATTATGCATCACTTGTTTCTCCTGGGTTTTAGTCCTCTTTTTAATTTTGAGTATAATTATTTTATTTTACTTTATTTCAGTCATTAAACCCACAAGTTGTACCTTTTTTCAATATTCCCCACATTCCATCAGGGAAAAAGGAATGAGTGGCTGCACAGTACCCTACTAACCAAGCTGAGCTTAAGCCACAACAAAAATCAGTAATTTATATGGAACCTTAATTTATTGTTAAGATCCTACTTCAACCATTTTTCAGCCATCTCAGCTGAAAAAAAAATTAGACCACTATAACCTCCACAAAGCAGAAAGTGAGTACACTCTCTCACATGCCATTTTCCCTGATATTTAGGGGAGGTACTGCTCTGGTTACTGAAGTCCCAAGCAAAATTTGACACAAGAAACAGCAAGCCCCTGCTGGTCACCACTAGCCACGTGGCTCAGGGAAGCCATTCACCACAGTTAGCACATACAGCCATCTACTGATAGGAAGGCTTGGTACTCCTCTACATCGTCTCATCGGCGTTTTAAAGGAAGCCTTGCCAACTTCAGATACTACCTCACATCTCAAAGCCAAATTGAGCTTGTAAGGAAGAATTCCAGAGGTCCAGTCTTCACAAGAGTTGTCTTTCAGCCATGGCAGCAGCCCTAACTTTCATTACCTACATATTTAATTATCTACACAAGTTGAACAACTACCAAGCACCTATTTCTACGTCTCCCCTGTTGGAAATGTGTCTGGTATCACCATGTTTTATTTACAGTTAGCTTCTTCCATCTGCAGTTTCCCATACTTCATTCAACATTCACAAACTGCTCATCTTGAATCACTGCTATAAATAAATGTGAAAGAAGGTAAAGTAACTTTTCTGTCACGGATCTTGCAGTATTTTTAGAGCATCACTCATGAACCAAGTTATGAGAATCAACACTATGCTTGCATATTTACCAACATTTACATACAACCACAACTGCAAAGACAGCCTTTGAAATAAGGTTTGATTTCAGAACTACCATCATTCCACAGACAAATATTTTTCAGATTTTGCATAAAGATGAGCATATAAGAGCTGAAAATAGGAAAAATATAAATGTATAAAGCTCTTGCTTCTTGATAGAATCTCATCTTTCCCCAGGTTCTTCATTTACAGAATTTACAATGAGCTAATAGCTGGACAAAATTCCAGTTCCCACTGCCTGGTACCAGCTGCAAATTAATCTTATTAGTATGGTCATCTTACCACACATGCAAATAAGTCTATTTTTAATCTATAACATGCTTAAGGGTTTATAGGCAAAAAAGAAACCCCTTTTTAGGATGGCTTAATGTTCAAGTATACAAATGCATCTTCTTAATTAGAACAAAGGATAAAGTCTAGTCTCCTGGAAAAGATTCCCACTGTTCTAAAATTTAAGCAGCAGCTAAATGTTTCAATGACTGTTTGAAACAAAATTTAAGCAATAAGTATTGAATTTATGTCCCAAGGAAACAGGGCATCAAATCCTTGAACAGAGTTCTCAACAAGAAAAATCAGACTTGCTATGCAGGAACATTGAAGGATACTAATATTTGATTTCAGTGATTTCAAAAGAGTGTTTCAAGGCAGAGAAATTTCTGTCATATCTTAATTCAGAAAGACATAATAATACTGCCCATGAAAATATTCTTACAGCATCTTAGTTATTTCCACATTGTTCTTTTTTAACTGAAATGTTAGCCAGGAACTTGAAGCAGGTCAAGCTCCACATTTTAATTTTAAAATTATGTAATTTGTGTGTATACAAATTAAAATGTGTAATTATAAGCATAATATGCAAATTCATCCACTTCCATTTGAAAACTATAATTACCACATTTTAGAAGTCTAGACCCAGGATTTTCCCTAGAAACCAAATTTTAGCATGACTACAAATTTGTTGGCAATTTAGCTCCTCTGTCTAAGCAGTAAACATACCTGAATTACTTCACCATCTCAAAAGTATTCTACTTCATCCATACAACTCTTACAAATTACTCTTGAGTTTCTGAAGAGAGCCAGCTGATGTACAGTATTTCAGTTTAAGTAAATACAGATAGCAAATTTAATGCCACTAAGACACCAAAATGCTATTACATAATTAAGCTGGTTATTTAAAGCACTTTAAACCTTTTCTAAGACATTCTCTGATACCCAAAAGAAACCAAACTTGGAAACCTGTTTCATTCTAAACTTAAAAGATAAACAAACCCAGCTATAAAAAATTAGATGAGCTCTTTAATTTGCCTCCCCATTAACTAATATAGAAAATATTCAGTAGACCTGGCACACAAAATCCAAGCCAGAACCATTACATATACGCTTCCACTAATAATTGTCATTCATTTAAGTGCATAGAATTATTATCATTGAGAAAAAAACAGTCCCTGATAAAGTTAGTGCCATGGCAAGATGGGTTTGTAAAACATATCCTGATATCATATTTCTGATATCATATTTCCCACCTGAAATGCCTACAGGCATTTCATTTGATCTGGTTCTTTGGCAATTCTACAATTAAATTATTTTTACATAGTATTGTACAAATTTCCATTTTAAACTGGAGTTAACCAGTTGATTAGTCATCCTCAATCTTTCTTTTCCCCACCTCTAACATGTGAAACACTTAATATATAATCCAAGACTTCACTTTCAAATTAAACAAAAAATCAAGACACCTACTAGATTACAGAGGTTGGATGCACACACAGCTACATTTTTATACTGACAATATAGGATTTTTTTTTCCTGGAGCTGAATGTATGCATGCAGATACAGTGATGAAAGGCAAAAGTTTCAGTCCTCCACTTTATCATTTCAATGAGAAACTCAAAAAATATCATAAACTCAGTCAAAAGGACAGATTTACTTTCTTTAACACTGTTTACAAAACACTAAATCACATGGTTCTGTAACTCCCTGGAATAATTTAGACATGCAAAAAGATTCTTCACTAGCTGGAGAGGAACTTCAATAATTTGTAGCCATCAAGCTTAATTTTTACAAGTTTTTTTCATTTACAGCAAACACAGCAAATAACTGCTTTTTAAACATAATTTTCCTTTTCCCACAACCGACAGGGACATTTTTACAGTTTCAAAGTTTGGAAAAATATGCAAAATACCAACCACCCATGGACATAGACCTTCAATTCACTAAGCATATGCATTCCACAGCTGAAACTGCAACAGCTACCCCTAACTCCAGAGTATTTCAGAGAACAGCAATTCTCCTGAATCTGAGACAGGCATTTGCACCTATTACACATCAAAATTTACAGCACGTTAGAAGAACCCACATCAACTTAAACTTGCTCCTGTTATAGGATGTAAAGTACACCAAGCACGGCTTTGTAATCATTGCAATTGAAGCCAAAATCATTTTGGCTTTCAATGTGTTTGGTGTGTTAGAGGATCAGTTCATGGCTTATTTCACTTGTGCATCCTAAGCACAAGATCAAGCATTTGTCTCTCCAGAGCTGTACTTGAAAGTCGCCTGCCAATTATATACTATCTCTAAATGTACATTAAATCAAAGTTTAATTCACACAGAATGACTTTTCTAGTCAGTACTGCATCACTGAAACAAAGGTAGCATTTTAAAGCACATCTGACTTGACAGATGCAGAAGGGGTGGGAGTAATTTATTATCTGGAGTTATATAATTGCAAAACAAAATATGCTTTGTGTTTTTATAAAGGTTTACTAACATGGATTGTTGGTTCCGTAATATCTTAGCCGCAGAGCTAAGTTTCTAGGAAAGGCCATCGGTAGCAGGCTCGTTCTTAAGAAAGCTGACACATATGTAAACAATCGGCTGTTCATTGTTCACAAACAGGGTAAAGCAGGAAAACCGTCTGGGGTTTTAATTGACATGCAGCCCGAGCAGAGCACAGCAGACACGGCCATTCAACTCGGAATAATCTATAAGTCGGGCAGTGAACGACGGCAGAGCAAACGCGGATGGAAGAGGGGCAGGGCGGGCAGGCTCCCGGCGTGCGCGGCTGCCCGGCAGGGGAAGGGGAGGGCGCCGGGAGCCGGCAAACAGCGGCAGCAACAAACCCGCCGAGCGGTGCACGGCACGGGTGAGCCCCGCACCGAGAACCTCCCCGGCAGCCTGAGCGCAACAAACCCGCCGAGCGGGGCATGGCACGGCACGGGTGAGCCCCGCACCGAGAACCTCCCCGGGAGCCTGAGCGCAACAAACCCCTCCGAGCGGGGCAATGAGGAAGGGCGAGCCCCCGGCCGAGCACCCGCCGCTCACTCCGGCCCGTCCCCACCGCGGGACAAGGCGCCCCGCTGCCCCTTACCTTGGTTGACCAGCCGCAAGGCGTGGGTGAAGGACGGGTCCAGCGAGTCCTTCTCCGCCATCAGCTCGGGCAGGTACTTCTCGTCCATGGCAGCGGCCCGGAGCGGCAGCGGAGCCGGCGCGCCGGGTGCGCCCGCGGGGAAGGAGCGGGTCCGAGTCCCAGGCAGCGGTAAATCCTCGGAGGCAGCGCTTCCCCCTGGCCGCCTCCCGCCCGGGGCTGCGGGGACGCATCCAGAAGGAAGCGCCGCAAGCCCCCGGCCGGGAGCGGGGAGAGAAGCGGCGCGGGCTGGGGGGACGCCCCCCCTCAGCGGACAAGGGGCGCGGACAAATCACTCTGCGGAAGCGCACAAGGAGATAAAACGGGAAGAGACGCGCCCCGGGTGCCGCTGACCCAGGCAAGACGTGGGCCACGCACACAATAAAAGAGACTGTTAGGCGGCGGCTGGCGCTGCGCACACACCCACAAGACAAACAGCACTGCCCGCGACGCTGAGCCCACTGAGAGCGGAAACCGCGCCGCACCAGGTTTATATACCGCCTCAGACCACGCCCCCCGGCCGCCTTTAGCCCCGCCCAGGAGCGGTGCCCCGCCCCAGCGCCTTCCAATGGGCGGGGATAGCAGAGCCCCCCAAGTGTCGCCGCCTTGCTCAAGTGAAGGCTCCTATTGGATGGCGCGGCCTGTCAGTCAGAGCTGAGGCGCTGCTGCTCATTGGTCGCTGCTGCTGGCCCCGCCTCCCCGCGGCCGGCGAGAGGCCGGTGCTGAGGGACGCTCTCAGAGCGGCTCCGCGCCGGGAGCCGGGCGGGACCCGCTCTGTGCCCGCTCTGTGCCCGCTCTGTGCCCGCTCTGTGCCCGCTCTGTGCCCGCTCTGTGCCCGTGCCCGGAGTAATGAGACTCACAGAGCCCCTCAGATCCCACAGCGACCCTTCCGACACAAGAGCCCCCTTCGAGACCCTCTCCGGGCCCGCAAGGATCTGTGAGAGGGGTCAGGGATCCAGGACGGCGTCCTTTCCGTCCCCGTCAGATCTTACGGAAGAAGGCAGACCCTTGTGTTGAAAGTAGTGCAAACGTGATTTTATTTTCCCTTTCACAAACAGCGGTATCCTCTATGGAGCATTCTATGCTTTTGCCTCTAGCAAAAGCAGAATGTTTCTATACAAACCACTTTGTAAATACCAGTCAAAAAAACCCTAATTCTGGATGAGTTTCCCAGATGTGTGGCTGTAAGTGGGTTTGAGATTCACCCCTGTTCTAAAACAGGAAAGAGAAGCAAAGTTTAAAAGACCTTTCTCAAGCCCATTTTCCTGTTTTTTTCAGAAGATGCATTTGTTATACCAAGTCATGATTCGCTCTGTTCTTTAGCTTTGAGGCTTTACATCGCTTCCTTATTAGTCTTTAGGTGTCTCATCAATGACTCTTGGGTGACAAAAGCCCGGAGGAAGCCAGTCCAGCTCTTCTCTGTCACAGAGCACAAGGGCAAAGCAGAGGAAACAAGCCAAACCCATAAAGTAGCATTTTAAATCAATGTTTACTGGATAAGCCAATAAGGAACTTTGATGATCTAAACTTAAAAGACCACTAAAAATACTCATAGCTGTGAATTGAATAACCACACATTTACTTCTGTATTTCATAAAAATAAAAGAAAAATCTGTGCTATATCTTACTCATATTCTTGCAATACAAGAAAGCTCTGAAAAGGTAAACCAGCATGAGAAATGCTCACTCAAAGCTCAGAAGCAGAGGTTAAGGCTCCCTTCTCAGAACTGCAAGTGCTCTTTCACCCTGAAAACCAAAAGATTATGTTTTAAGGTATCTTGTTCCTTGTATTTCACAGATTGCAATACCCCATGAAACAATGTCTGGTATGTTGCAACATGAAACATAGTTGATTTATACTCTCTGTAAAACCATTCCAAATAAATCTTGATCCAAAATGAACAGAAGCATATTTGCAAAGTTCTATTTAAAAAATTCTTTTGCATGACATCAAGCTCAATGGATAGAACTAAAACATACAAGCAGCTGGAAGAATTCGAATTAAAATGAATGTTTTTTTCAACCTTCCATATACGTCTTCTATATAAAAGTACTGAAATGCAACCATCTGTTGTGAAACAGGAAGGCACATACAACTCTTGACACAAAACAATATGTAGGAGTGTAATCTTTACTGAGTGACCTGGAGCAAAAAAATCTCTATTTTGCCAGTTAAGCCTAAATGTACTTCAAGTCATACTAAAGCATGCAGGACCTCTAACAGAAAGGTAGTTATGTTATTACAATTTCTGTAAAACACAATGCACCTTTCTTGGAAAGAGTCGTATTCTCCTTGGTAACTGATTAAATAAACATTTGATGTTTCAAGAAACCACAGTGTTTCTTTCCATATTATGCCAGTTCCCTCTGGCTTTCAACAAAGAAAGACTTACTGGAAGTCTGAAGACTTGGTTTTCTCCAGGTCTGTAATAATATAGGAATTATAAAATTATGCATGTGGTACCCTATTGTTCAAATTCAAACCTGTACATAACAAATGGAGGACATTGTTTTTTTTTTCCAATGAAATTCACTAGGATGCAATAAAATAAGACAAAGGCAGAAAGGATGAGAAATTATGAGTCTTGGGCCCTAGAAAGCAGCCCAGGATGTGGTTAGCTGGGAAAAGCCTGCTAAACATCACTTTTACTGTCCAGGAAAGGCAGAAAACACCATCTTCTTAAGGACTGATTGCTTTCTTATTGCTGAAATCTATGCAGAGCTTGAAAAGCAGCCTTGCTCAAGGAGCTGCCTGGTAAGTATTTTCTGTAGGATTCCTGAATATTGAAAAGCCAGGGTCCAAATTTTTAAAACTCATGATTTAAATGTATTTTCTCTCTAAATGTCGACTTTGCTGTTTAATGCATGTGGTAGTCTCAGGTAGTTACTTTGATAGGTGGACATCAGTCAGTAACCATGTCAGACTAATATCAATTGCTTCTTTTTAAGCACCAGTTATCTGACCTGACAGTGTGTCTCTCTATCTATAAGTTAAAATTGTAAGTGCCAAAATGAATACTCATATATGCTAGAAGCATTAGGTTGTGTTGGTATCTTCACTCACAGGAATGAGATTCACTTTCTTGCACTAACAGGATGTGAGGGGACCATGTGTAAAGAGGCAGAAACTGAGCTGTGTCCTCTCTCTGAAATATGTATTGTGTACAAATTAATCCACTTAAATTTTCTTTATTTGTGGATCAACATAACAAGCAGTGATTACAAGCAGTAATTTCATTAATATCTCTTTGTTCCAAATATTGCAAGTACAACTAAATATTTGTCTTTTCCATGGAATCGTTGAATGTCATCTAGTCCAACTCTGCTCCTGCAATGAGTAGGGACATCTTCAACTAGATCAGGTTGCTCAGAGCCCCATCAAAACTGACCTTGAATGTTTGCAGGGATGAGGCATCTATCACCTCTCTAGGCAGCTTGGTCTAGTGTTTCACCACACTCATTGTAGAGAATTTCTTTGTATCTAGTCAGAATCTACCATCTTTTACTTAAAAACCATTGCCCCTTGTCCTACCACAACAGCTCCTGCTAAAATGTTTGTTCCAATCTTTCCTATAAGCCCCCTTTAAGTACTAAAATGCTATAAGGTTTCCCCAGAGCCGTCTCCTCTGCAGGCAGAACTGTCCCAACTCACTCAGCCCATCTTCACAGGGAAGGTGTTCCAGACCTCTGACCATCTTTGTGGCCTCCTCTGGACCTGCTGCAAGAGATGCCTATCTTTGCAGTCCTGAGGACCCCCGAGCTGGATGCAGCACTGCAGGTGGGGTCTCATGAGAGCAGAGCAAGGGGCAGAATCACCTCTCTCACTGTGCTGCCCACAGGGCTGTGGATGCAGCCCAGGACAGGCTTGGCTTGTGCAATATAAGCACACCACAGTCAGTGGCACCTTGGTGTGATCATAGAATAGATGGAACACTTGTCACAGGAGAAAAAACAGAGTGGGCAATAATTTAGGCAAAATCAGCCTTGTGGTTGGGATCTACTACAAAGCACCTGATCAAGAGGAGCCTGTTGCAGCACCCTCACTCAGATACTGAAGTCACTGCACCCACAGGCTGTCACCCTGCTGGGGTTATTTCCAATTCTGTGGGAGATTTTACGTGCCTCTAATACAGGCCTTGATTCTGATTAACTCCTGGGTTCCTGATTTAAAACTCAGACCACAACAGACTGTTACAGAATCATTATTTATTTGAGACTTCAATTCATTGAAGACCTATAGAAATAGGGTCTGTTTGGAGAAATGGTTCGTCACAAATACCACATTTACTGATTGATGTGACTCACCACAATTCTGACTAGCATGTTGCTAAGTGGGTTCTGGCTTCCTTAATATTGCAGTGTGCTACTTGCCAATTTCTATTAGGCATGATGAAAGTATCATGCCTTTCTCCAATATTCCTGTGGCTTTTTTTTTCTTTTTTTTTATTTTTAACTTGTATGTGTTTTAAAATATGATAAAATTAATAAGTGTACTCTCATATCAAAACATCCATGACAAATTGTTTTCAAAAGCTTTTCTCTAAAAATTCACCTCTTTCTCTTTTATACCTTTTGCCTCATCGTTCAAACTTTAGGCTTTTTTGGACCTAATCAATCTAATCAGCCAAGTTAAGGTAGAATACAGTACACAGAGTGCATAAGACCTATAGAGCAAAACAGTTCCATCATCTAGAGCAGATAAATTCTATCATTCTACTTTACTTTCTTTCTAGGTCTTAAAGGCTAACACACTGTATCAGAACAGTCTCTCTGATTCCTAGTGCAGTAATTGAGTCAATACATTGCAGTGAGTTCACCACCTTTGTCATTATATTCAAGTATGCATGATCTGAAGGATTTTTTTCTTTCCTCTAGGTATTTTGCTAATGGCAGTGTAGCTACAATGTTGTCCTGTAGGAGCAGTGTAGTCCTGGAGCTGCACACACATGTGCCTTGTCAGATGATGTGACTTAGGCATCTCGATGAACTTTGTATTCTCTGCTCTGAAGCATTTTGTAATATCAAAAGAGTCTTTTCTAATCTTGTTTTGAATAAGGTTCAATGATTTTACAGCCCGTTATTTGTTTTGTGCAAGTATTTGTTAAAAATCTAGATTTTGTAATTTTATATATGTACTTTCTTATACACACTTCCTATAGTTCTAATGATGCAAAAGATATCAACGTTATCATGGCAAAAAAACTTTTTGTAGATAGTCTTTTTTTCTTCTGTCATATTTGAATATGAATACTTTTTTTAGTAATCCTTTCTTGCTCTTATACTGTAGCTATAATGGAATGTACTATTGCTAAATTCCTTTGCTAGGAGCTTTTGCAAAATTGTGCACCCTTTAATTTCCTATGTTCCTGCCTAGAACGCTTACAAAAGTGGTTTGCTTTGAGCACTTTGTGACTGCCTTCTCTGGTGCTGGGACAATCAATATAAACCTTGATGCATATGGTCCTCCCACTTACCTCTTTTATTGCTCTGAACGTGGGTGATGCCAAATCCAGTATACCCTTATCTCTGTTATACCTGTCCTCTTCCTGCTGTCACATCTTTTAGCACATTGTGTTGTGTGTTAATGAATGTTCTCTTTTGTTCTTAGGACAGCTCTTTACAGGGTGAAATTGTTTGTTGCTAATTTTTTCTTCCTATATTCAATCCATTCAAAGCTTGTCTCTCACAGACTGTCTCTCCTAACTACCAGGTCTTCATCAGCCATGTTATCTGTGGTCTTGGTAAGATCGTGATGTGGCTCCCAACATTTATCTTTGTATAATGATGTTTTCTAGAAAGAGAAACAGAAGTCAATTCAAAATTACAATCTGTGTTTTCCTGTCTACTTGCATGAGTTTACTGGATATTTGAGCTTTGAAAATATCAGTGCCTTTTTCCTTGTTACCAACTGGAACCAAGGTGAAGGATATTAGCTACTCTAACCCTGAAATAAATCTGCTGCCTTAATATCTTCTATATACTCCTATTTTCTGCAATATTTCATTTCTGATTTACCCATGGCCTATTTCTTTCATTATTGTGCATGAAAACCACAGTTTCTTTTCTTCTGATAATATATCAGAAAATAACATTGTTCTGACTGCTCAGATCCTCAGAGAGTTGGAGTGAACTAAAGTTATTATATTATATAGGCCATTTGATGATGGTGGTTTATTGCATTTGCTTTTAAACTTTAAGTCTACATATTAATAGTAAAGCAGTCTTATAAACAGCATTTCTTAAGCTTCTCTTAAGAGGGAGGAGGGTTAGAAGTAAAATGTCCATTTTTCTCTTGGAATAAAAAATCTTATTTAAAAAGCTGGAGAGTGAGTCAGACCATAGTTCATGAAAACTTTGCAGACTATGGTGAGACCAAAGTGTGTGCAAAAGTAATGCTGCTTTTAAGTGACCTTGCATACTTGAAGTGAGATTATGGAGCAAAGCAGCAGCTGTAGGAGAGCCCCAAAAGAAACAATGATGGGGGGGAGAGGAGAGGCAAAAAGCAAACAAAAAAAGGCATAAAGCATTTTCTGTTTGGAAATGGAACCATGCTCCTTCTGTACCTTCTACAAGGCAACACGTGAAAGAGGAACTCACCATGTGAGACAGTAAGACTCAGCTCCCACTCAGAGCACACATGCAGATCAGTCTGTGAAATGTGGATTTTATCATGCACCCACTCTGCCAGGAGACAGTGGAAGGATCAAGTAGTGCAAAATGTTCTCAGCATCCTGTTCTTGGTATCTTTTGTGACACAAAAAGTTAAAGAACAGGAAAAATCATCAGCTTTTGCCATCAGAGGTTTGCTCAGCTCACCAGCAGCTCCTGAGAAGGATGTTGTGTTTTTATATTCAGCTCCAAATAATGTAATTTGCACTTATAACACAAAATAGGTCTAAAGCTAATTTCTAAAGCTAATTCTTTCAACCTACCCATCAATACCATCTCCACAATGTTGATGTGACTGTTGCATGTGTATCTCATTGCTTAGTTTTTTAATATCACAAATCCAGGTAGATGATATATGCAAAACAATTGTTTAAAAAAATATTTCAGCTGTATATACATTGTTAAGTGCTAATAATTTTTAAAAATTACTTGGGTAGCAAGGCAGAGTTTTGTCACCTTCTATATTTAGGAATTTTATCTCACAAGAAATCTGTTCTTTAAATCTGTCACATAAGTTTAGATTAATTTCTATTGAAACTTCTAATCATTGTGGTTTGGTCCTATATTTTGAAATAAAATGTTTACTTACTTAAATTTACTTTAAATTTTTGCAGTAAGCAAACTATGTATTTTAGTAGTTCTTTAGCTTTGGACAGTACATAGACAAAAATCATAGAATCACAGAATATTCAGAGCTGGAAGGAACCCAAAGGGATCAATGAGCCCAGCTCCTGGCCCTGCACAGGACACCCCAAGGAGAGTTGGCACTGCAAAATATGGCAAGAGGAGTTGGGAGAGCTGTTGCTTTGGGGGATGTTAAAGGAAATGTGACTCTGAGAAGAGAAAGAGAAGTCACTAGGAAAACAAAACAAACAGAAACCCCCAAAAAAACCCCCAAACACCTGTTTCTATAAACTGTGCCTGAGAATTCAATAGGTGATAATGGCATGATTTCAGATTTTTAGTTTAGAACTTGAAAGGAAAGAAAATAGTCCTGACCATCCATTCCTAAATATCACAGCACTTCCATCTATGTATTTAGTTTTTTGCAAAATGAGGGAAAGTAAGAAGCAGGACTATTTCATTATAGCAGGACTATTTCATTATACATCAATGTATAAAGTGAAATGTTAAGGCAAAAATATGTCTTCACTTTCCTGCTGGAATATTTTCATGAGGTGCAGTGTCCTTCCCTCATTTCCCTCCCCATCATTTCCCCTAATAATATGGGATTCTGACTTAATGCAGTTATGTGACTTATACTGAGAAATAAATTGTTGTCAAAATAAGTTACTAAAAATCCATAGTTTGAATTTTATGCACTGCCTTATTTTGGCAGTGAACAGCTGCAAATGTAAATTCAGGTAAGAAGTGCTTAGTAAGGCTTAAAATGTATCCAAGCACACACTTCCTTAAAAATAATACCTCAGTAGTCTAATATCTCAATTCTGGGTCTTATTTAGAGGCCTCTAGATATTTTATTATCTTTTTCTTTAAATAAGTGGAGGATTAGAAGATAGTATTTCCTAAGGAAACCACTTTTGTTTTCATAAGGCAACTGTTAAGTTTTATTGACTTCTGAACAGTTTTACCCCTTACAGAGTTCAAGTAAAAGTGCAGCTTTTGAAAAGTAGGGTATGAATGGTTGTTTGAAATTACCTTGAGAAGCTAATGATATCTTTATAGCATTAGTATTTGCTAATTGATGCCTTCATCCTAAAATCTCTACTCTGCTGCTCCAGCAAGTCCCAAAAATTAGCATAACAATCCTAAAGAACAAATGGGTCCCTTGCCGTAAGTTTCTCAGCTACTGATTTTTTCATTCATTACTGTGAATTTTTTTCCTGGTGTTTTGCCACAAATCTCCTGTTCCCATGATACCATATGCAGTTAAAATTATCTCATCTTGAATTTGTTTTTCAATAAACAGAATGTGTTACACAAATGTGCCATATTCATGGTTGTATAATAAAACAAATACTATTCTCTAAATGACACAAATAATTAGATTTTTAATATCCATTATTTTTTGTGTTCGTGGTTTTTTTTTTATTTCTGATTGCTTATATTGTAGCTATAAGTACAATAATGTGATCTCTTATGTTCTATATCACATCAGATTTCCACAGCAAGATTAGGAAACAACACTAAAAATATCCAATGCTAAGTATAACCAGATACATTTCTATTTCTTTTTTTTTAATATCACAGAAATAGAACAGCTATAATATTACACTAGTAACAGATCTAATTTCAGTAAAAACACTTCAGGTAGGCTGGGACAAATTAAAGCATAGAAGTGGGAATGTGTGAAAGAAACATGCTTTCATTTTAAGATTATGCTATTTATCTACAGTGGTGTTAAAGTCTTGCTGGTTTTTCAATATGGAAGACCATTCAAATGTCCTTAACACAACAAGTTAGTGGTCAAGTGCAGCTTTATAAAACTTTGATTTGCCAGATGCTGTTGTCCTTTACATGCAGAAAAAAGATCAACATGAATATTTTTTTCTTGACAGCACAAAGAGCACAGTCTTACAGGGAGCTGCATGATACCTAACCAAAGAAAAGGAGAGTGAAAAAGACCCCACAAGTTCATATAATCCAACAATTTACCCAAGGAAAGAGTCCAGGGAGCACTAATATCTGCTGAACTGCCTTGCCAAAACTTGGATACAATGCCCCCAGTAACAGCCTTCCCTTGCACTTCCAGACCTCCTTTTATGTGAAGCACTGGGGGCTGTGAGTGTGCCAGGAGAGAGCTCACTGCAGAACCCGAGCTTCTGCCCTGAAGCTGTAAGACAATAAAGCTTATCCCACTTGTTCAGGTTATGCAGAGTGATTTTGTGCATCCTGTATCTTGCTTGGTAATATTCACCCAGCCTAAAGATTGTGGACAATTATGTGATATTTTTCTAACCTGGGTTATCTATAGAAGTGCCCAGTTACACTTTCTCATATCAAACTAAAGATAAAAGCCTAAATTTACCTGACACTATAGTACCCCTCACTATATATGGAAAATATTTTCTGTAGTCTCATTATGCTAAATCCTTTAGACCTAAATGGCTGATCAAATCTGAGGCTAAGTTTAGCAAGGGTGTGTACTCTGAACCTTGAGAATCAACAGCAGGATTTCTGTTACCCCATTGCATCCCTTACTCTTTTCCCTCTCTACCCATTTGTGTTCCTGGCCTCAGCAAAAGTCTTCACAGGTTACTCTTCAACCAGTTTTTATTTGTGGGCTTTATTTATATAGTAAGTAGTAGAGTGAACCTTGCCATCAAACTTTGTCATGCTTTTGCAAATTTGTATCAAACCTGCTTTTGCTGATCCTTTGCTGGTGATTTTTTAAGTAACCTAAACCACTCATTTGCGGCAGCAGCAGCTAGCTTTTCCTTATTTACATTGAGCTCTCAACTTCTGTTTTCTTTTGGGGCTTTGTTTGGTTTGGTATGGGTTTTTTATTAAAGAAAAGAAACCCATACATCATTTTGTACTGATTGCTTTTATCCAGATCTGCTGACACAGCAAGAGTCTTTACTGGAATTATTTCTAACCTGCTTTAAAAACAGCCATCAATGTCCACCTTTAAAATCCACAAAACCCTAAAGCCTCACACACAGCTATTGCTATATATAATGTGTTTCTTTATCCAAATTGAGAAAAAATAAGCCCTGAAATTTTGAATTAATTTCTGCTTCTCCAGTGTCTTAGAACCAACCCACCAAAAAAAGGACATTACCAAGAAATTTTGGAAGAAATAAATGTTAATATGCATTTAAAATGTGAAAAATAATATTACCTCATAATAAAAAACCCTTTGTGTGTTTTAAAAATTTTTAAGATACCACCAAAAGCTCATAATGTAGCCCTTGATGTTTCCTGTGCCACATGTCATTTAATACTTCCTAGGCTGAGGAAATTCTTAGAAAATTTTATTCCTCTTTTAAATTTTGTTATGAAGTAATCACTTAAAATATAAAACATTGTACAGATGCAACAGTGGAGTAAGCTGAGAGAAGGTAGGGTCCCTCTAAGAACCTAATCTTTTGTCTTCATTTACAAATACCGAAAAATCCTGAATTGAGAGCAGCTCTGCAATACAATTGTATTGACTGATTCAATTGGATCTTAAAATCCGTTCCCTGACAAAGGTTCAAGAAGAAAGTTCTCTGGGAAATGTAGTTCTACTGCAAATGGTTATTTTGCTAATTAAACCTTATTTACACCCTGGGGAAAAGGAGATGAAGAGTTGGTAGTGTGTGGTAAAACTGTGTCTTACATTTAAAGACTGTGGCATGAGCAAGGGAGCCTTAGAGTGCAGCAAGGGTCCCTACCCTTGTTTGTGGTCCATTTGGTCAGGGTTATCTGATGGGTTTACAGCCTGTGCTTTGATTTCTTTCTGCAAAGAAGACATGTTTTTTTTATTACCATCATGTAGGACCATTTGGTTTGGGTTTCATTCTTTCCTTCATAATAGGGAACAACATGCATGTTGAGCTCTTGTTAAAATAGGTGGCTTTTTTGGGGGTTTTGGTTTTTGCTTTTTTTTTGGTAGTAGTAGTTGGAATCCTCAGTTTTATGCAATTATTTCAATATTCAGTGGGGTGATCCAGCTTTTGTTTATACCCCTCTGTTGTCTGCAGGTGTAGTTTTAGTAGAATGTGTAAGTCAGTTTCCTGCAATGCTCCCCTGCAGGCAGGTGTTGCTCTACCACTGGAGAACAGTTTTAGTGCCTTGAATCTGAACAGAAGAGAATTTCCAGGAAAATGAGAGTTGCTATTTACTTTGTGAAACAGTGATCTCTTACATTTTATAACAGGGTCACCAGAACTGTGTGACATTTTTTTTTTAGAAATTCTCAGTGAATTCTTTTTGCTGTAAATCTGAACCTAGTAATGGATGTCTAAATTAAAACATTCATTTCTAAACTGGGTTTTGCATGAACTCTGTCTGAGAAATAAAAATGTATAGCTTAGAAAATTTTGTATATGAAAAATAACTACTTCTAGATAGTATCTTAACCCATCTTATGGAGGGGATGGAGGGAAAATAGAGAGCAAATAGGAATTGCTGATGATCATGGGTGTAGTTCTGGCTTCTTTGTTTAAATGACTGACCATCAGTGAAGGTGGGCAGTGAGGTCACCACCTGTGCTTCAGCACGGAGTGCACAGCAAGGACTGAGCTTTCTTTCAGCAAAAAGGTGACACAGTATTCACTTGTCAGGGAGGCAGGGGCCAAACACGTCTGATGTGACATGACAAATCTAGAATAGCATACCTGACCTCCAGCTTTATAAAACATATACATATAATTTATATGTGCTCCCTAAGGTGCATATACATATATGTGTCTATCTATCTGTGTACACCTTAGCATTTAATAGCACTAGATGCTTGTGCTTACACAACTGAATTGAACCCTTCCCCATCCATGGAGAATTTCTTTGTAGCTTATGGAAAGTCACTGAAAAATACCATCTCCTTTTACAGACAAAAATGGTTGTAATGATTGGGATTTCTCAGCTTGGTTAAGGACAAAAATACATTGATTTCAGACAATGTTTTTTCTTCTCTAAATGGCTGAGATGTATCCAATGGCAACACGATGTTACCTTGATATTAACCCCAAAGATATCTATCATAAGATGATTTGTTTTCACAGATTAAATCTACTCACGTAAGGCTAGTCATTTCAAAAATGTTTAAAAAATGTAAATACTTATTCCTCTGTGGCTTAGCCATATTTTTTTTCTGTAGGCATTGAAGTTCTCTACCAAGTTTTTCATGTCTGGATGGTATTGAATGACATTACAGTTCTTTGGTAGCCTCTTATAAACAAACTAGGATGAGACCAGATAAAAACAAGTACCAGCATAACTGGTAATAGCTATGACCTTGTTGTGCAAAAGATTGTGTAGGTGTTTAACATCAAGCATTTGTGAAGGCCTCTTATGATGGGCTCTAATGAGCACATTTATAAGGGGAACAGAGAACCACCAAAATTTTAGCTGAAATGAACCTTCTGTGTCTTCCTGCTTTTCTCAAGATTGTGTAAGTTTCTGGATGACTGTCATCTGCTTCAGTGAGCAAAGTTATCCTCCAGGAAGAGCTGATCTGCTCAGCTAATTTCTATGGCAGTACTTCAGTTAAGTAGGACTCCTTCAGCATGAACAACTTGGAGTGAAATTGTCTCACACCAGTACACTAAAGACAGATGGATAAAGGACTGCAGTGATTTTTTGCAATTATTTTTTTTTTTAGGTGCCAGGTCCCAAGAAATGGAAGCCAGAGCCTACCATATGCCTTCTCTGTAATGCTCCAGGAAGAACTAGATCCCTTGAGGAGACAATCAGATTCACTAGGGCACTGCTGGTACCTCAGCAGTTTCCAGTGGAAAACTCTGACTGTGGGAGAGGTCCATTTTTTTCTGTCCTTTTTGCAATTTAGGCACCATACAGCATTCTGTTAAGGACATCCTAGATAACCTTCTCAGATTCCAGAGTCAAAACCAGTTGTGAGGGATGTGTCTAATCTAAAAAAATGGAAAAAAAATTTCACTAAAATCTTTGTGATGTTCTTGTGCAAAAGAACCTGCTGAGTTTAACACTCAATCAGAATTCCTTTGACACCGGTGCTTAATGCCTTGAATTTAGAGTGTGGAGTTCTGGAGGCTCAACTTGGCCTCAAGATTATTTCTTGTTTAAATCTAATGTCTACTGAATGCAAAACATAGTAACCTGTGGGTACAGTCAAAGTTTTTGCCTGTGTTGGAAAGGAGGAAATATTCATATGGCAAGGGGACAATGGATGTGAAAGAGTGAATTGCTGACTAGAGTAGCTTTCCAAGAGAGGAAAATCTTCCCAACACATACAAATTAGTTCTCAACAGTTTCTGGGTAAATATTGTGGCTACTGGGCTAATATAATAACAGATACTGCTGCAGTTCAGTTTTTATAAAGAAAAAAGTTACAAGTGTATTTTGCCAGCTTTTGTCCTTCTGAGTATGTCTCCTGACTGCTCTCAGAAGACATCTTCCAGACTGGGTGTCTGAATCTTAGGCACTGCTCTACATATTTTCTGGATCCTGACAGAGCTCATGCTTTGGGCTGTGAGGGAAAGAAGACAGAATTACATCTGTTAAAAAAAAAAAAAAGAAAAAAAAAGAAAAGAATCCATATTTGTGTAAAGAATGAAGTAACTATAAAAATATCCTCAGGTTGGTTTTTTTTCATTTGCAGTTTTCTTTTTTAATTGTACATGACTATTCCTAAATTCTGCAACTAATTTAGTTATAAAATTGACTTCAACAGCCAGAGAATCCACTTTCTAAATATATCATGAATGTAAAAAGAAATCTCACTATCAATCATGCAGGAATGTAAACTTTTCTATTCCATTTGTTCTGTGAATGGAAAGATGCAGAGAGTCAGAAACTTAAACATATCTCAGCCTAATAATATTTGGGCTTGTAGGGTTTTTTGTGGGAGACATAAAATTTTGGGATAGCGATAAATGTTGGTGTTGATAAAAATGACATAAACAGGAAATGCATTTACAGATAAGTCCTCAGAGCCCTGTTTATTACAAATTCCAAAGCATCTGAAATGAAATAAATAATCTTTGTTCATAATTCATTTTATTTGAGGAAAGATTTGAGGAAAAAGCATTTACTGGAGTGTACTTTTGATTTTGTTAAACTTAAGGAACCTAAGGAAACCCCTTGGGAGGCCTTCCTTCATTTATCAGTTCTCTTTGAGAAGCAAGCTCAATGTCTATGTGCATTTCTGGTGTGTCCAGAACAGAATATCATCACCTTAGGGTTTAGGAACATCTATATTTCTTCATTGTTCTTGTGTCTCCTTTCCCCAGTTAAAAATATTCATCTGCATGATTTATAGTACATAACTAGGTGTATGCTCTATTTATATAACCTAGTTTTCAACATTGTTTTTGTTTTGCCCTTTCCCATATAAAAGCATATAAATCCAGGAAGTCTCCATGGAGTAAATTTTAAAACAAATGTCCTCCAAGCCTGTCTTTTAGCTCTAACAGCTACTACATTATTGACATGGAAAAAATGGACAGCAATTTCCAGGCTATAACTGTATGCAAGTGCAGGTTTTCTTAACTAATTTTTATATGAAAAAATTCTAATTTTATACCTTGATAAAAGCAAGAAAATCTTTAGTTAGTTTTAAGGTAATTGCCAGGGTTTATGCATATGTGTTTTCATTGTTGCAAATCAAACCCAACGTTTCACTGTTAATGAAATTAGGCACATGTTAGCAGTTAAATAGATAAGCACAAATAGTGTTATTCCTTTTTCTACCCCCCAAAAAAAAATCCTATCCAAAATGAGGATTATAATTAATTATAGATGAAAGTTTCTGCCAGGTCAAGACATTGTAATGAATATTACTAAGTTATTAATTATGATGACTATTCTATTCAGTTCACAGCCCATCAGCAGTTGTTTTTAGCTTTATACTCCCACTAGTTTGTAGAAACAATATTATCCTTTAGGGAAAATAAAAAGGACAAAGAATTCTCAGTCCTGTACAAATTAATCTTCCAAATAATGAAGGTAGGTGAGTTAAATTTGGTAAAATTTCATATTTTTCTACATCTATCTGCCCTGAATGGCTTAATTTGTAATAACAACTTTGGAACTATAACCTTCTAATGCTCTCTGAATGTCTTCTGGGTGCAACTGGTTCAAGAAAGCTGTTCTGGTAGCCTGTAACTCCAGAAGGATTAGGCTAAGTGAACAACTGAATTGTTTAAAAAAACAAATGAAACTATTTCCTACATGTAGGTTACCTCTGACATCAATGTTGGAAATGGCAGTTTTTAAAATGTATTCTGTTATATTGTTAACTCTCATTAGCACAGGGATGAAAACACACCCAGAGGTCATCACAGGTTCCTGAACAAACTCTGGGGACTCTCAGCACAATGAGCAGAGTGGGGGCAGAGCTGATTTTTAATCACTCTCTGTGAATCACAAGAATAGAACTCAACAAAATGGACTATTTCAGTAGAAGAGGATTTACAAGACCATCTAATCCAACTGCCTGATCATTTCAGAGATGACCAAAAATTAAAGTGTTTGAAGGGCATTGCCCAAATGCCCCTTAAACACTGACATGCCTGGAGCATCTAAGGAGCTTATTCCACTGTTTGACCACCCTCTCAGTAAAGAAATGCTTCCAAATTCCCAGTCTAAACCTCCCAGGCATGGTTTTAGACAATTCCAACATGTTCCAGCACTGGATCCCAAGGAGAAGAGCTCAGTGCCTCCTTCTCCCCTTCCCCCCTCAGGAAGCTGTCAGAGAGCAATGAGGTTGTCCCTCAACCTCCTCCAAACCAGACAAGCCCAGAGCCCTCAGGTGCTCCTCACAGGACATGACTTCCAGCCCCATCACCATCTTTGTTACCCTCTGGACACAGTCATGAACCTTCACATCCTCACCTGGTGGGTCCTTCTCTTTTCACAAACAGCAGATCTAGGATGTGGTAAGTGTCACACAGGAGGGCATCTTTCCTGGTTGGCTCAATGAGTACCTGTGACAAGAAGTTATTTCCTACAAACTTCAAGAATTTTCAAGATCTGTCAGTTTGTCACAGCAGGATGATATTTCCAGTTTTGTCTGGGAAGTTGAAATCTCCCATAAAGACAAGTGGGTCTGAATCCCACATTTAACTTGACTGTAATTTCACAAGTTTTTAAATAAAGATAGAAAAAAATAGGCAGAATATTACCATAGATTCATAGACTTCTGAAGGTTGGAAAAGACCTCTGAGATCATCAAGTTCAACAATTAACCCAGCACTGCCAGGTCCAGCAGTAAACCATATCCCCAAGTGCCACATCTAAATATTTTTTGACCACTTCCAGGGATGATGATTCCACCATTTCCCTGAGAAGCCTGTTCCAATGCCTGACCACACTTCAGTGAATACATTTGTGAACTTAGCATTTTTTCCTCTCTCTCTCTGGAGTAGAAATAAATGATTACTCTTTGTTTTCTTTGCCTAGGAATACAAACTAAGTACCTGAAATAAGCAGATATTTTTGCTCTTGAAGCTGCTGGTTGTCTTGTGCCTGAGGCATGTAATTTCTGCTTGTCCAGCTTATACAGAGGGTAGCTGTAAGGACATCTCTGAGTTTTTTTATATGAGCCTCATTACAACAGTATTGAAGAACATGGCAGTCATAAATTGAATTATCTGTAAAATACTGTGATAATTAAAGAATTAATCTTTTGTAGATGAAGACCCAAGGCACAGAAAACTGTCCAAAGGGGAGCTGTGACAGAGCAGCAATTAGCTTTCAGTTGGCACCCCATGGAGCAAACCACCTTCCTCTGGTGCCCGTCATTATCTGACCTGGGCTAACTCTGCTGCGTTGTTGCACAGCAGAGCACAAGCCAGGTGTGTGGCTGTGCCTTAAAACCAAAACTATTTAGTGTCACTGACTCCAGTTTCTGCTTATAACCATCATCTCAGGGGACACACTCTTGCTGGAGCACAGCTATCAAACCTGGAGCTGATTTTCATTCTTCTAGCTTTGAGAAGAAGCAAATTTAAGCCAGCTGCTTCCAGCTGCCTGGGCACAGGCTCTTGGCACAGGCAAATTTGCCAGACAAGATCTGATATTCCCGTGGATTAACCTACCAGACTCACTCTGACATTAAACCTCTGCACTAAGGAGGAGTTTCAATTGAGATGTGTGTTGTGTTTCTCTGCATGAGTTCTGTGTGGTGAATTAAAGAATTCAAAGTATAATGTGCCTTAAAATTGTTCACTTTGTGTTCTTTGCATTGTATTTCTATAATTAAAGCTATAAGCTGATCTTTCTGTGTTAAATATTGTTGGGCAGTCAAGGGAGCTGATATCAGTATCAATATCAATATTGATCTGATATCAATATCAATATTTATCAATAATTAAAGGCGTGTTTCTTCCTTGAGCAGAAAATGGGGAAATATCTTGCATCTGAAATATTGTGGGTAATAGCAAAGAAGGAAAATGTTATTAGATGTGTGATTTGCTTCAGGAATTAGGATCTTGTGCATATTAATCATTAGAGATTATCTTGTGCATATTAATCATTAGAGATTAAGTATTATTTTAAATTTATTTTTTTCATATGCTATTTTCATTATAAAATGACAAAAATCCTAAATAAACTGTATCTTTCTAGATTATGGCAACATTTAAAAATACAGTAAATGCATGAGACAAGAATACTAGGTAAACTCTTCTCTGACTGTGATACTTCAAAAGTGAGAGTCAAATCTTTTTATGAAGTTCCTTCAAAATTTATGAATACAGAGTTTTAAAAGATACACAGTATTCTTCAGATTGCCAAAAAGTTGCTAGTTACAAGACAAATAAGATTTTACTTAGTTGTAGCTGGAAGAAAAAAGAAGTTGGATTTTGCGGATTTTTATTTTCTGATGAGTGTCAGTATAAGAGCAGGATGTCTCAGGCTTCTGTGGTTTCTGATTTTTCATCTGTACTGCACTCAGCTTTGGCTTTTTCTTCTGAGATTAAAATCAAAGTGGCTGATACAGAATAATATTAATAAAACACAAAATTAAAGGTTTTTTTCTACTGCAAGGAGAGTCATATTAACATTACTTTCATTTTCCTTTTTTTTTGCATAGCAATTTGCAGTTTTGAAAGGTAAGTATTCATTCTGCAGACATTCCTAGATTTCTAATATATACAAGGAAGTTCGTTCATAATCCATTAAGATTTCAGCTTGTTCATGACAGCCCTCTTTTTTTTTTTTTATTCAGGATTAAGTTAGATGATGATGTACAATAAAACAAAGAAAGAAAAGGAAAAAAAAAAAAACAAACCAAACCCACAACCACTTTAGTCTCTGGTAACTAGCAAAAGTCGCACATCATTTTTATTGCAAACATTTTCAGCACCATTCAAGGTAGGTAAAAAGGCACCAGGCTCTAAATAAGTGTATTTTGTGCGCAGCGGGGCTGCGGTTCCAAGGGTGCCCCGCAGGCGAGGCCGGTCCGGCTGCAGGAGCGGCTCTGGTCTCGCTCTTGCTGAGTGGCAAGAGTGCCTCCCGGTGGCTCCGTCTCATTCATCCCCGACGTCTTTACATTTTACAGCTGATTTTCGGCCATAAATCATATTGTTTCTGTTGTATTTTGTATGCGAAATGCACGCCTGTACCCTCCTTTTATTGTGTTCAATAAGGTGCAGGCACCTCCCTACCTGCGTTTGCAGGATGCTTTTATATGAATTTTTCAGATTATTATTTTACTACAGTTGCAGTAATTGAGGCTCAGACTGGAAACTTCAATACACTGTTTTCTTCTCATTCTGCCTTGGCAAGATTTTGAAAAAAGATGCACAAAGCATTCTATTCCTCAAGTGCATCCAGAGCAATTCCTTTTGTGGCATCCTAAGCAATCTGATTGCTGGAAACTTCTCATTATTTGGTGGAAATGATTTAATGAGTCTGTATCCTTTAGCTTAATTACATGCACTGGATTTTTGTGTTGTTTATGACTTTCCAAGAACACAAAGGTCCACTTGACCTGTCTGCACAAAGCCCACTCAGTCCCTCAGCTCTCAGAGAGATGATTTGTGGAAAGTCACTATGAAGGGGCTATGGGGGCAAGCTGTATTCATTCAAACAATAGTGTATAATGAGTTGAGGCACTTATACCTTTTTTTACATGTATTTTATTCAATTGTATGTGAATTGCAAAGCCTAATTAAATGGCTGTTTTGCTGACTGAAAAAAAAATCCCTTTTTTGAAAGTGAAATAAACAAGATAATTAATTCTGGGGTTTTTTATATTAGTATTTTAGTTTTCCATTGAAATGAAATTGTATTTCACTGTGGGGGTGTAGCTTTGGGGGTTTCTTTGATGTTGTTATTCTTTCACACCTTAGTACTGCACTTGGGATATCATATGACCATGAGAAAGTGCCTGCTCTGAATACTCCAGGCCCTATAAAAGTTGCAGGCAACATTTTAGGCAACCGTTTTGAACATGGAAGTCTAAAACTCGAGTCTGCCATGAACCCATACATTATTGGGTGCATATTTTCTTTTCTGGGTGGAATTCTGTCCAAGGCCCTGTGTCCTCCAATTAGCAGAGGTTTGCAGAGTTGTAGAGAGATGTTGCAGGTTGAAGAATGTGTCAGGTTGGTTTTCAGAAACTGAAGAGCCTGGAATTGCTGGTGGCTTTTGTCTGTATGACTCAGGACTATGCATCAGCTGGTAATTATGGATTCAGACACAGCTTTAAAGACAGGAAACAAACATGAGGTAGTGTGAATCTTTATCAGCAGCAGTTTCAGAGGTAGACGGGAGTTACCAGCATAGGAATGTAGGAGTCCTGACTGTCTGCACTGTCTGGTGTCCCCAGATGGTGCAGGTGTCAATATGCTGAAGCTGTGGGGTAGTTAGGCTGGGTACAGGCTCATTCTGACCTCTCTGTCAGTATGTGTGCATGAATCTATGCTGTGCAATAAAGACGTGTGAACATTGCCAGGGGAGAGCTCTTTGCTGTGTTTTCTTTCACTGGAGACATCGCTGATGACAACTTTCCCACAATGTTAAATACCTGTTGTTATATAATTGTATTTATTTCATGTTCTTTAGCATATAAGGATATAAAGCTATTGGAGAGTGTCCAAAGGAGATCTGCAAAGATGGTAAAAGGCCTTGAGGGGAATCCATACAAGCAGTGATGGAGGTCACTTGGTTTGTTCAGCCTTGATGAGACTGAGGGGAAACCTCACTGCAGCTACAACCTCCTCATGGGGGGAAAACGAAGGACAGAGACAGATCTCTTCTCTGTGGTGACAGTGACAGGAGCCAAGGGAATGGCCTGCAGCTGTGCCAGGGGAGGTTTAGGTTGGATATTAGGAAAAGGTTCTTCACCCAGAGGGTGGTTAGGCACTGCAGAAGGCTCCCCAGGGAAGTGGTCACAGCACCAACCTGGCAGAGCTCAATGAGCACCAGGAAAATGCTCTCAGGCACTCTTGGGGTGTCCTGTGGAAGGCTGGGAGTTGGACTCAATAATCATTCCTGGTCCCTTCCAGCTCTGCATATTCAGTGATTTTGTGATAGCAGTGGCTACCTCAGGGCCTGGTTTTCAGCTGTGTTCTGTATTTGGCCTGGTGTGCACCGTGTTTGGGCAATGGTTATGTGAAACATGACAGTGGGACCTGGTTTTCCAAGTCCACATTGCAGAAAAAGAGGAAGGGAGAGTCAAGTTCATCTTTAGCCAGGTAATCAAAGCAATTAGATCTCAAGTTAGGTCAACAAGCAACTTGGTATGAGGCTCAGGCCTGTTTGGATGGGTCTCTAATCAACCTGATTTAGTGTGTGGCATCCCTACCCATGGAAGAGGGGCTGGAAGTGGATGATCTTTAAGGTCGCACCCAACCCATACTATTCAATGAACCTATGATTCTATGAATTCTATGAAGTTTTTGTTTACTATTGATGTAATATTAAAAAACTAAAAAAGAAAACAACAAAAAAACCAAAAAAAAGCAACTAAACAAACAAAAAACCCAAACAAAACCAAAATAGTTCATGTCCGCAAGTCTCTTTCCACACCTTTATTTTTGTGATTTTCCATTGCCTCATCTGCTGTCATCTGCTTGCTCTGGGAGATTTCCTTGCCAGTCGAGTGTCTTGGGAGAGGAGAGGCAATGCTTGTCCTGCAGCAGCTTTCTCTTTGTTAGGCACTTTGTCTCTCTTCCACATTCAATTCACTAGTGCCCTGTAGAAAAGAACATATTGCCTGACATGATAGCACAGTTTAATAAGTGGTTAAGTCTTTCTATGTTCCTGATATCTTGGCTTTGATGGAGATGGAAGGAGGATATTAAAAGCTTTCAGTAACAGGCATGTGCTGGAAGGACAATCTTGATGCTGTCCTTTGGTAGCACATAAAGGTTAAGTGTAAGAGGGATATTGTGCATTAGTGATTACACAGGAAAGTATTCTGTATCTCTTAATCATCTTTCTTAGGCATGCCTGTCTTAACTTTTCTGTTTTGGCAGGTTCTTAATTTAGAGAAAATTACTTTTTTATTGCAAAAGTAGTCAGTCCAGGTAAATTATGAGTTTTCCCCCTTTTTGCTTTAGAACATCTGAGCCTCCAAGGCAGTAATTGTTCCCAATCCTCTTCTCCTGGCTCAAAAGCTCTGTAGAATTACTGTTATCAGTTTTCTGTCCTATGCCAGTATATTTGAACAGCAGGGATGCTGCAGCACAGAATACAGGACTAATAATTGCTCTGCTTCATGTTCCTGATGTTTATGACCTGTTGTCTGGAGCACAGCAGAATTGTGGAAAGCATCTCAGCCTTAGGAAAGATAGATGCTGAAACTAAAGCAATATTCTGTTGAAGAGACTGATGTAAATAAGAATCCAGAGAGCTGAAAATTTTCCTTTCTAAGCAGTTCCCTACTAATTTATGCCACTGAGCTGGTCTGTGAGTACCTGCTATGGCTTTCACGGGGCTGGCTGATCACATGATTTAGTCTAGATATTTTTTCCTTTGACTGCTGCTCCATGTGTTTCTATTCTTTTTGCAAATGACAGCTCTGCTCAGAAGGGCCCAAATGGCCAGAAGAGAATGCAGCTGCTGATGGCAAGAGCAGACACTCTATCAGAGCACTCTCAAGGTGCTGCTCCCAGAGCTGTCATTTTCCAGGGGAAAAGGATGCCCCAAGCAGGCAGGCAGAAGGCAGACAAGCAGTGTGCACAGAGGATAGTGGTGAAGAGGATGCAGGTGAATGGGCAGCGTTTACAGTGAGTAAGGAAACTTCTAGCACAACATCCAAACTTAGATAAAATGTGGAGACAAGAAGAAAGCACAAGGTGGAAAGAGACAAGGATCAGAGCATGAAGAAGCATATTCAGAAGAGCAGAGAAAGGGGAATGAACAGATTGATGTAGTATCATTTTTTACACAAAATAAAGGAAGCAAATTGTAGTACTAGACTGAAGACATATCTATGTATACATACATTTGTGTAGATATTTACTTCTACATCCATGTATAGAAAACGCACACATTTTCTTAATAGTGTCTATATGAACATCTACTGCTAGTATAAAATGATTCTTGTAGTCTTAGTGCATAGATTGAAAAAGCTTATGAACCCCTTTGCTCTGAGAGATAAGAGAGCTTCTCTACTTCTCAGCAGAGGGAATATTCTGTAGCGTTTCAATACCATTATCTTATTCTAGTTCCTCTGTAATTTTGTGAAGTGGATGTAGAGACTTGGATAATTCAAGTGTATGAGTTAATAAATTACAGTTAGAGTATATCCAGTTACCATAATGGCTCTTAAATAATTAAACAAAGCAATCTTAAAAAGGATCCAGCTACACTGCACTAACTAGAAAGGTGTCATAAGAGTTACTAAAAACCTATCCCTTAAAGTTCCATTCCACTGTGTACATACAGCACAATTAGTGTCTGCTTTGTGGGTATAAATCAAAGGCACAGAGTGCTTGTAGGGAATTGAGCTGAATTTAATGATGAGAACTGTGTGGGTTATGAAAAATGTGGCTGATGAGGATCTACCAGATGAACCACCAAGCCTTGCTGCAACTGGCTGTAGCCCCCTTCCAGGTCGCTACAGGAATTAATTCTTATAATGTCCCTTCACACTTTTCAAAGAGGACACAACTTTTTAAATCAAGATCTGAAGTAAGAATGTTATTGGAAGACATTGGTGTGTATCGACCATGCTTCAATCAGGCCTTGAAGTCCTGATGAAAGCAGAAAACAATGCTCTTGTAATTAGTTCCACCAACATCTGACAATTTATTTACATAGGTGAAGGATACAAAATTAGCCCTTTCTTAGGATTCTTGCAGGGCCAAAATTTGTATTTGATAGCAATGAGTTAATAATGGGCTTTATGGAAATTTAATTAATTTTTAAAAAAATCCAGAAGCCTAAAACAAAAGGAAAAATATATTTTAGAATAATATCCTCATTGAATTCTCATTCACATAAAAAATTAATAGTGATATAAGCATAGTTCTTTTTCATGGGAAGCTAGACATACTGTCTGAAAACTGAGTAAGGTATATATTATGTATATGCTATATGTAAGGTATATGTATATGCCATAAAGCATATCAGCAAAACACTCTCTGGAAGAACTTTACTCAGAGGCTTTTTACTGTCTGTGGTATTTCAGATGTTCTCGCAGCAGGTGGACCATATATTGTGTTACTGTCTTTGAAAAATTGCAGGAAAGCAGCTGGTGAAATACAAGGTGTCATCCAACACTTGTTTCATCTACAGTAAAGCAGACCAGTAATGCAGGTTTCTATGATTTACAATAAAGATCCAAACCACATACTCTAGACAACTCATTCAGTGCTCTTTTAATAAGAACTAAGATTTATATAGTTCCTCTCATCCCTCAAATATCCCAAAGCATTTTATGTACTCCTTCAAACACCATTTCTGAGAGGAAATAAAAGGCCCATGAAGAACTTCTTGAGCAGGAGACAGTTATCTGAAAAATATGCAGTACACCAATTTGGGACAGGAAGTGAAGGACAAAGATATCAAAAGAGAATGACAGTATATATAATTAGATTATATTATGAATAAAAGCAATTTGTCTAAGCACCCTGTTACTGGAATCTAGCCATTAAACTTCAGGATTTCACTTCCCTTAGGAGAGACTTTGTATTTCTTAATATATAATGTAAAATCAATCCAACTCTGAGTGTTGAAATACTTTCCTATGTGTGCAGCTGCAATGAGAATGTATTTTTGTCACTGGTAGTTACACTGCCTTAGTATCCAAAATAAATCAGATGCTGTTCAGTTGCTGTAGATAGAGTTCTGGAACTGGGGAAAAAAGATCACAGGACAAGCAAAAAAAATTAGGGATGTACAAAAAAATACAATGGGTGATAATGCACTTATTCAATGCCTTCTTCACACTTAGAATTTGTCCTGATAATTAAGCCTGATTTGTCATTCTCATTTTCCAAAAACCCTCAGTTTTCTTGCTTCACGTCTGTGGGGGTTGTTTTCACCTTTATGTCAATCAATGGGGATACAAGGAGTGTTCTCCCACAGACAGACTGGATCTAAATCTGATTTAACTTTCATACCATGTAAATGCAGGATAAAGCAGGATAGCCTTTGATGTTCTGGTTTGTTTGTTTGGTTTTTTTTAAATAAACACTATGAGCAGCAGTGTGTGATATTTTTTAATTCCTTTCCTTGCCCTTTTGAGTTTTCAGGAGCCCTGGAGAGGGTGCCTCTGCGAATCATTTATTTACAGACAAGGGAAGGGAGGTTTATTGAGTAGTGAAAATATCATCTTGTTTTGTTGCTGTATTTTCCACTTTTATTTTGAGAGATTAACCTGTACAAGAAAAGCACTTTAATGGAATACAACTGTTCTGTGAAGAGGGCCTGAAGAGATATCTATGCAGTATTTATATGCTGTCTCAATTACCACTGCAAAATAGTTTGATGATTCAGCAAGGGGCTCTAAAAGTATCTTCAATAATTCTTTCCCATTTAGATCTCTAAAGAAGAATCAATTTTATACCATTGCCTGGTCTTTTATTGCCTTTAGGTCCCACATTTCAGTACAGAAAGTACACCTGTAATCCTCTGTGAGCTGGAAATGCAGATGAACCAGGCAACAAAGCTCTGCTGAATGGAAAGCCAAGAGTTTGCAACAATGCAGGCTGCTCTGTACAAGATACTGTGAGGTGAACTTGCCTGGTTTCTGGTTATGTTAAAAAAAAAGGATTGGGGATATACCCCGCACACAACCCTCTCAACAGAAATGTGAGGCAGCAAAGGAAATGTTTTTCTTTAAATTGTTTGCGCAGTTACTGTGCAAAGCAAACATATAAATTTTCATTGTCTCCCAAGGCAAAAGCCCAGGAGCTAAGACAAGTGAGGAGAGCAAGAGCAGCCACTGGAAAGAACTGATGCAGAGCCCTGTGTGGGAGATGCTGTAAAGCAGAATATTCTCTGCCACGTCAGGAAGAGCAGCAGGGGAGTTGGGACAAGTGTCAGTCGCTCAGGAACACACCAGGAGCTGCTGTTGGGAGCACTGTGACAAGTTATATGGAGCACCAAGGGATACTCCAGACTTTATCAAGAGTGAGGCAATCATTTCCACCACCATAAAAGTATCTTGGCAGGCAAGGACTATAAATGTAATAAAAGAGGGGGGTGGGGGGAAATGTTGTCTGTGCCCATAAAAGAGGACAGTGATTGTGCAGTTATAGTGCTTCATAAAATCCTTCAAGTTAGCAGGAAGAGAAGAAATTGGGCAAAAAGATGAGTATGAAGCGACACATTATATTTTTTCTGGAAACTGGGAATGTGTGTGAGGGAAAACATTGTTGGATCTTAGTCTGATTTTATACCCCTCTATAAACAGCAGCTATTGGCCACTGTTGCAGACAGGACTCAGCAGGCTGAACCTGTTCTCTAATTCAGTATGGATATGGTTTAAATTTCTAACTAAAATAAAGGATAATAGTAAGACTGACAGAACCAAAATTATTTAATTTATTAAGTATATATAGTGTTGTGACATGCTTTAGGACAAAGAATCATGCAAAGGGCAATGTGGGAACTGAGAATCAGGTGAAAACTTGTTTCTGCAATTTTGGTGGGTTTTTTTTTTGTTTTTTTTTTTTTTTTTTGTCTAGGAAACCGTGGCAAAGAGCAAACAAGAAACACAGCTGGTTTGGGTTTTTTTTGTTTTGTTTTTTTTTTTGATAGCATTCTATATTGTCTGCACTGGTTTTGTATAAAATTTTTCTTATGTTGTACTCTTTTCTGACCTAAATGATCACATTCATAGCTAGCAAATGACTGATATAAACTAGATCACCAACAACTGGTGAAAAAAGCCCAGTTCTGTCAGTTCAGAAGAAAAATTTGTGGTGGTCCTTTAACTTTTGCCTTATTTTCTTGAAAGAATCTTTGAGTGTGAATGGTTAAGTTCAACATATTTTGTAGTCATCCTAAACATTAACTGAGGCAGTGCTGAAAGTTTTGTGGTTTACCCTAATTTATTCAGGCTTTATTCTGCTTCTGTGAGATAGGACATGGTAGTGGGTAAGGACTCAGGCTTAAAACACGTGCCACTGCAACAGGAGATTTCAGTTGTTTAGATATAGCAGTTAATGAGAGCTGTAATAGCTCTCTGGAGATACATAAAAGGCTACTAATGACTAGTTCATTTATAAGTGATGAAGATCTCTCAAGATCAAAATCCTTCCAAAAATACAATAAATAGAGAGTTGTGAACTTGCAGGGGTCTTGACAGTAGTACACTGTCACCTCAGTGATGAGATTTCTTTAATGCTCAACTTTTAATGGAACTATTTTTCATTTGTAAAATCATGCAAGACATTTAATTTACCTTTCTCCTTCTGCTTCATATCTCTGCTTTGCAGAGCACAGTGGTTTATGGCTACCAGATGTCGACATTTTCTCAGTCACATCTATTTTTTTTTGCATGAAACTTCAGTTTCAGTGGTGTTAGAAGATTTTATGCAATTCTGTGCAACAGCAATGTGTTCAGTGGCTCTTTGTTCCCAGGGGGACTCACAGGCTCCACTGCTTGGATGGTCAGTCCATTTGGGAAGCTTCAGAACCTCTGTGCAAACATAGATCAGCTGGGAAACAGCGGTGCATCAGATCTCACCTTTGCTGAAACGTCAGTGCAACTCTGTATTTTTGCCTAAAAAATACTTATTAGAAATACTGAACACCCTAGAGATAAATATTTGAAATTCATGTGACCCTCTCCAAAACACCATCTAATCTCTGGGCACAGAAACACATGGCCATATGTGAGCACTGGAAAAATTTCTTTATGTATTTATCTCTTTTCCTATTTTAATCTGATTTTTATGTCAAAATTTTATATTTTGTGTGCATAGTTTTACAGAATAATCCAACTAAGTAATTATTTGCAGAAGTATTTAATTTTGTTTTGTTGGTAAATGAATACTTTGTTGTTTACCTGGATCCTTGACCTTGGGGCAAAGCTTAACCAAATCTTACCACAAGAGTTTTTCTGAGTCACTGGGAGCTGGACATGATGTACAGCCCTGTACTATCAGCAAATTAATTGTATGACTTGTGTATAAAACCTGTTCTATTATTCTTTAGTTCCCTCATGGAATACTCAATGAAATAATGCAAAATAAATCTCTGTTATGCTTTGCATGCAGCTCTCTCTTACTCATGTGGGATGACTGGCAAGACAGCCATTAACTCCAGCAATTGACAATCAAGTCCATGATTTGAAAGTGAATTCAAATTACAATGGACAGCATTAGTGTTCCAGGAGCTGGAGAAGCAGACGGTGGTTCATGACCTGAAAAGTATCGAGCATCTGTAACTTTCACTGAAGTCAAATTATAAATGCTTGACACCTCCCAGTGCTTGTCCTGCTATTCTGAAATGCAGATTGTGACTAGAGGAGAGAAAATGGCAGTTTAGCAGGAATAATTCTTTAGGGTTAAGTAATCAGAAAATTCATCAGCATCTGAATTATGTTAAGAGGGATGGAGCAGATCTCTTTGTACCAAAAGTGAAATTTTAATATGCCATGCATGGATGAAAGGGATTTTGACCATTATGTCACTATAAAAATTAATACAGCTGTGAATAATAATGGCAATCCATTCCAATAACATGGATATTTATATAATATTGCCATCTGATAATGGTTAGATCAGTAAGGAGTTGTAATTACCACTATTGATTAGCTCTAAATTATGCATATTGATGACTAATGCTGAAATAATGTGTTGTTTTTCAAAATCCTGTCTTCCTTTCACACACTGCTTCTTGATCCCATTCAGCTCTCCAGTCTTTTTCATTAGTAATTGCACTTGTGAGGGCACTGGCACTCACCCCTTATGACTTGTCCATTAGGATTTGTCTGAGAGCAACTACTACCATTTAATACATATTAAAAAAAAAAATAAAAGGAATTCCAGTCTGATTTAATCCTAATGGCACAAAAGTAAATAAGATCCTGGATTAACAATGATCCCAACATTACTAATAACAAGAATAAAAATTACTGTGTTACTAAAAAGTTAAATAATCTATTTATAATATCTGTTTTCATGAGATCAGTCAGATTGACACAAAGGCCTATTTTTCAAATGGTGGTGAGAATGGTAAAATGAAATACACATTTTGGGGGATTTCCAAAGTCTTTTCCACATGCCAGGATATATCACTTTCTCTGCATTACTCACCATCTTTGAGCAATGAAGAGGAAAATTTAACTTAGCCAGAGGGTCATTAGGAAAGTGCAGCAGAGCTCAGATCTGTTTCTTGTGGTTTGACCTGTGGTTATTGGGCATTGAGATTTTTTGCACTATTGACTCTTGTTGAATTAATTCAGTGTACAACTTTAGTACCTACAAGTGTAGTTCCCTGGTGCCTGGGACTGCATACAGATCTCAGAGGTTTCATTTTTCATGTGATGTAAAGGGAGATTTAGGCAAAAAAAGCAAGTTAGGAATGTGCACTCAGAGGATGGATGAGGTCTCATTTCGGCAAGAGCTATAGCTTTCTTCCTCCTCCTCTCTCTTTTTGCCCTCTGTTATGCTTGAAAGAAAACTGCTCTAAGATGGAGAACCCAGGATTTTTCTCCTGGATTAGTGATGTGCAAGACCTTGATGGATGTAAGATGCAACAAGAGCATATGATCATAGGCACATCAGTATTAATTATTATGCGGTATTTGATCAGCTTGACCCTTTCAGAGCTCAGGGCTCTCTCCATGCAATCTGTTAAATTTGCCAAGCATCTGTGTGCTTTTCCAATCTTCACTGTCATCCAGAAATGAGCAGTCCCAATAAAGGTCTTTTAGAGGTTTTCTATCTGGAAGCTAGAGCCCAAAGTCCTCTTTAGGAAAAGCCCCTACAGTCTGTCAAAGAGCTCATGTGATGATGTTTCACTCGTGTCTTTTTTAAAGATGCAGGAGAAGCTGCACTTCACCTCCAGTACAAGTGGTTGGAACCTTACTCACAAAATGTGACCCTGGTCAAGGGCCTTTCTCATGCACAGTGGTTTAAAAGAAGCTGCACCTTTCTGTTCAAGCAGAATCTATGTCAGCAATAGGGATGGAAATCCTCTTCTCTGCTTGTGCAGTCTGCTGCCTGAGAGGAATCCAACAGGTGATGTGTTATATAGAAAATGTTGGTGGTGCCATCAGGTATCACTGCAAATAAAGATGTAATCTGCAGCTTCCAGACAGTGGTTGGTATGATGCTCGTGTGACTCTGAACAGACTGGATGGGATCATCAAGCCACTGTAAAACTCCTTTCTTACTCATTTCACCTTCCAGCCCAGGTAGAAAGAAAGAGATAGGGATCTATCCTATTGTCCAGGGCAATTTTTAGGCATGCACAGGGTGTTCAAGGCCAGGAAGAGAAACCTGCTCTGCCTGAGGTGCCTCAGTGGTAGGCACCAGCTGAGCTGAGCACCGTTTGGATTTCCTCCTTCCCCTTCTGTTTCACTTGCCAACTCCTTTTCCCACCCTCCACACTGATCTGGCTCAAATTTCTCTGACACCAGTCATTTCACAAGCTGTTACTCTCCCTGGTACCTTCAACTGCTGCATTGTCCAAGGTCAAAATATTTCAACTTAGTTATCAGAAAAAAAAAAAAAATTGATGTATCTAGTCCAAAATGTAGGTTATTTAGAGGGAATAACACGAGGTGCAGTTGATATGAGAAGGAGGTGGTATAGCCATGTCTTTCAGCCCTCTGAAATATGAGAGGTAAGGGGCTAATGATCCTCTTCCAGCTGTGAAATATTAAGACACATCTAAAATTTTTCTCTTGCAGATTTTGCCTAAAAGTTGATTTATTGGTACTTTGATGCTCAAGTATATTCAGTAAATAGGACCACAAATGTGGCCATGTTTCTGACTTTATAAACCTGATGAATTATTGGATGTAAGACCTGTGGTCAAAAGTGAGTGCAATGATCTCAGCCCTGTTTCTAGTGGTCAGATGTCCACCCTACTCATTGGCCCCTGCAGTCCTTCCAGATGACAGGATGACAGCTTACTTCTGGAGGCATGTTTGCAGAATAAATAGCTTTAATAACATGCTTGTCAATTCATGACAAAGAAGTTTTCTTTTTTCATTCCTTGTTCTTTTCACATTCCAGGCAGAAGCTGAACAATTCATTACCTCTTTGTAATGTAATACATTCTGCCTTTAAAGGGAAATGTCACATTCCAGCTGGAGTTAGTCAGTACTGATGTTTGATGTTTTATCAATAAAAGGGAAAAGTGGCAAAGCTGTTTTTTACTCTTTGTTCTACTCTCTTAGCTCACCTGGTCACCAGTCACTTTTCCCCTTTTCCTGCACAATATAACATAGCACACCCAGGAGCAAAAGGATTTCAAGGGTCAAACTCTGCTGCCTAAGCCTTATGCAGTCACAGTAAAACATCCAATTCTGCTGACATATAGTCCAGAAAAAAAAGGATATTTTCCTTCATCTTCTTTGTGGCCTTTGGCATAATTAAATTAGAAAAATTTAAAATTATTTTTCTTCATTTGAATCACAGAATCAGTGAATGGTTGAGGCTGGAAGGAACCTCTGGAGGTCAAGCAGGGCCATTTAGAGTCATTTACCCAGGACTATATCCAGATGCCTTTTGAATATCTCCAAAGGTGGAGACAACCCCCCCTCAGCAACCTGTGCCCGTGCTCGGTCACCCTCACAGTATATTTTTCCTGTTGGATCCGTCTTGTCTGGAATTCATCCCCTATATCCTATCATTATTTTTATAAACTGCCTTAATAACATGCACTGCTGCCTACTACAACAGCAATGTGATTTTTATGGTCTGTGATGGCTATAAATTTCACCCTTTTCTAAGCATCTTTCTTGGCATGAACATTTTCATACAACAAAATCAAAGACTTCTGCTATACTAAAAAGTCAAAAGTAACCAAGACCATTTTCTTCCCCTGGAGCAATTAGCTTGCTGAAACTCTGTGGCTTCCAAACCAGGGTGACTACATCCAAACTTCCTCTTAGGAGTGATCCCTGGCCTGTGCTAACTCCCAAAATGTTTGGGGGACTGCTGGTTGGCATGGACCAGAACAGCACCAGGGACCATCTGAGTGATTTAACGGCGCAATTGAATATCCATGTCTGGGGATATTTCCTGGCAATGTTTACTGTACTGTGCAGACACAGCCATAAATTCTACAGAAAAGCTGCATTCATGTGGCTATTAGCTAAACAGGAAGAAACCTTTGACCTGGAAAACACTTTGTGTGCTGCTCTGTCATTGAAAGTGTGTATCTTTTAGACAGCTGTGGGAAATGGGTACTTGGGTACCCAGCCCGCTGCTCCGTTTGCTGTGAGCATTACTGGAGCATTATACAGAAGAGGGAGGAGTGCCAATGCAAACCTTCTCCCTAAATTAACTTCACAGCTGAGTTAACTCCACTGATATCAAAGTAAAGCAGAATTTCAGACAAATAAAGTGGAGAATCGCAGTGCAGAAGAATTCTTCCCCCGTCTCACACCAACTAGTTATTTCCCTTCCAGGGCTTCAAAGGGGAAATAAGGCATTCCTACACACTGAGCTTTGAAGGTGAGCTGCTTTGTGAAAACTCCCTGCAGTGCTGTGTTGCTGAAACCAACAATCTGAAAATGTTAGCTCAGCTTTGCTATAACCTCGCTTTCAAGTGGCTGCGGAGGCTAAACACAAATCAAGCAATTTCTTGAACTATATCTGAAAACACAAAACAAAAACTAAAGAAAAACCTCAACAATCTGAGTTGTGTGTTCCCAGGTTCTGTATGAACTTTCAGGCCCTGCTCACATTTCACTTCATGTCCTGAGGAGGCACAGAAACCCTGGTTTTTTTAGCATTTACCTATTAATTGCGAAGAGAAACAGGCTCCCAGCAGGGCCCAGTAAGGTGTTCAGCCTGGAATACCTGGGCTAAAAGAAGCTGGATGAACACAGCTAGGAAAGGCCAGGTATAACTCTGCCTTTTACTGCATATGCCACATGGCCTATTTCAGTCCTTCAGTCCAGCCAAGGCATCAGACAGTTTAATGCTTACAGAAAAAATACAAATAGATGTTTTGTTACTTGGGTTGATGGTTTTACAAGGCTTCCTCATCTGGTGTATCCACACAGAGCCAATGTCACACACATCAATGCAAAAGTGTTACATTTCAGTGTACAGCCCTGTGCAATAGCATTTGTTGTATGTGTTAGTAATGCAATTATTAATTTCATGTTAGAGAAAACTCTTTGTTGGCTTACAGGAATTATAAAAAATTATTTGGTGGGAAATATTTCACAGTGCTCCTCACTTAGACTCATGCAGGTTGGAAAAGACCTCTGAGATCATCAAGTCCAGCCATTAACCCAGCACTAAACCCTGTCCCCAGGTGCCACATCTACACATCTATTAAATACCTCCAGGGATGGTGACTCCACAGCTGCCCTGGGCAGCCTGTTCCAGTGTTTTTACTCTCTCAGTTCATCAGTGATAAACTGTCCTACTACTTATCACCACTCCCTTTTGAAAACTGCTGTGAACTTACAAAGGTTTATCCCATGTCCATTGAAGTCAATGGGATATAAGAGGTCTTTTAACAGCAAATTAATTTTTCTGGTGGATTAAATGGCTTTAGGTAAATGGCAAATTAAGTAATGTAAATTACCATTAGCCTAAAATGTTATTTTAACATTATAAGTTTTACTGCAGTTTCCAGACTGATCTCAATTACACTGGTGTGAATGCAGATGGCTGTTAACCTAGAGCTACGAACCTTTTTCTTAACATTTTCTAATAGAATAGATCAGAATCCAGACCCCTTTTTCTTCTTGGTAGGATTTCAAATGCAGGTTTCCTTTGCTAGTTTTCTAGCTGGTATTTCTGTTGCACTCACCAATAATCAAACACACTGTTCTTTATTAGACTCAGCCTTCTTGAAAAACAATTTTTTTTTTCTTTCAGCATTCTGAAATGGTCTTTCTTTGGAGAAGAAAAAGTGATGCTGTTGCATAGGTAACTTTCTACCTTAATGTAAATCCTCACTTTCTTTAAGAAGTTATTAAAAAAAACCAAAACAACCAAAAACCAACCAAAACCTGAGTTTTTCTCTAACTCCTATTGAACAGGGACAAGAAAAATGTCATTTTTACCACTATGGAATGACAATACTTTAATGTTTGTCTTCCTACTAAAATCTAGACAAAGTTTATTTTCTCTAGGTAGCCTTGTAGGTGCATAAATAACGGGGTTTATAAACAAGTGTCCCTATCCATATGGTCACCCATCTGGTAGTGATGAATCCCAAGAGAGACATCAATTACTCGAAGCAAAAACATAAAGTTAGGGAAAGCTACTAAGACATTAGTTATACACTTTGCAAAAGATAAATTCTGATATCACCATGATAATTAATATTTTTCTAAAGTGTCTCTCATCTTGAATGACCCTGCAGGTACTTTCCAAGGAGGAATTATAACAGACGTGATTTTATGATATGCAAGGGAATTAAAAATAAAATATCTTTCTGGGGAAAAGTTCAGTGTTGGAGGGATGAACACTTACATGAACCTGCAGTTAAAGACTTATCTCACTATGCTCTAAATTCAGAGCCTTCCCTTGGAAATGTGTTTCCAGTGTAGTAGAAATGAGAAATTTGACCTGTGGGAGTAGTGACTTCTTGGGACTGTGTGTCCCTGTATGAGTGGGTGTGTCATGTTAGGACAGCAAATCCCAGAGCTCCCTTTTTGTACATTTCTTATCTGATTACCTTTCTGTCTTCCATCAAACAGATGGAGGAACAGGGGCTTAAGGTCAGCATGAAGACTCTCTGCAAAAACACACATTTTCATCCCATATTTGTGGGTATGGCAAGGCTTGTCTTTGGCAAGTTCTTTGGAATGTGTCTGTGCTAATTGCCAGTGTGCTTTGGCAGAGCTGCTGGATAGAGCTTGACAGCTCTTTCTTAAACCTGTCTGCTCCTATACTTGGATTATCTGTAGAGCTCAGTATTCCTCAAAAGAAACGAGTCTGTGTAAGGAACCAGAGCAGAGGTGTTTTAAATTGTTTTAAAGCTATATCTAGAGTTATCCCTTTTTTGGGGGGGACATGAATGCTCCTGTCAGCTTTTTGTTCAGCACAGTTGCTGCCCCTGGTCTTGTTTTGTGGTATGTGATTCTCTGTGTCTCATACCCAGAGTCCAGACACATAGAAATGAGCTCTTGCCTAGGGAGAATCAGATTCTAAATATTATACATATATTGGCTTCCAGGCATAGGAGTCTCTTCTTGGATCTGGCTTAAGAAGTAAAAAGTGCACTTCAGGGAATTAACATCTTTTGTTAGGAAGTATTCACATTCTTTCCAATGGCAATTGCAGGGTACTACCACTAATCATTCCTGTCAATTTTTAGTAGTTAGATACTATTCGAGTGAGATTTGAGGAAATTAACTAACTAAAAAGCTCTCAACTGAATATTTTGGAATACAGAATGATTAATCTTCCAGTAAGATCTGAAAGAATTTCTGATGTTTAGAGTGTTTTGACTAGTAGTCAGGGGGAAGATTTTCAAAGGTCAAGACAGAAGAGAAATGCAGAATCTATCCAGGGAAACATTGGAGTTTGCTATATAAGCAAGTTAAATTTACATCAAATCTAAGGGGAGATTAACATTATTTAAATTTTCAGTGCTAAAAAACAAATGACTATAAAGTATACTATTCTACCACAGTGGTGCACTACACATGCATTAAGATTAGGGAGCTCAAGCTATTACTGTAGGTATGCATGGTTATTGCAAAACTTTGGATCAGAATTTAAGTTTCTGTAAGATTTTCTGGGTGCAGTTAGCTTGTATCATCCAGATGTCTGCATTAAAAGAAATTATAGCAAACCACGTTTCTCCTGTGATTAGTGGCTATAAAGGCTGTAACACATCATCCCAAACACACAGTGTTCCAGGGCCTTTGAGTCAAGTGTGATCACTTTATCAGAAAAAAGCTATGTACTCATAGCTGTCAGTGCTGGTAACTCAGTTTGGAATATGGCAGTCACACTGTGCTGTGCTCTGCTGGCACTTTATTGCCAGCAGTAACAATTCAATAACACCTCCATAACCCTATTGCCATTTGCTCATCCCCGAAGTTACACCAAGGAAAAACTTCTCTACAGAAAATGTCCTTGTAGGGGTGAAAATTGACATCACGTGGAGATGCTGGAACATAACCTGAAGACAATATGAATAAAAATGGGACACCACCTTTATTGCCAGCAGTGACACAGGGGAAAAAAAGCCTAAGCTGTGTGTATAGTGGGTTCAAATATGAGAGCTGGCTCTTGGGGAGATGACTCTGGGAGTCAGAAACACTTTAAGTGGGTGTTTAAGTAAACACTGGAGCAAACTGCCCTGACACACATCCTCCAGACCTTTGGTGGGCTCATCTCTGTGACTCTAACTGTGGAAAACCCCAGCTCTGGTTATCACAAAGTGGGTGCTGGCTTGACTTGGTAGAGCTGGAAGTAATGAGAGAAAAAAAATCTTGGATTTTAAACTGAGCTTGTTTGATACGAACATCACTGGTATGCAATGCTTATGCTCCACAGTCACTTTGAGGTGCAGAAGCACAACATAAACAGCAATCACAGAGAACTTTTAGGACTAAAATTATCTACAGTAAAATAGGTATAATGAGATACTGAACGAAGAGAAATTTGTTCCCACATTGTTAGGAGGGCTGAAGGGGTTGAATCTGTGTCTCTGAATAGCGTGTTACTACTTATCAGCCTGAAAGACATCTGGAGATAGCTCAGCTGTTATAATACTCATATTTCATATTGAACATAGCATAAATTCTCATATAAATGTGTTACTGATTGTGATGGTGCAGTTTAATTTGAGCTTTTAATTTTGTTTATTTAAATATAACTATTTCATATTGATTTGTAAGAGTTACATATGCAGGCTGTGCTGTGCATATTGCATTTTCCCTCAAAATTTAACCTGAAGATGTGAGGTGAGAAATATGGAGTTTAAATCCTCAGAGAATGAAGGGGGAATTGGTAGATGAATAGAAATGCTTATGAGAAATTCAGATAATAATCCAATAGCTCAAATAAGAGGAAACCTTTGTGGAACAAGAGAAACCTACTGATGCTCTGTGACTGTGTAGTTGATTTTTGAGATCTTTGTGTTTAATAGTAAAGAAGCTTTTATTGCAGTCTACTGAGGAAATGGCAAATCACATCTGGGGATTCAGGGTCTGGGGAGGAAGTGAGTAACCTTGAACACCAATTTGTCTAGTTTAGCTAGAAACAAGCATTTTTCTGCTCAAAGGGCTTATTTGTGGACAAAACATCAATGTGAGTCTTTAAAACATTGATTTTTCTCTGGGAAGCTGAGACAGTGAGGAGGATATTTCCCAATGAGTGGTAAAGGCCTCAGATTACTTGAGTTTGACACTTGCAGCCTAATTGAAGGAGTCCAGTGTGGGGCCTATTTATGACCAAACATAAGGGACATACAGTTTAGCTGAAATATTCTGAAGAGAAGCAGAGAGATATGTCCAAAATGCTGTCTCCAAATGTGAATGACCAGCTGTGAAAAGGGGTGCAGGAGGGAGAGGTGGTCAGTTAACTCATAAGCTCTTCACAGCTATAAGGGTCATGATAATTCCTTATACCTGGGAAGGAAGCAGGGAATTGTCTTCTCAGTTAATTGTGCATTAATATACTTTTCCAGGCTTAATTACTTACTGTCTCTTTCTGCCTTATTTCACCCCCAAAATGTTCTGTTTGTTTTTAAGAATTACTGAGTTAAGGATCCAATGGCCTCCTACTGCTAAGTCCTGCAATGTGTGATTTCTTTCAGCAGCTTCAGTCAAAAAACTTGAATTAGTGCCACTTGACAACTTGATTTCCCAAATAATGTTATGAGATCTTATGAAAAACCTTTTAAAAGTTTATTCTGCACATCCATTAGCCACACACTTATTGAATCTCCATGAAACTGTGACTGGATTGGTAAAACAGGATTTCCCTTGACAACTTTTATCCAGCACATTGTGTTTATCCATGAACAAAGTGGACTTACTCTTTGTTAAAGCTTCTACCATCTTGTGAGTGATGGAAGCCAGACTTACTGGTGTGTCTTTCCCAGGAGGAATGACCTAGAGGGTCTGTTATTGCTTCTACACGTGTTTTTCTGCAATTGTATCATTGGACTGATGTCACTGTCTCACTATCTGAAGATAAAAATGTCAAGGGGTGCAGTGTGGAGCATCATCATCTGTGGAGTGGCATCCTCATGTGGAAAACACTGTAGTAGTATGTTGATATGGACATTTCCTACACCTCCAGCATGAAGAAATCATGCTCCCATTCTGCTGGAAAAATAACCAAAATAGTGATGATGTGTGCTCTGAACTTCACAAGTGGCCAGTAATACAGTGTCCAGAGTAAAGCATGCTGTCATGGGTTTCATAAGGCTGAGATTTCTTCATCTGAGTGTAAAGTCTCTCCACCAGATTGGAGAGCTGAATGAGCAGAAGTCTGCTTCACCTTCTCACGGGACCTTGCCTCTCTCATCTGAGGATTCCTACTTGAAAGAAATTAATACCTTCTTTTATGTAGATTTTATTTCAAAGACATTCTTCTAAGCAGGAAAATTACTGTCATTTTTGACAAAGCCCAACTTAAGAGTCTCTAAGTGCCAGGGCTGGGCACCAGTTCAGCCCCAGTGAAGCCAAGAGTGGCTCTTTCCCTTGGTAGCCCCTTCCCCTGGGTGACCACGGGGAGAACCTGCTGGGAGCACCATGGGCAAGCCTTGTCCTGGGCTGAGTTCTGGCCCAGGGCAGTGGCTGTGCCCCACAGCTCTGCTCCTCAGCCCCTGCCCCAGCTGTGCCTGTGCTGCACTGCAGCCCTGCACGGCTTGGCTGTGGCTGCTGCTGGGAACAGCTCCATCCCTGAGCCACAGGGGGGTGACCTGGCCTGGCCTTGTCCATCCCGACCCCATCTCTATCCCCACAGACATCTCTGATGCTCTTGCCTGGGGCTGTGGGGCAGGATCTGCCTTGTGAGCCCCTGCCCTGCCCACCCCATGGGGCAGCCACGCTGCTCCCTGCTGCCTGGGTGAACCAGCTACCCCATGGTACCTTAACAGTCAGTGGTGAAAAAAAGCAATATTCAGCTTTTGTAAGTCAAAGACCAGAGGCATCTGTGAAGAGTTTAGGGCAGTGCATACCCAGTTTTCCACAGTCCAGTGCAAGAAAGACAGCAAGCTGGAAGGCATTGACCACTGGGATGGTGCATCTGGAGCTTCTGCCCAGTCAGAAAGGCTGTGCCATCTCCATCCTTGGAGGGTTTTAAGACACAATTGGAAAAATCCCAAAGTAACCTGGACTGACCCCATAACTGACACTGCTGGAAACTGGGCTGGAGACATCCCAAGGTCTTTATCCATCCAAGTTATTCCAGGTTTTTATAATTTTAAGTTATTGTTAGTCATATATTTTAATAATAATTCCAATAAAGAGTGGATCTGTGCTAAGCAGAAAACAACACAAATTCAGTATTGTAGACACCTAGTTTGATTGACTTTATTTCTTGACCCTTATTCGGTTTCTTTTATATTTTGATGGAATATTGAATTTTTCAATTATGACATGTTTCAGTTTCAACAGCACGTGACAAGAATGGTGTCTAGCCCTTCAAAAATCAAGGGAAAGAGTAAATTTCCCTATTAATAATTTAAAAATTAACTTAGCTTGCTCCGAAACTTCTGTTCTGGACCTTGTCATAGAATATTCTTTGAAGAGTTTTTCTTTTATACTGTCTGACATAGTGTTCCATTCATCTGAAAAGTGTTATTTATTTAACAACCCAAACTCACAGTTTTTATATATGATATATACAGTGAGGCAAGTCTTTAGCAGCATAAATCACTGTGTCTTTGAAATCCATGGAGGTACATTAATATTTCATAAATTGATGTCACCATTACATATCATCTCTGCATATCTATGTAAGGCATATCTCATTCACATACAAAATCTCATTTAAGGCCCCATTTCACTTAGGTATTTTAATAGTTGCCAAAATTTAAGCATGTCGTTCAGTTGATTGCTAAAGAATTCATTGCATATTTAAGCACCCTCCTGAATCATAATAAGGAAAATAAGTGAGGGGTATAAAGAATAATTATAAATAGTGGAATGTGGCTACCAGCATACTGCACTGCTCTGAAACGTATATGCTCCTTTCCCCCCTCAAAAACAAACAAACAAAAAAAAAAACCCAAAGAGAAAAGGAAAATAGTGTAACTTCTCTGCAGGGCTTCTAGTGCATGATTTGTAAAGTCTGTAAATTCCTTTGCTGTTTGCTTTGCAGTTCAGTACCTTCACTTTTCAGCTTCTTTCCCTGTAACACAGACCTGTTCTTTGTCACTTGACCTCTGTTTCTCCCTTTACAAACTGCTCTTTTTCAAAAAGTCCTTCTGCTCAAAAGATTGTCAAGTGCTGTGGTTTCTATTTTCAGCTTGCACTTAAGAGCTCTTTGTTATTTTCACAATTCCTCCCTTCTTGTGACTTTTACACCACACAAAGGTCATGTAATTCCTATCACAGGAATTCTGGTAAAACACTCATCAAATTAGGCCAGTTGAACATAGGACCAAAGCCTATAATGTCTTAGATTTCATTTAGAGGATTCATTTCATTTGGATTTCAATATTCCTGAGGAAGTGAAAAGGAAAATTATACAAGACATGCTCAAGAAATAACCAAATGGATCCTTTATTAGCAGTACACTATTGTCCTCCCACAGTTGTTATGGCACAGTCCCATTTGCTAATTAGAAGAGAAACAAAGAAAGATTTTAGTGTGATCCAATGCCATCCACCATTGATACCTAAATGCAGAGCCCCTCGGAGTGTACAGAGATATAATTGAATATATGAAAAATATGATTTTGTAAGAGCAGGCAAGCGTGCACAAACAGATGAATGCAGCCATGAACACACAACACTGTTTTGTAGGGTTTTGTTTCTGTTTGAAATGGCTGACATATTATTAAAAGCTGTTGCTTTTGCATCCATGAAGAGGAACCCATTATTTTGGAACTTTGTGTCCAGAAGGTTCACCGGTGCCCGGTGAGTCTTTCTCAATAATCATTTTGGTTTTACTCAATGGAGAGAGTAGTAATTGTGCAAAAGACACGCTTTGTTAAAACTTCACATTCCGGATGATTTTCAGTTCCAGTCATTAAAGGATTATACTAATTTTATAGCTTATACTTGTTACGTTTTCCCTTTTCAACTATGCACTTCAATAAACAGGAGACTAAGGTGCCAACTGGTTGCCTATGATTCATCTTCCTTTCAAGCTGTTCTGTGGAGTACACAGGATGCAGAAATCCTCAAAATCTTTTTTCTAACGTAGAATTGTTGTTATAAAAGATGGTGTGAGCCAGTAACTGTGACATGAGTGGGAATTTAGGAGCCGTATATCCAGTGGTTTGTTGTTCAGTAGAAACTGTCAAAAATCTTCAAGGACTAATTTCTCCCTGCCTAAACTCCACCTCAGGAATGAGCAGTAGTTAACCTTTTCTTCTCCTCTTTCATTATGATTTGGTATGATTCAAGGAATGAATTCCAGTCTTCATTACCTTACTCATCCTTGATCAAATCACTCACCAAATGATGCCAATACTGTGTTATTACTTGATTTTTATATAACAGGAAAATACATGGGAAAAATTAGCACTGTTTTCATCCTTGAATCCAGACAACAGGTTTAAGACTATTTTTTTCAGCAGAACTGCTTTTTATATTATTTGTCACTCCTTGACTGCTACTTTTTTCTCCTGGCATTTATGACATGTCAGAACTTCACCCACAAAGTGAGGGAAAATATTTACTCCTTTTGCTGCACCATCTTGCTCCCAGCAGATGGGTTTCCATCTCTATTCCATTCAGGGGTGTGTAAGAGCAGATTCAAACAAGCCTAAAGGCTCAGCTCAGCTCTGCTGAACAAATTGCTTTGCTTGTGGACAATGGTAGCTACTTGTGAAAACATGTAAGAATAGATCAGTATTAAGATTACAAGATTTAGGGGCAGTGAAGTTGTCTTTTTCTTCTGCTGGAACATGTGTTTGAATCAAATCGTTCCATTCACTCAGACAGCTGTAATAAGACCAGTGAGGAAGTTCAATGTGTATTTTGTTGCAGGATAAAGTGATTGGAAAAAGTTTCTTTTCTTCCCCCCTTATTGTTGTTGCAAAAGAAGTTGAAGGAGTTTTTCTGAAATTTTGTCAAAAAAAATCAGAGGGAAAATATATTGGATACAATATTGTAATTGGGATTTTTGAGAAAACTACTTTGAAAAATAAGTTTGAAATTTTGGATTTTTTTATTGGGGGGGGATGTTGTCTTTATCTTGATGTTATTTTAAAATAAATGAGAGGAAAAAAAAAAAACAACCGCATTTATGACAGTGGCATTGCTACAATGGACTAAGGTACTTTTTTGGGGTGGTGGTATGGTTGTGAAATCTTCAGGGGTCCCAAGACTTCCTGAAAGATATTGAACAGAAGAAATGTTTCCTGTCTCCTGTTGCAATGAAACTAACTGATGCTTTGGAAAATGAAGTTATTTGGATTTTTGATGTAAATCTACTCCATAATGCAGACATTTCTGTAAGGAAACACTTGGACTTTTGATTCAAATAAAAATTATGAGTAAAAAAAATTAAGAGTAAATGTCAGTCTATAAACATGCTCATTAACTAAATCTTGCATTTGGAGTCTGCTGAATGTGGGACACTTGAGCTCAGTGGGAATTTTGAAAGCCAGTGGTCTGTTTCATATGGGGCTTCATAACTGGAGGTGGTGCTCCTGGAAGAGACTCATATCTGCTCAGAAAGATTATTTCCCCATTTATAAAGAATTATAAACTTACCAAAATAAGACATCTGGCCATTCACCTTCTTGGCAAAAGCCTCTGGAAATGATTGATGTCTCACAGTCCAGCACAAACACAAGGGTCTGCCAGTGCTCTAAATTCCTCTGTTGACTGTACCTCCAGATTAAAACCTCAGTGCTGCTCCTGCAGTCCCTGTGCTAACACAGAAGGCTCAGAGCACTGGCAGGAACAGCAAACAGACTGATACAAACTAAATTTGCTTAACTAAATTAAATGCAAGACAATGCTAAGAGGGCAGAATTAAGGGCTTTCAGAACATGTAAAAAAGGGGGAAATATATAGACTGGTTTCCCAGAGGGGGAAAATAAGACAAAATTTTAAGGAAGACACTAGGAAAGAGTTGTTTTGTTTTGTTTTTTGTGGTTTTTTTTAATATAATGTGCATATGCTCTGAATGCTTTTTGTTTTTTAACACATAATTTGAATTTGTTGTTGCTTGGAGGGTGGGCAGCAATAAGGCAGAGAAGGATCTGTGCTAGATGAAAATAGAAAGCTTTCAAAGATTTAACCATGTGGTAGAGGCAAGAAAATGCCCTTCAGTTTTTTTCCTTTCAATAATATAAGTCTGAGGAACAAAGTGGCAGAGAAGAAGTTGGGAAGAAAATGCACAGTAATTACCTTGGCTTTGAGGTTCCATGGGGATTTTTTTTTGCAGGGCCAAGTTCTCCAGTTTCACTCTTGTGAAAATTATCCCTAAATATTAGAGATCCCAGTGTGCCAGCCACTATTGTCTGTGATTTCTTAATTATGCTACACTTAACCAGATTGTGAAACTACCCTTGACACTGCCTTGGCTTGGACTGCTCCTGAAGAAAGTCCCAAAGAAGGGACTTTATTATTTTTTCATTGATCGTAGTATTTCTGACAGCTTCAGCAACTTTTTCTTTTTTCTTTTCAGAGTGTGGGTCTGCCCTAGAGAGTGGAAGAAGTGGTCCATCCTCAGCACCTCTGCAGGAAAAGAGCTATTCAGTGTCTGGTTTTTGTCTGGACTCCAGAGCTTCTCACTTGTCCCACCTGCTCTCTGGTGGTCCTGCAGCTGGAGTTACACTGCCTCCAGCAGGACTTCACAGACACAGAAAGTCACCACAGTAGAGCAATAGAAAATTTGGCTGCACTAAAAATACCCCACATTTTCCCCAGGGCTGAGGGCTGATGCCTCCTTTAGAGAGCATCTCCCCTCTCTCCTCTCTGCTCAGATTTCCTTTTTCATCCCATGAGCTTTGCCTTGAACTGAGAGCAGATTTAGCCATAGATCTGAATCATGAAAGACTGACAATAGAAACTTAGAGACATATTCTTCCACCTGACTGGGAAAGGTAGGAGCAATTCCAGGCTGTTATCTCTGGAGTCTGGCTAATTTCCAACCTGGATATATGAAATATGTTTATGAAATTATTCACATGTAGCTTGTTTGGAAGAGTACTCTGATATGTGTCTCTTCTAGCAGTTCCACAAAGTGGTGAGGTGGAATAAGATGAAATCTATATTTAATGAAATAAAATTTAATCCTCTGTAAACTATTCTGTGTCTAATGCAACCAGCTCTTGTCAAGTTTTCAATGAAAGAGTTGCTTTCACCTGACATTCATCTCTTGAATAAAGCTGTGCTTGAGATCTATGTGTTTTCATGCTGAGACTGTCAGCAAACTGAAAACAGACAGGAAAGTTTGGCCTTTTCAGTGAGACAGCAACACAGAATTTATTTAGGGCAAAAAGAAATTGTACATGTACTCCTTTAAGTTATGGGAATTACTGTGATGGGACATCCGGTACTTTACAGTGCAGATTGCAAAGTCACTGTTAATCCCCATAAGTAAATGCTCCCTTACAGCTTCCTTTCCTGTATTAGTTATTCTCCTGCTTGCTGCCCTTGTGTATGGGAAGAACAAATCCAAGGACAAAATGTTGAGAAGCAATTTGATTTTGTAGACACTTTGTCAAGCTCTATCCCCAGAACCTCTGTGGATGTGGGAGAGGAGTGAGGCTGTGCTGTATGGCTAAATCACATACTTTAACATCTCAGCTTCAGCTCAACATGACATGACTTCAGGCAGACCCAGAATTTCATATGGGAGCAGTTAAATAACTGAGAACATCTAAAGCAGAGCAGAACAAAATCAGGCAGTGAGGGGTAAATGCCTACAGGCAGGCCAAATCTACAGAAGAAAGAAAATTGCAAAGCTGTATATTCTGCATAACAAAAGAAATGTGCTTGTGAAGAGTGCTGGATAAACTTATACCAGTTTTAGGTAGGAGATAACAATTATTGCCATTGTAATCCTGGATAATTCCTCAGTATAATTATCAACCTCACTAAAGTTTATTATGCATAATAATAATATAGAGAGTTGTGAGCCTCTGGATCAGGATAGCATTTTGCATTTTTGGGTTTGTTTTAATCTGTTGTTACAAAAAGCAGATTATTTCTTATTTTAATTTCAAAGAGGGCTCTTCAGAAGATATAAGTAATCTTACTGTGGGCTGATAATCCATATCTGTGTTTGAAAAAAATTGTTTCAGTTTTATTGCAGAAGAGGGACATTTGTAATACTGATTACTGTGTTTACTTCTCAACATTGTTTTTGCTAAGCATGCATTTGCTGTATAAGAGAACAACCATCTGTGAATTTCTGAATTTCATTAAACAGATGATAAGTGTTTAGTGATAATGATTTCATTAAACAAATGCTAGTATTTTGTTTTCCACAGGATTAATACATTTCATGCACAAGAATTATCATAAACTACTGTGGACTTAAAACAATTTACAGACTGGAAATAGTCCCAGAATTACATAATTCATTGAGTCAGTTCAGATTAATTAAGAGGAACAGGTTACACATCTTAATTTATTATTAAAATGTGTCCTGAGATTCAACAAGAGACAAATGTGGGGGTTTTTCTAACTTTTACCATTTGTTTTGGAAATAGCTAGTGCTGCTTTTAATGTCACTTTGTGTGACTATGACTTTTTTTGTAAACACAATTCTCATCTCACAAGTATTTAAATGAAAGATTTCGTTGTGTCTTTCAGTAAAAGTTTTCATCAAAAAGGCATTTAAGCAGCCCAAAAGCCATTTTGATGCAACTGTAAAGTGAGCAAATGTTCCGCCTTTACTTTTTATAGCTGTGAAGTGTGGCAGTGAGGGTCTGAGACACAAATCAGGGATTCTCACTAAGGGAACAAACTGAAAGATGTGTACCAGCAGCTGCAAGTGCTGTAGAGAATTCTCAGTGGAGAGTAAATGATGGAAAGAGCCTCTCCCAGTACAGGGAAAAGCGAATCTTGAAGGCTGGAAGAGCATTCTGCTGGTGTCTGTTGCCCACATTTACAGAATTCATTTCTCTTCTCTGCCATGGTGCAGCTGCTGACAGCAGCAATGGAAGTTGCAGATGAACTTTGTTCCATTCTTTGACTTCCAACTCTGCTGTCACTTGCAAAAGCCTAAACAGGAAATACCTACGTCTTCCTACTCCTCCTTTCATTTCTACCCTGAGAGCACTTCTCCAAGAGGATCTGAAGAGTGGAGCAACTGAATAAAACCTCTGCATTCACATCTTCCCAGGATGTCCATCTGATTCCATCTCTATTCTCAGTTCATAGCACAAATGTTTGTTCTTAATCAGTAGCACATGACCCTGAGTTCAGTCCAAGTGAGTGTCACCCATTGGTGTGTCAGGACTCAGACAGACCCCAGCTTCTCTGGATCCACAGAGTTCTGATCTGTGCGTGTCACAACTTCAGTTCAGTGGAGAATTTCAATAGATATTTTATGCTGTGTTCAGTAATTAAAATATTAAAGGTAAGTCTGGAGGAACTCTGGAGAACTTCCCTAATAGCTTCTCTTCAGAGTGACACCTCCCTGCTGAGTGCAGTAGCTATCAGACCCCTTAGCTAAATCCCTCTTCACTTTACAGATGTTACACTGATTCTCCATTTTTCTCCCTCACTACAGTCTTCCCATGTGACACCATGTCTAATGCCATGACAGATTTCATCTACTGCATTTCCTTTGTCTGCGTAATCAGTTCTGCTATCAAAGGGAGATATATGATTATTTGAACTTTATCTAATCTTGATAAACTATTTAGCATTTTATCTCATTTTCTGTTTACCTCACGTAACTAACATTCCTCTTTTTTAAATTTTTTAAACCCACTGAGTGTTGAAGCCAAAGCTTTGGGACTGTATCTTATTTCATTTATTTCCTTTCTCCCTCACTTAAACAGTTCTCAGGTACAATGACCTAAACCCTTCTTTGTCATTTAGCACATTCACCTGACAGGACCTGGAGTCTGAGAAGAGGGCAGCCCAGCCTGTCCACTTGACTCCTTTCCTCAGATATGGAGCTTTCCTTTTCCACTACTTCTCATCATCCCTTTACCCTGTGCTTGGTGCAATCTACCCAACAGAAAATGAAGACATTCTATTCCCAAGGGCCACAAGCAGCTCAGAAAAATGCTTTATCTAGTGCTTACCAGGAGTGAAAGTTCTTTACAGCTCTCCCTGCAACTGTAGAGGAACGCTGAGCTATTTTTCTTTATGTAAACAGGCCATTCTTTACATCCAGCTAAAGTAATCTCAAACAGCATTTTGACTGCAAAAACACAGAGGACTTCCCAGACTTAGATGAAAGTAGTTCGTGGAGGTTTATATAATTCTTGTTTGAATTCATTATACATGCATGGAATCATGAATCTTGCAAGAACTTTTCTAGCTATGTATTTTGGTGCCTAAGGAATACTGTTCTGCAGAGATAAAAGCCCAAATCCAGCAGACCCTTGTACCAGAAGTTCTTATCTAATTTTCAACATTTATAGAAGGATAATTACCTTCCTCTTTCTCACCCACCACTATTTTAACAAGGAGTTGGATAAACTTCTTTTTCTTGCAGAGGATGTAGCAAAAGTTTGAGATGCAGTTAACCCTGTCTGGTAATCCTAGTTCCCTCCTTGGCTCATGCTTGGCTCATGCTTACCAGGATTCTAACCAGGTCATTTACCTCAGCCTTTTCAAGAGTCTTTGACAGGCCAGTTGCTTTCACTGATTTCTGAATATCTACTGGGAGAAACCAAGGACTCAATTTCAGTGCCCCAAAGACATCTCACTGTGAGGTCAAAGAGTCAAGAGGATGCCAGGTCCCAGTTGCCAGCTTATGGCCACTGTGGGATGCACTGTCCAAAAACCCTGGGTGGACGCATGCACTGAATAACAGCAATAATAGAAGTGATGTATACACTGTGGGCTGGAGCACAGCAATTTCCTATACTTTCATGGGTCAGGTGAATGAAAGAAAGAGAGGAAATGATTACTCTGCAGGAGCCTGAATCAATCTCTCCCCATTCTCTATGAGACCTGGGAACATTTGGCTTTTACAAATAATCTTTAACCAGATAGGTCACACTTTTAAAGTCAATGGCTCCTTTTGTGAGTAAGGACTACTCAGCAGGAAAAACACTTGCTGGCCTCATTACTAAGTCTTAAAATGCCAAGAAGAAAACACAAAATGTTTTTTAATCATTTCTTGTTGCTGCAATTCACATTTTACTACAGAGTAAAATTTTATTGTTAGTCGTCATTTATTAGGGAAAAAAAAAAGAGAAATATGAGCAGGACCCAGATGGCATTGTGCTTTTTACATAATTGCAAAATATTTATGTTACAGGCAATTTTCATTATGTACTAATCAAACTTGTGTAATCCTGTCATTTCACTGTCAGTATGATTATTGCATCTGTTTAACAAAAAAAAAGCTGAAAAACAATAATAAAGTAGATAAATTAGTGGTTTTGTCAGCAGAGACACAGTGACAAAGATCCTGCCACAGATGATCTTCTCAGTATACAAGACAGGATGAATTGTAGGTTCAGTGTGAATTACTCTGGAGAAAAGCAAGAGGTATGACAAAAATTATACAAGATCACAGGAGCAGTTAAGCCAGCTAGAAGAGATTAGTACCGTGTCCCTTATAAACATGTGAAAGCAGCACTCAGAACCTGCTGTCTTTCCTTTCTTTGCCAAGCAGAGAACAGCAATACCTGAGAGCATCTTTGTTCTAAGAAAGAATCAAAACATAACAGGAACAGTTAAAGTCAGAGTGTTCTTTCAGCATCCCAGAAAAAGACATCACAAATTTAGCAGCATGGGCTGTGCAGGAAGGAAAGGAGACTCACAATTCAAACCTTGCTGTGGCTGTACAAACAGGCAGTGAAACTGCAAAGTGCTGCTCAAGGGCTGGCGGGTGTCAGCATGGAGAAAGTGTCAATGGCCACAGAAATGACAGTTGTGATCACCAGACAAAACTGCTGCAGTCACACTCAAATCAAGAAAAACTGTGATGGCTCCAGCCTGTAAAAGCCTGTGTGAGGATCTTGCCTTGAATCTTGGTGACAGACTCTCTGCAGACTACAGTGACCTTTGCTGAGCTCTAACATCTGTGAGGAAGAGTGTGGACTGTCCCTTTATACACCCTGGGGGCTTTGCCACAGCTGGTCACAACAGTCACCAACTTCAGGTTTACAGTTTTCAGACAATCTGCTGCAAAACCCTGAATGGAGCACCTTGAGGATGGAGATCCTCAAGGATCTCCTGAGACTTTGTAAGTTCCTGAGACTTTGTGTCCTGGGGTAGCTGAGGAAGAGCAGGTCCTTGGAGCTCACTGTGCAGCCATAGGAGCAATAACAAGCTTCTCTGATGTCCTGACACAATTGCAAACTCAAAGCAGAAGCCTTTCCTTGGTTTCAGCCTGCCACTGCCTATGAGTCCCTCCAGGGAAGCAATTTTTCCTGGCATCAGTGTTAATCTTACTACTCCTTTGCATACTGCTGGCTTTCCTACCCAGTCCATCTGAACCATGCCAGCCCTGCAAACCACGGGAGCCTTGGTGGCCTTGGAGCACCTTTTCAAGTTTCAAAAGCACTTTCAGCTCTTGTGTAATCCCCAAGGCCTCCAGTTCTGCCTGTTGATATTCACATGCTGCCCAGGTCCTTAGCTACAGAGGAAGACCTAAAGATTTTCAAAGGTTTTTTTCTTCTGAGCACAGCTGAGATCTTACAGGAGAAGCACCTGGAGCCCAGCCAGTGCCTCCTTTCTAGTGTGGGCATGGCACTGATTTTTCATGCAGGAGGTGTGCATTCAGCCTTTTATTCTTCAGAGGTTTTTGAACCCCTGCTCCAGGCAAGGCTACTCAGTGCTTTGGTGCTAATTCCATATCTTTTGTTTTGGTGTCATTCCAAACTTTTAGGAATGAGTATTTTTAGAGAGCAGTTTAGTAATCTACTTATTTGTGTGAAGATATATGACTTTTTGTTTTTATTCCTAGGCCATGAAAGCTTTAGGTTTTTTTGGTAAATCAAAAAAGATGCAGACAAATGCCTGAATATTATATGGAGAACTTTGGTAAACTTTCCTGTTGAGGAATCCAATAAGATCTTTCACTGATTTTTGGGAGAGTTTGAAAAGGCCTATGCTTCATGAAACAGCTGAAGAAAGCAATTTTTTTTATAAAATCTGAGTTGCTACTTACTATAGATAGTTCTGAAACTCTCCAATGTGAGTTTTTTTCAATGATGCCTAAATTGGAAATTTGTGTACAGGAGGAGACTTTGACAATACACAGACACTGAAAAAAAAATCCAATCTAAGAAAAAGACCATGAATTCTACATAAAGCACTTATAAAGTCACAAAAGAATACCATGGCAACAAAGAAAGAGATGAACTCTTCATTATAAAGGACAAATCATATGATCTCTTTATTATAAATTCTATAATCTCTATTTTCTCTTACAGTATGAAAATACACAATCTTGGTTAAAGCACCATGGAACTATTATTTTCTCCATATAAAACCCATTGATTTTCAGGGATATTTCATTGAGAAAATGTCTTCTATATGTAAGCAAAACAAAATATTGCTCTTTAAAACAGGGTATTTGGCATATGAACATGGAAATAAAATGCACTTAATCCACAAACAACCATGAAATGAACACTTAGATCTAGGCACAAAAGTCTCAAAGCAGAGAAAAATCACTAGAGGACAATAGCAAGCAGAAAATTTGAACAATTGCTACAAAATATTAGCACTTTATATAAATGTGCTGTTTCTACTTTGTCACCCCTGTGCTGGTTTCGGTTGTGTTAGAGTTAATTTTCTTCATGGTGGCTGGTATCGGGCTGTGTTTTGGATTTTTGTTGATAATACAGACATGGATTTGTAATTGCTGAGCAGGGCCCTCACAGATCCAAAGCCTTTTCTGTTTTTTGTATGGCCACAGTGGGGAGGAAATTGGGGGTGTTGGGAAGAGACAGAGCCAGGACAGGAGACCCAAAGTGACCAGAGGGATATTCCAGACCACATGGCATCATGCTCAGTGTATAAAGTGAGGGGAGGAAGGAGAAAGGGGGAGCCTTTGCAGTGATGGTGTTTGTCTTCCAAGTAACCATCACCTGTGATGGGGCCCTGCTCTCCTGGAGATGGCAGAACATCTGCCTGCCCATGGGAAGCAAGGAGTTAATTCCTTGCTTTGTTTTGCTTCTGGGCACTGCTTTTTCTTTCCCTATTAAGCTGTTTATATGTCCACTCATGAGTATTCCAGCTTTCACTCTTCTCATTCTCTTCAGGATCCTGCTGGTGGGGGGTGAGCAAGAGGCTGCCTGGGGCTTGGCTGCTGGCTGGGGTTAAACCATGACCTCCCTCTCTTGTCAGAGCCATGGAGCCATGAGGTACTTCTGGTGTTTAGGGCATCTCCTTTGCCTTTGCACTCAGAGCAATCTGTGATCTTAAACGTCTTCAAGTTCATTCACACATGTAAAAATGACTGTTGTGAAAATCGTATTTGTATTTATATTTATGCTCTTTAAAATTCTTAGAAGTTCTGTATCTCCTCACATATTTAAGTATACTGAGTTTCCAATACCAGGATACGAAATACAGTCCATGTGTTGGACTCCAGTTATTGATGATTTTCAGTCCTCTAGGACATCGTGCCTGACCTCTGTCTGACAATCCAAAAGACCTGGATCTCCCAAGAGTCCTTTCCTATACTTGCTACCTGAGTGAGATGTCTGAGATGGTCTGACACATCTCAAAGTTCTGTCAGCACCTTTGTTTCAGCAACAGAATCCCATTCCTACATTGGGATCCACCTCCCTGAGTTCAGGTGTCACTGATGCCAACATCCTTGTTGAAGCTTGTTGCCTGTTCAGCGGAGACTCATTGGATAGTCAGTGACATTTAGAACATGATTCAATCAACCAAATGTCACCACCAGTAATAAAAATCAGTGTTCCATGGTCTAAACTTCTTTGATTAGTATGGGAGCCCACGGTGAGCTGTGCATATGGACATAGGTGGGTAAGGTGTATCTATCCCAGCCGAATGAGACATTGTATTTCCACATAGGTTTAAGGCACTTAGTATTTTTTTTTTTCCCTCTCTTTCTTTTTCTCCCCCCAACACACTCCTCAGTGCTGGAAGCCATAGACAAAGAAATAGTTACCCACTTCTTTAAGATCACCAATGAGCCACCCTTGTGCCTGTGGACTGCAGGTCTCAGTTCTTTGTGAACCAAATGTGTGTGTGGCAGGGAAGGGACAATAAAGGAGAGGGCATAATTAATATGTTCTAGCCACTGATATAGAACTCTTTGAGCTTCATACTTGCTGTTGACTACTCAACTTAAAAAGAATTATAGTAACAAAATAACCAGTCCATTTTCACATGATCTGATTACTACCTTTACAAGTCAGAAGAGAAGCACATTGGTAGGAGGTTTCATATTACAGTCGAGAAACTTAGTTTTGTCTTTATTGTTTCTCTCTAGCTTTCTCACTTTTGTTTTTTGCAATTATTTTGATTAAATTTACTGCATTATCTTATTTTTTTCCTTGAAAACCTAATAGCAGGCCTAAAAATAATCACAGCTGATAGGGGAAAGAATTGTTGTAGGGTTTACTGGTTTCTTTTTTTTTTTTCCTTTTAAAAGTTATAGTTGTAGGACTTTAAATACTACATAAAACACCAAAATTACTCTGAAATGGTGTAAGAAAATGCTGCCCTAAATTAGAAATTTACATCTACTCTTGCCTCTATGTGCTGATCCATTTTTAAAGCACTTGCAAGATTTGTTTGTTATTTTGAGGCTAGAAAATAGACTCTAGTTCTCTTGTGAAAGGAGATATTGTATTCCTACTCTTTGATAAAACCAAGAGAAAAGGAATTCAGTTCTGTCATAAAAGAAATAATAAAAATAATGTCTTGGGGAAACTGCAAGGTTAGTTCATTTCCTTACATTGATAGAAGTGGTCACTTCCTCTTTTTGTCTTTCTGAAATATTTTCTTTTGTCTGATCCTGCTGTTGTGAGTTAGTTCTATTAAATCCTTATCTGTCTTTGCAATGTGAATATCAGTCCTTCTCAGGGCTCGCATCTATAGGGATGTATCCATAAAGCCAGGGGTTTTTTGCTTTGTTTTTAAAAAAAATACTTTTTATTCATAGTGCATTTATTATGGCATTTTCTGCTGGTTATGTTGCAAGAGAGCTGAGACTCTCCAGTGAGGATCATTTCTCAGTGAAAGGTGCAGTACATTTCCCTCATTAGCTATGTCTTATTTATGAAAAATGCAAGTTTTTTCTAATGGCCCAGACATTATAAAAGTCTAGGTAAAAGGTCACAAAGGAGCAGGAGGACGGCTGCATGTTCAGACTGAACATCTTTACACTTTGGACTTTAGTAAATTAACATCAGATGCTTACAATGAGGCACCTACAAATAGCTGAAGATCTTTGTGTTCTGGCCAGTCCTGATAGTTTGTCACAGCAAGCACAGGTTGGGGGCATTCTTGAAGGGACTTTAAAGAGGGACTTTAAAGAGGGATGGACCTTAGAGTTTATTCCTGAGTTGTAGGTTAGACTTAAAGAATCTTGTTGAAAAGCGCATAAGGGATGCTATAAAAGTGTTGTGTGAAAAGGAGAGGTCTGGAAAGAGGGAGGTCATGAAAATGTACAAGGGCAAGTGCAACTATTTTTGTACAAGTAAAGATGCAGAGGTAACCTCCATCTGATGTCAGTGACTCACAGAGGAATCATGAAGGGACTCAAGAAAATAGGTGTAGTGCCTATAAAAAGCTAATAGCATATCAGAGAACAGATTTAAGAGCAGGGCAGCAATCAGGAGGCCAGGAGTGAAATCTAGACTGACATTCTTTTTTCATTGCATGTGGAAAGGACAGCTTGGATAAGAGGCCAAAGTAACCCATTTTGTGGCAGCTACATTAGCTGTTAGCACAGGGAGAAGCACCAAGACAAAGGTTGGTGGAGAGACATGCCAAGGGTTGAGAAGCATGTTTGCAGGCTCTAGTCAAAAGTGGTTGAGTAAAATAATGGACAGTACAGAGGCTGAGCTTCTGAGGACTTCATAGAAGTGAGAAGACAGGAAAGTAAAACTGTAGAATATAAGAAATAAAAAAAAAAATAAAGGCATGAGCAGAAAAGGGCAAAGATGAAATTGGGATTACAGGATACCTATTTACAAAGAGGTAATCAGAAAATGTCTGATTTTAACGAATAAATTTCCTGTCTGAAGCGTCTGAGGGGTCATGGTAGATGTATAGAAAATAGACACCGGAGGTTTATTATGACCAAGAGCTCTGAAGTCCTTGAACAGCAAAGCAGAAAGAAGAAGCCATGGACAACCATAAATGGTCCAGAATCCAGAAAGAGCTCAACGCCTCCTGCAAACACAAACAGATCTGCCTACCACAGATTTTATTTATCCTGTGGCATCTTAAAGTACAAGAATGGTATTTCAAAAGCAGTATTTCATGACTGAGAAAAGCATCACTGTTGGTTCTTGCCTGAGAATAGAGCCAGACTCCCCGATATTTACAGGAGATATCTCAAGGTCATTTGCAGCACTCAGAGACCGGGTGCTTTTACTCTCTCTCTGCCTTTTGACTTCAGCTCTCGTTTCAGTGACATCCTCTGTTGGTTTGGGTAATGGTAAGTGGCAGACTGGCCAGGAGCTGCTGCCTGCCCCTTCGCAGGGGACTCCGTGTGCTCGGTTTAATTGCGTGTTGGGGGCTGCTGCGCTGTCCCTTGGAGTGAGCACAGATCAGAAGTCAGTTGTCCATTCTCATCAGATTTATCCAGAATATATGCTACATGAAGTTTCAAGTGACTAGAATTAGCTTATGTACAGCAAACATTTCAGGTCTAATCTGATCATTTTAAGTGAAAACTAGTGAGCTCTAACTGTAAAGAAGAAAAAACCATGCAATAATCGATAAACCAGAAATGATCTGAGAGAGGGGAGCAATGTGTGTGATTAATCATCCTACCAGATGACCAGATTTATGGCATAAAGCACATTAATCACATACTTTCAGGAAAAAAAATGAGCTTTATACTATACAAACGTTACCGACAGCCTTTGCTGTGGTAATTTAATTTGTGAAGATTTCCTCTGAGACAGCAATTGGATATGTTACAGCTGAAACATATACAAATATTCATAATTCTTTTCAAACAGCAATTGTATTAATATCTTCCTGGGTACCTTTTCTTGAAGTGGCTCTCTCTTGTGACTTGGCTGTACATTCTGTTTCTCAATGCTTACACCTGAGTGAGAAGATGTAACATGGACGCTTCACTGGAATTTAATTTCTCAACACAAATCTTATTCTCATCACAATAATAAAAACAATCTTTGTTTCCAGATTGATTTTTTCCACTTGTTTGTTACTAGAATGTCTCCCTGTATGCAGCTTTTAGAAGTACCTTTACAGAAAGATTGATTTTTTTCTTACATGAAGCTTCAGTTTTCATAGTACCATCGTGTTCTCTCTTCCCTCATTACATTGATACTTTCACTGAAGGGGAAAAGAAAGAAGGGAATGTCCTTTTCCAGTGAGATTTTTTAAATCCTTAAGTATGTACACTTTATTAAAGGTGTTTTAAGTTTGTTGTTGTTAGCACAGATTTTACTTTTGTGTGGATCAAGTTCAATATTTCAACTCCCAAAGAAAGGCCAGAACTGCCCTCTGCTAGATGGGCACGTGCTAAAAATTTATGTCAAATTTACATAGGTACTATGCATTTTGCAAAGGGAGTTTCAACAGATCTCGTTACAACATTTCAATAAACCCAAACAAAATTCTTAATAGGAAGTGAAAAAAAAAATCTGCTGGAAACAATATGGGTCTTTGTGTTCTAGTTCAGATCAGCAGATCAGCAGAAGATGTATTTTTCTTAACTAAATAGTATAAATGAATAAATTAGAGAGAAGTAAGAGGTAAGGAAACAGAATAATTTTTTATCATATCCATAAACATGTCCAGTTCTCTGAATTTCCCCTCCTTGGCCATTTTGGCTTGCCATTAGTACACATTTATCTGTGTTATCCTGCCAGGAGGGAAGTCAACAAACCCTTTCCTCCTGAATGCATTGTGACAATCAAAAAAAACCCCAAAATGATAAACCAAGCAAACAATAGGGATGCACCTCAGGCACTGGAGAAATCCTAGCAGACAGGATCCATTTGGGTCCTTGTGTTTTACTGCTCAAAGAGCCACATTAAAAATAAAGTGATGTATTGCCCTGATGTGATGGCAATAGTGTGCTGGTGCTATGGTTGTGCCAGTGCAGTGGCTTTCTCACACACAAAACTTGGGGATAAAGTTCCATCCTAAAAGTTTTCTTCCTGTTTTCTCTGCTTCACATCCATTTTTTTTTTCAAACTGCTTTACATTTATCAATAGCTTTTAAAAGTTATTACTATTTATTGCTTAAGTTTAAATCTATGTTTGATAAAAGGCCAAACTTGTACTAAGTGGGGAATAAACCATGGTCAGAAAATTCTCTGTCAAAAAGCAATATCTTCTAACACAAACAAATGTTATTATCCATCTTTTATATGGAAGGAGCTGAGATATAGGCAGAATAAGTGTTTTATCTAATATTGGAAAAGATCTCCTCTACGACAGCCAAAACTGAACAAAAGAGAGGAACTACCAATTTTTCCTTTCTGTATTGCCTGGAATATTCTTTAGTCCCCTTACATGGCATTCCCATACATTTTTGTCACATTTATATTCTTGCCTGTTCACCTTCTCCTGTACCAATTCAAAATACTGCTGTAAAAATTAATTTCCTGTTGTGTCCCTTCTGATTTTCCTCCCCATTTGAGTTCTGCCCTCTCCATGGCATCAAGCACACCTTCTGTCTTCACTTCCAAGCGCCTTCACATCCCAGACTTTGACCAGGCTTTACCAAAATGACAGTTCCCTCCTATCCAGCCTAGATGTGAGCAGTCCAAGTCCAGTGTTTATTTAGGAGTGTCTCCCTCTAAAAATTCCCAAAGCCATTTAATTTCTCTCCTTCAATCCCACCTTAAATTCCTCTGGTGTGCATGACAAGCTCGGTGCTGCTGGGCTGCAGTTGCACAGAGACCAGGGCCCAGGATCAATGCTCTGGCTCCTTCTGCTCTCCTGTCAGGGTCAGCTGGTGAGACCCCAGCAGTGTGAAAGTCCTTGTTCCCCTAGCCCAAACGCTGAAGAAGAGGTCTGGAATGCATGAAGTTGAGTTTTCAAGGTTGTTTTTTCTTTCTTATGTATAACATTGTCTCTCTGACCTGCTGAGCTCTGGCTAGCAAGGAGGCCATAGCATTTCTGCCCTGAGCCCTGGGTGGCTCCCACATTATATACTCAAAACTACATGTCTGTGTTTACAATTTCTTCACCAATTCCTATCAGCTATGTTAGACAGTGAATCTCTACCTTAAACCAAAAGTGCCACCATCACACCAAGACATGGGGGACAACACAAAGGAGAAGAAGGCTAGGCCACACCCAACTTCCTCCATCTTGTACCCCCTTGAACCCCATTCTAAAAAGCCCCAAAATTCTACTTTTCCACCCTGTGTTAGTTCAAATATCACACTACTCAAACCCTTGTGGCTTTTCATTCCTCATACAAAATTGACAGCTTTTTCCACAGGCTAAAATCAAAGCCACAGATGTTTTTGACTTCATACCAAGGTCTCCGAGCCCCCTGCCAGGGTCTGGAGACAGCCAGGGCAGCCAGAGGGATGTCCTGGACTCCGACACTCTCCCATCTGTCTGCATCCCTTTCTTTCCACTGGGAGCTCTTCCAGCACCAACCACAGCTCTGTCTCCTGGTGGCAAAGCCTGGGGAACAAGAGGGACATGGTTCATGAGAGTGGTACCTATTTCTAAAACACAACAAATAGTAGATCAATGTCATAACACCCGCAACTAATTTGGTCAGTAACACCAGAACCAAAAGCAGTAAATCACTGCCACTGGACCTTAGTCCAAGCTAAGGACAGTGATAAAAACGCTAAACATCTTTTATATTTTGTACATCCATTAATTCAACCTGGTGCAGGACTTTTCCTTTTGTGGCAGCATTGCAGGAGTGGCCTGTGTTTGATATCACATCCTTTCTAACCTCCAAATGCTACTGCTGTTACAATCACTCATTTGAGGGATGATCTATTTGACTGCTGAATAGTCTAATGACAAGACAGCTTCTGGAATAGAAGCCTGGCCAAAAGATTTCTCTTTTGAAAGCATCCTCTGCCAATAAGCATCAGCAAAAGCTGTCCTGACAGGGCAGATACATGCATGTTGCTTTCAGGTTCCAGTAAACCTGAAATTAAGTTCCCAAATTCAGCACTGGAGTTCAAACTATCCATAAGGGTCAGTTCAATGGCAGTGATGGCAGGGCACTACAGCACACAGGACCTGTCATTCTCCCATGAGTTGTTTCCACAAGTCAGGCATATAAAATCACTGACATTAATTTAATGAGTTCGTTTTCGGGAGATTAGTCTCACCATGAGTTGGATGATTCTGAACATATGGAGACCCAGTCTGGCTATGAAGTATGTAAAAGAATGGCAGAGATTTGGGAATGCTAACTTTTTGAGCTGAGTGGATCTTGTGTTAAATAATTTAACTCTTCACGCCACAGTTGGGACTGCTTAGTTGTTTGGTTTTCAGGAGGTTTTTTAACTTATTGCCATGCCAGTCACTGTAGTAACTCCAGTTATATCTGTAACAAAGCACAGTGGAGTCCAGGGTTGTGTATATTTATGAAAAATCAGATTTACAACAGTAAATGTGGGAGAAGTCAGACCTTGGAACAAATGTAGACTAATGAAGTTTAGTCATTTCTTCTAGCAATACAGGAAAATCTTGGGAGCAAAAGAGAGTGCACTTGAGATTCTCTGAGATCAGGATTTACTGAACACAAATTTCAGGGATAAAAATCTCAGCAACATCCAAGTGAGTGAGAAGTCTCACTTTTTGTTTTTTTGGAGGGTTCTTGGGGTTTTTTTGGGGGTGTGTTTTTCTTTGGGGGGGTTGTTTTGTTTTGTTTTTGTTTATTTGTTTTTGTTTGGGTGCTTTTTTAATTGTGTATGTAGGTTTTTGTTTGGTGTTTCTTGGGGTTTTTCTTTTTGTTAATTTTTTTAGCATTTTAGAACTCAGTCTATGGAAGGGATTAGAGGCCTAACTGCTGCATAATTGCAATCATAAAACTTAAGCTAAGCTGGTCCTCAGTTGCTAACCAAATTCTGAAGGACCAGAAAATCTCACATTGTTGACATTTTCAGCATTGCCCAAGGTCAACCAAAATCTATCCATTGTGAACAATCAGTGTATCTCACCACTGATCTCTGTTTAAATTCCCACTAAAGTCGTTGTACCATCCACCCTATTACCCCTGAGGCCCATCTGCAAAGACATTTTTGAGGTTGAGGAGACTTGTACAGAACATTTTACCCTGTAAATCTATTGATTAGAACAAATGCCAGACTTGGGACATTCAGTGTCCCCTCTGCCCTCTGCCTGAGATCTCTGTCTCTTAGGAAAGAATCTGGACCAAAACAGGAAGAAATTGTATTTGGGGGAAGTCTTTACAATTTCCATATGTTCTGCTGGAGCTCATTCCCTTCTTTAAGGAAAAGTTAAGTAATAGTTGAGGAGGAGGAGGAGGAGGAGGAGTAGTAGTAGCTATTAATTTCAGCAATCATGAGAATTCAGTTTCTTTCTCTTCCTGACTGGTGACTCAGCCTCTGTGTTTGAAGAATACTTCTCATGAGTTTTATCTCTTGGTGGTCTAATAAATATACAGGGGATATGACAAAGGTGGAAAGCTTAAATGGAAAAACTTTAGAGCCTTTTTCTCCAGGCTCCAGGGCTCCCCTTCTGATGCTTTCTCACAAATCAGGGGATTTTATGACAAACAAGGGAAAGAATGTCCACAGATGGGTGTGACATATGAAGCTGGATGGTCTGTGAGGCTGGGGATTGGTTAACCATGGAGAAGAAGAAGGTAACTCAGAATTTCTCAGGACAATCTGATTCAGGTGTGGAGTTCCCTAAAGCCTGGAGTTAATTGTGTTTAATGCTGGTGGCATGGCTCACTCTAACCCTTTCCTCATGATTTTTGGTTGAGTACAAGGGGATGGTGGGGGACAAGGCTCAGTTCACGACTCTGGATCCTTTCAAACAATTGGCTCCTTGCCTGGCGAAAGCAATGCCAGTGCCAGAGGCAGTGTTAAAGCTTTCTCACTTTGGACATATTTTCTGCAGCCTCATGTTGTACCAGTTTTGGATTAGTTCTACCTCTGTGTCAAATGGTTCAGTCACTGAAGTCACACTTCACTTACACTGACGTAATCTGTGCTTTAGACCTGGTGGTCATAAAATATTATATTTCACAAGCTTGCAAATAGATGTAGTTCATGTTCTTCAATGGGGCACAATTTTTTTTTTTGACAAAGAATTTTCCCCTTTTTAAAAAGTGCTCAGGTATCACATAGTTGTGCTACAAAACACATAGCTGACATCACTGACTTTTCATCTTCCAGATTACTCAATGCCTTTAAAATAAAATTATTCTTAAGCAATATGATTTCAACCAACAGAAACTTTGGGGATTAGTTCAAGAGCTCAGGTGGGACAAGATAGAAAGTTAAAAATTAACTCCTCTAACTTCTCATTCCCTGAATCTACAGAAAACTGATATTACTCAGCCTTACTCCCGACCATAATATAAAAACCAAAAGGGGATTTAATATATTTTATTTAACACAAGGAAAGCTATTTCAAAAGAGAGGAAAAGGGTAAGTCTTCTGCAGGCTCACTGCAGGCTCCCATTGCAAGGTAGTTAACCCATTATTTTTATTTCAAAATGGATCATAATTAATCACAGCTATTGTTCAGGTGTTCTGAAATCTGACCATTTTCAGTGGTTTTGCAAGACTTCAAAAATGTTTCCTGCACAACCTGCTCTGTTCAGTTGTACCAGCAAAAGTACCTGCTCCCTCAAAGAAGAAGCTGTCAGACCCTTCTCAGCTGTTTGTCAGGATAATTCAATTGATGTTCCACCTAGAACCCTGCAGGACCACAGCTGCTGCAGTGGGTAGACCTTCGTTAAGCCTTAAGGGACTTAACAAGCTGTGCTAATGAAACAGGGGTTTAATGAGGTGCTTTTAGCTAAGTTCAATGTATTTTTCCTCTTCATCTCAGCCTTACATTTCCTGAATTTTTTATAATATAACTTAAAAAAATCCCTTCATTTTTTCAACTAGAATGACTCTTGCTATCTTGTTAATAGTTGAATTTATAATATTCAGGTATTCCAATCAACTTCAGCAGTGGCTGTTGCCTTTTTCTAAGCAGCAGCTACTTGCCAGGCTAAGGATCATGATGCTGGACTGACTCATGGTAGTTCACAAGTCCTTTGCTCTCAAATTAGATTTAAAATTATACCTTTGATAAGTGATCTGTGTCATCTTTCACAGTGCCATGCCGCAGCATTTAGGAAGCTGTGTCACTTTTTTAATGACAAATATTAAAATCAAGCTCTTTGAGTCCAGAAATCAACATGTTTACTTACCAGCTCCTGTTTGATCCAGATTCACATAGTCATTAGCAGAGATAATGACAAATTGCCCCATGTGACTGGGATGTGAGCTGAAACCTCAAATAATAGAGAAGTAGTACGCAGATCACCCAGCATAACTACCTCACTTGAAAGCTACTCTAATTTTATAAAGCAAGTTGTCAAATCAATGTCTCTGCTGTCAAACAAAAATATATTTTTAAAGGAATATCTCAAAAAAATCCATAGAGGAAATGTGAGTCCAGCATGATATTTGTTTGATTTCATTCCTCAGGCAGTGCCATAAAAATTGATCAGACCACAGTTAATGGAGAAATCATTGAAGTCTAATTCAGCCAGCTCCAGAAATATTTATGAAGAACAGTTTAAAACCAGTGATATGATACAGGATGATGCTTATTGTAGTATTATTAATAGCTAGGAAGATGCAGTTTCAACATAGGATTTCTGTTAGAATTCCGTGATACATTTTCAGCAGCTTTTGTACAATGTGCTGTTATTAAAGCAGCACAACCTTCCAAATTGCTGTTAGCTAAAGATGGGCTTTGTATGACCTGATATTTATCCATTTTGACCTTTAATACCTTTTACAGTAATTGTTGATCCAATAAAAATCTACTTTATCAGTCTTGTCCTGGTAAAAATGACTGCAAGCTTTTGCAAGTCTGCTACTTAAAGTCCTGATTTTGTTTAACTCCTTCTTCCCCATGTAGCATCACAAAATGGTTTGGGTTCAAAGGGACCTTGAAGATCATCTCATCCCAACTCCCTGCCTTGGCCAGGGAAATCTTCCACTATCCCAGATTTCTCCAAGCCCCATCCAACTTGAGCACTGCCAGGGATGGGGCATCCACAGCTGCTCTGGGCAACCTGTACCAGTGCCTCACCACCCTCACAGTAAAACATTCCTAATATCTAATCTAAGCCTATTTTCTTTCTGTTTAAAGCCATTCCCCTGTGTCCTGTAACTATATGCTCTTGTAAATACTCTCTCTCCATATGCTGGCCCTCCCTGGCCTGTGATGATGAATTGCACTGAATGATCTGCATGTAACAGCAATTAATGTGCTGATAAATAATGATTGACATTTTCTAATACTACAGGTCTGTGTGAAATTTTTGCAGCCAGGATGCAAACATATTAGTCAATATGGGGGGTTCTGCTAAAGGCAGTAGTGTTTTTATCTTGTTGAAAAGTCTTCTTGGAGCTCCTTATGTGTTTCAGTTACTCTTTTGTTCTCCTTCATCCATTAAAATTTTTATACATCATTGCAGAAAAAAAAGTTAAAAACTCTGAACAAGTGAAACTGTTTTTTTCTCTAAGGACTGTGAATCTCAAGGGCACCTGCCAGAACTGTGGTTTAGCAGAACATCTCTTGAAGGAAGGGAATGCTCTGTAATTTTGCACAGGCTGCAACTCCTTCAGCATAAACTGGACCAATACAATGCACATTTCTTCTTCACAGCTGTCATAGCTCATGAGGCTGGAGAGGAAGACTCTTGAAGGGGGAACCTTTTTCATACCTAAGCAGTGCCAGCAAATGCTCACAGGAGAGATGAAGGCTTGTTCTTAATCCAAGGACCACAGAGTTATGTACATTGAAGCCTATATACATGCACATACAAAATAGAAATAATAAATATAGTCTGGAAAATATAGTCTGGATAAATAAATTCTGGATTCCCAGATTCTCTGATGTGTCTTCAAGTTCCTCTTAGCAGACTCAGAACAGCAGCTTGTCTGAAAGATGGGCGATATTACATGAAAAAAAAAATCTAAAATTTAACATTTTAAACTTTATGATTTCATCTCTTGTCCCTGGCTCTACACAATCAGGCAAACCCCTTGGTACTGGGAGAGAAATATGGCTGCTAATTGGCAGGAATTTTAGGTATGTAATGATTTTTCATTTTGTTTTTTTTTTCAAAGTGCAAAGTACATCCACACAAGTTTCTCTCAGTGGCCAGGGATGCCACAGACCCAAGTGTGCAGAACTGCACATTGACTTGCTTGGGGCTGCACACAGCAGCCCCTGTTGCTCTCTTGAGGTAAATCCCAGCTGTGAGAGGGCTTCCCAGACCTCTGGAGAACCTGCAGCCAGGTTCTGTAATGCTGGGTCCTGGGATATTCCTGGTGTCCCAGTCTCGTATCCTATATGTTAAGAGAAAAATTCAGGAACAAGATGCCAAACTTCAGCTTGCAGGGTGGTTCATCAGTTATTAATTTTGGGGTCACAGAGATGCAGTGGGATGGTCCAAGACCCAGAAGCATGTGGGAAAGTGAGACTATAATGAGAGAAAATATGTGTAAGTTGCATTAAGGCTGTGAAATAGAAGTAATTCCCTTTCCATGAGATATGCAGAGAGCTGAAATCACTTTAAAAGCAGGGTTGATAAACTCTGTGAGGAGAGTAGAGAACTGAGAGCAGAATGAGAAAGGATGTTTGCTTACTGAAGGATCACAGAGTGATGACAAATTGGGGACATGTAGCTGCCATGTGTGACATTGTGGGGAGAAATATTTTTCTTAGCCTTTCTATGCACGTACTGTTATTCAACCTTAGTTCTTTGTCCCCAGAATGACAATCTGCTGCCCTCACTCCCTAAAACTAAAAATTCTCCTTGTCTTATTGAGAAATGTACTCATGGGAAGGGAATAAGGAAGCAGGGAATGTGGAGTGGGGAATTTTTGGCCATATGTCATGGTGAGGGCTCCAAGCAATAATCTGTGAAGTTTACATCAAAACCTCTTATATCTCAGGCTGGCACTTTCTGCCACCAAGAACTCTTGTGTGTAAAAATATGCATAAACCCCACATTTATTTGTTTGGGATAATTTGAACGAAACCTCTGGTTTGCAGAAGTAGGTTATGAAGGATTAATCCACCTTGTGTTGACTGCTGTTTTCAGTGTAACTGGATGATTTTGTGCCTTTGGCAAGAGTTTCTCAGAATCTTTTTAATGCTGAAAATCATATTAATGTGTGAAGGGCTGTGCAGATAGATTTACTTGTTGCTTGCCCAGGAATATGTGAGAATGAGAGTAGCTTTGCACCTCTCTAATGTGAAGGATTTTGAGAAGCAACTTCTCCCGGGAATCGGATGCAGTCACCTTCCCACTGATCCTGCTGCAAATATTGGAGACATCTGTGAGTTTTTCTGTAGAACTGTGAAACAGTTAGGGGTGGATTAATGGGCTGAATTAAATGTTGTCATGACTTGTAAAGTCAGTTTACTTAGGCTGTAATTAGAATCTGCCTGCAATGATGGGAGCTGGGAGGTGGCTCTGTGGGCCCTGGTGGGAAGCAGCAGATTCAGGAGAGGGTGGGAGGGATTCTGGATCCTGACAATGCCAACGTGGCTCCTGCATGGAGGGGAAATTCTCCTTGAGCACAGCCAGAAGTGCATCTCGCTGAAGCATGAAGATTTGCAGCTCTTCAGATGTTAATGCTGATGAACACAGAAAAGAACCAGCAATTTGCTGGAAAATTGAGGTGTTGGTGACACAGAGAGACAAAATAATTCGGAAAGGCTTGTTGAATTTCATACTTTTTTTTTTTTAAGTTGCTACATTGTAAAACGCTAAGTTTTCTCTCCCTTCCTTACTTTTTCTAGCAATAATGATTTAAGGAGATAAGCAGCAAAATTTCATAAAGAATAAATCCTTGGTTTTAGCAACCAGCACATCTAGGAAAAAAAAAACATTGTGCAGCTTATAATAACTGGTATATATAACATTTTAAATTTAAAGAAAATTATTTTTGATACCACTTTTATTTTTCCAGGACCCAAGATGATCACATTTCTTTTTCATTTTGACTCAAATTACTTTTTACAATTATTAAATTTAACATCAAACTATAAATAAATATATTTCATCTAGCTTTATACCTACTCTTTGAGTTCCATGTTATTAATTCATAAATCACTGCAAACCGGATTCTAAGAGTGTTTATTTCTAAACTTGCAGTGCATCTTCTTTACAGTTTTAGCCAGATAAAAAAAGACAGGGAATTAAAAAAAAACCTATGCATATATGTTACCATTTGAAAAAAAACCAAACAAACTGATATGCCAAAATCAGGAAAAATATTTATTTAATGTAAATTTAATTAAATAAACTCTAAAAAGTCATATTTCTTCCACAAATGACAATTCTCCCTTACAGCCTATTTTTCCAGACAAGATGAGTAAAAATTTGTTTATTCGATACAGAAGAATACTTTTGGTTTTGCTCATTAGTATCTGGTCTCAAGTCATTTAGATCCCTGCAGTTCTATGCTGAGGAAGTTGCGTGGTTTTGTGTCATATTTCAGCAGAAATTTTCAGGATTAATAAGGTTTTTTCTTAATTCATCAAGGTAAAGTTTTCAAAAATGTCTAAGCTATTTTTGCCAGCTAAACTTAGTAACCCTGGATCATCAACCCATTAGGTTTGGATTTGTTTCTTGAGCTTTTTTGTTATTATGTTATTTTAAAGAAAAATCTAATCAAGAAGTTTCATTCCAACAGCCTAAATTCAGTTTCCTTCCATTCAGGTAAACTGAACCTCAGTTTTCTTGTGAGCTAAGAAAACTGTTTGATGATAAGGCTAAGTCAAATTTAAAAAATATTTAATCAAATGTAAGTTGATTATACAGTCTGAAATGGTCTATTTGAAGTTACAAGCTTCATAATTTAGAAATTTATCAGTGATACTAAAATTAAGATGGCTGTGCTATGACGTTTCTCACTAGCTGTAACATTTCCCACTCTCTTCCTGCATTCCCAGGAGTTTGTGTGAAGCATCATGCCCGGGGAAACACTGGGAAATGAGAGCTGGACCTGCTTCAGTAAAGGGTGAAGTCATCACTGAAGTCAGGGCACTGAAGTCGGAATGCCAAACTTTCACCAAGCACAGTAAAACTGGATGGCACATAAGCCTCTGTCCCAAATCAGAACAAATGTATTAATGGCATTGAGTAATACTATATTTTAGTTTAATTTTGTTAAAATGGAGACCAGTTTTGAACTAAGACCATGTAATCTGGTGCCAGCTTTATGGATCTGTCGATTTTAAGGACAGTGACTCAAACTGTGACACTGGTACAGCTTTTCTTACCTACAAGTCAAGAATTCAGCCTCTGATCATTTTTATGTTTCCTACCCTGGAGCTGTGTGCCTGCATCTGTACAAACTCTTTATGGTTCAATGAAGGGATAGTGAGATTTGGAAGCAGTAATTTGTCATACAACCATTCTCTAAATGTTTGTCTAAAAGAACATTACAATAATTCTTAAGGCCTATAGCATTGTAGATACAAACTGAAACAGACAGAGAACATTGTCCTGCTGCTCTATGTTCACTGTTAAAGCCTCAAACCCTTAAAGTTTCCTCAGCTTCCTTAATTCTCTAAGAGATGAGGATATTAATGGAACTTATCTAGTCTAAATAAAATATTGCTAATCATTGGCAATGCATTGTTAACTAGAAATTAGAGAAAAATTGCTGTTTGTGGCAGCAGTAGAGGATGCTGCTTTTGTGCTCCTGTTTCATGGAGGGAAAGAGAATGACAAGAAAGTTGCAGGATCTGGGAATAGGGCTGAAAAAATGTGCAGATGATTGAATCAAGGAGATATCATGGATTAAAAACATGTTGGGAATCTCCTCCCTTCCCTGAATTTGAACACATAGTACATTGAGCACAGCCATGGAGAGGCAAGGGAAGGCTTCAGTTTCCAAATAAATCCTACCAGCTGTGGAAGAAGCATAAACCTGAGCTGCAGTCCAAGGCACTTCCCTGCTGGAGTCATTGGGAGAGGTTTGGTGGGGCTACAGAGAGCACCTGAACTGCTGCAATGTCGGGGCCCAGTCTGCATGTCCAAAGGACTCCCAAATTTTAGTTGCATTAGGGATAGGTCAGCAGGTGACCATCTGAGGGGATAATCCAAGGAAATGTGAGAAGACACTGAGCTCTGAGAGGTGAAACCCTATGACTCATGAATCTGTGGCAGAATATCATTTAGAGATGCAAAGTGAAGAAAGGGAGACTATCAGGAATAGTTGGTAACCCACACTGAGAGCCTGAACTTCAAAAAGTTCAGCCAATAATGTGTAATTTTAAAATTTTGTCCAGTATTATTACTCCTCCTGTACACTTTGCATTTTCATCTGGACACAACATTTATCATGTGCCCAACTTATGAATGTATTTTACATTAGAAATATGTAATGTCCTTAAAAAACAAAAGAGAGTTTCAGGTAAGAAGTACAAGAGGTGACCTCTGTAGAAGAATTATTCCAGGTAGATCTCTGCAGGCACCTCTTTCCTCTGCACTTATCAACCTGTAAAACAGCAATCTCAGCCCAATAACCTGGAGGCAGGACCACAGGTACAAACTCTTTGTTTGAATAGAGGTGACTGCTCCATCCCATTATTTTTGTTTATAGACAGCTCAAGGCTCACCTGAATATTTTCTGTTGGGTGTTTATAGCTGAGGTTTAGTATGTGGCTAAATATAGTCTAATAGTTCCTTCATCCCCACTGTGCATCATGACATGGCAAGAGTCCTTTGAAGAGTAAGTAGGCCATCCAAAACAAAGGCAGAAAATTAAATTCAGCATCCTTAATGTGTGGTGTTTTCCTAAGCTTCTGTTACTTTCATGACATCTCGCCAGAGCTATTTCTGTCTGTGGGGAGTTAGGAAAAAGAACACATATTGTACAGAGAGCAGGGTGTTAAATTTATGCAAAGTGAAGAAGAGTGCTATCTCAAGAAATATTTATTTCATAGTTTTTGCCTCGAGGATTGTGCTTTGTTATATCTTTAAGGAAAGCAGTGCTATATTAGCATCAAGTTTAAAATTCTAATAAATATTAAGAACAGGTTACATCTGGAACATTTATATAAAGCAGCGCATCAAGCTTATCATTTTGTGTAGAAAGAAAGGAAACACCTTTACTGCGCCACTGTCTATTCTTCATCCTGACTTAAAAAACAGAAACAAAAAATAGCTTAAAGGAAAGAGAGATGTGGAAAGGAAGCAGAAGGATGCTGCGCTAGCTCCTTCAGTATTTTCTTTGTTTTGCATGAAACATAATTCTTTTGTTATGGACTTGAATAGTTACAGCAAAATTGTGGCAGTTCAGAGTGCAAAGGAAAATTGTCTGCATCTGCAGCAATAGGTTGCTGGAGTGCAAGCAGCTCCTGGCTCCACTTGAGTTTAAAATCCTCCCTTTCAAAGGAACTGTTGCAGAAACATTTAAGGACATGAAGCAAAGAATTTCTGTGTTAAGAACTTATATGTTAAAAACCAATCTTGTCTGCAAGGACATCTAATTACAATGCATGTATCATTTTAGCAGTGGCGTGGTTTGGTCTTAAGTAGCAGCTCTCTGCTCTTCAGGAAGGTGTTTTTAAAGGGATCTCAGAGCACCAGGCTGGCCTGAAGTGAAATACTCTCCCCCAGTCCCCCCCCAGCCGTATGGATGCCAATATCATGAACTGATTACTAAAAGTGAGAGTTGGTAGGTGTCAGAGCAGAACAATTTTATTTTTTTAGCTCTGATCATATGCATGTAGGCATAATTTAACAAGAAGCAGCCAAAACAATTTCAAAACTATTAATTGTGTAAAGTTCAGGGGGTGGGGTGGATTATTTTTACTTATTCTGTGGAGTTTTCATTCTCTCATATGTTCCTGTGTACAGCTTACATTGTCAGATAAATGCTTCATGCATATTTCCTCTAATTTCTTAACCAGAGACAGAATTTCACTATAACTTTCTTATTAGGAGACACTGAAGGCTGGATCCTGCCTCTCCAGGTGAGATGTGTGAGCACTTATGTGCAAGCATCTTCACCAAAAGGGTGCCAGGATGTAGCCTCCACACATAGAGGATGTTTCAAAATATTGAACTAATATTTAATTCATATGAAACTAATATTTAATTAATGCAAATTCACTAATGAATTTGGATTTCCACTTGAGTCAGGCCTACTCCAGTTCTTCCTCCGATAGCCACTTTTCTCTCAAAATAAATATATTGTAGCAAAAATAAGATCCTTCCTCCTGTGTCTTACTCTCTTAATGAAATGAAAATCACAGCCCCTGCCTGTGTCTTTTCCAACAGACAGTTCTCTGTATTTTGTTCCTCAAAGCAAGGGTTCCACACCTTCCTTGCTTGGCAGTCTGGGCAGATGCTTGGCTGAAAGATAACCACCAGCACAAACTTTAAGACTTTTGTTATGATTTTTTTTTTTTTGATTGGTAAAGACTGGGACACGGAGGAGGGAGATTCTTTGACTTCATCCATTTTATTTTGTATTCAACAGTGAAAGAAGGATGTAGCTAATTTTTTTCCTCCTCATCCCTGGGCTAAGGATGTAACTCGGGAGTGCTGTCAAGATCATGAGCTGACAGAGGACCTTTTCTGGCTATTCCTTGACACTATAACCATTTTATTTTGGCATTGCTCAGCCATAGAGAGAAGAAGAATGCTTCCTTCTTTCACAGCTCATGATGTTTGCTAAGTTTAAATGTGGAACTACATTTTCCTGAGAGTAAACAGAAGGCATAAGAAATTTTTCTCCCATGTAGTGTGTTTTGAGTGTTGTTCTTTCTGTTCAGTGTGAGACCCAGTCACCTCTTGCACTTGAAACCATTTCAGCTCATCAATCTTAATTTTTTTTGAGCGATATACATTCCTTCTCAATTATTTTGTTTTTCTGCATATAAATGTAGAACCTCCATTATTTTTTAAAATGTTTCATCTCTTAGGAGAAGAGATAATCCATTTAGGCTTTGTTTTAAGAATTTCAGAATCTCAGAAATGGGATAACAGTCTCTCCCTGTGTTTAGCTGTGGTACCTTTTTAAAAACCAAACCTTTAAGCAAAAGATCAGCAGCACTCCTAATGCAGATGCAGACCTTTAGGAAGCACATCAATGCAAGCCACTGTTCTTAGGGCTTGTGGATTTGAACCCTGTCAGGGTTTATCTGCTGCCAGCTTCAAACTATGGTTTGACATTTCTGGTCAAGGGGGTTGCCCTTGTGAGTCCCGAGAGGGGATGAATCTGAAAAGACAGAGAGGAGCATATTGGCTCCCTGCAGCAGTGCCCTGCCAGCCTGCACTGCAGAGGTACCTGCTACCAGCAAGACATTGCTTTGAGGGAGATCATCACAGCATGATCTTGCTTGTGCCTGCAGTACAGAGCCGTCAAAGCACAGCAAGAGAGAGAGAGATAGCAGGAACCTTCAAAGGGGAGCTGCTAAAGACTGAATAGGAATGAAGATAAAAGCTGCAGCCAGTGTAACTCCCTTCCCAAAGGGAGGGAGCAGAAGTGCAATGTGAGAAGGAGTGGGCACAGGAGACCTCAGGGCCAAGTCATTCCTCCTGTAATGCAGCTGTTACAATAGGCTGGGAATCTGAGTGAGAAAATCACAAGAAAATTGCTGTGGTGCACAAAAGATGCTTGTCAAACACTGCAGTCCCATGTCTCAGGGCTGCTGGGGACTGAGATACTCACTGCGTTTTTTCCTGATTTAACAGATGAGCTGTGGACCTCAAACCCTTTAGCACTGCAAAATCCACACCTGCTTTGCTTTCTTGCATAATGGGATGATGACTGTGTACAGAGCCCAGCCCATCAGGCCAGGCACATGGACCTGGAAAGGACAAGGAGACTGCTGGCAGCCCCGATCCAAGTGCTTGTCACTACAATGCCCGATTGCCTTCTGGAGAGAAAATATAAGGGTCATTTCTCACTGGTATAAGAATGCAACCACTTGTCTTCCTGTGGTTTAGGTATCCACGAGGAAGTCATTCCCAGGAGTAACTTCTTTACTACTTTCAGTCTGTACGAAGTGAAAGCCTGAATGATCAGATCTAACTCTCAAGCCAGTCAAGAACTCCCACCCCACTTAGATCAGCCTTCAAGGCACACAACCCTGTGAGAAGGATAGAGCTTCACTGGCATCCTGCAGATGATCATGCCTGGGACTAAGGTTGGTAAATTTACTAAACATTCTCAGCTTTGGAAATTGAGATACAGTCTCTGGTCAGTTGTGCCTAAAGAGTAAGTCTTATAAGATTTTCAGTGTGTAAGTGTCACACCCTTAGATGACCACCCCCTTAGACTCCTGAGCCTAGCAGGAATTTGAGCAAAGATCAAAAAGCACACCTCCTTCTGACCCTCAGCTAGAGCTTTGATTTCAGAGGACTCACAAAGAGAATTTGCTATCAAAATTGGTGAGAAGCTTTCAAAATTTGCTATGGCAATTCTACTAGGCAGACTGAAGAGACTGCCTGCAGGGTTATAAACCCTAATATAGATATAAATAACTCCCAGGAAAATAGATTAAAGGAGAGAGCTCAGTATGAGCACTTCAGAATCAGAGGGAACCAAGGAATCACTGAGATGTTAAAATAAGAAGCAAATAGAAATGTTTGAAAATTTAGGGAATAGCTAAAACTCCATGGATTTGTCAGAAAATGGGTCTAAATTCATTCAGATAACAAACTGGACGTGCCCCAAGGTGGAAGAAAGAGAATCACATAGTTATCCTACTTTCACTTAAGCTGCCCTAGTAAACAGATGCTGCTGTCACAACAATCTGCAGAAGGTCTCCCGTTGAAAGCCTTTGTGCATTAGTTCTGCAAGGTGGTACTGCATATTTATTGAACATGTTGCAAAAAGAAATCACTTGGGCTGGTGCTTGAGGGCCTAGGACTCTCCTTTGCCCTGGAGTTACAGCATGTTAAACAGGAGCTGGCTGGATCTGGCTCTGTTTGCAAACGTCCTGAGCCCAGCCGTGGTTGGTGTGGATGGACACACCTGGTCAGAGGCTGAATTGCTGCTGTCGTGTGCTGTGGCTTAAACTTCTAAAGATCTACTGCAAATTTACCACCACAACGTAATTCACGGATCATGGGATGGATCCCTGAGACAATAATCAAACTCAGAATTTATTAAGTAAGCAAAATCTTAAGCATTTACTTTATTTGAAAAGCATAGTGTTATCATGATTGTAGACAGATGATGCAACATATCAGACTGCATCCTTTATCAAAAAAATGCATATCCCATAGAAGTAATAAACTTTATGCCACTTTTACAGCATACCAATTTGGTGCTCTTTATCAGTAACAAAAAAATGTATTCTTGACTTCTGTGAATTCAGGATGAGCTGGTTGTCTGAGTTAGCTTGGACTCTGACTCAAGACTGCAAACTTCTGTGAAATTACATACACATATTCTAATATTAAAGTATACATTTAAACTCTATTATAATCAGTGGAATTTAAGCACATCTTTAATGTAAGTACACATTTAGGTGCCTTGAATAAGGGCAAATTTTTGTCCTCTTTTTATGAAGGATTTCAGTTTAACTCAGGACACTAGTGGTACTTCCTTACCCCAGTTGTCATTTTGACCCCCTTTTTAAAATAAATCTGCTGAATTGCACAGTCTGCTTTTGCAACAGGTGCCAGACCTCTGCAGATTATAAACTGGTGTTTTAAAGTAAATCAGGACTACTTTTGGCCTGTGTACTCTAATAGTTAAATAGGTGAGGCAGCCCTTTTAGATGTCCCCTGAGAAGGTACCGACCTCAGGAAACAGTGTGAGTGTGGGAGGTCACGGTGAGGCTCAGAGTAACCACCCCCAGCTGTACAATCCCTGCCTCAGACCTCTTGCAGTACCATTTTTTCTGGTCTCTGTCTTGAATCAGAACTGTGAGTTTTACACTTTTGCATTTAATAAGCCTGAATATTAAATCAAAATGCACAGTCATTTGTAAAAGAAGATTCAGGTCCTGTTAGCTCCCATCAATCTTTTCAAACTGTCTTTCTATTGAGAGCTCTTTGCTCTTATGTGCAAAAGTCAGACATAGAAAAAGGTGGATGAAAAACCGCCTCCCAAGTTCTTTTATGGCTTTGAAATTATAGTTTATTTTTCCACCTCATTCTCCCACTTTGTGATAATCATTATTATCTCTTTTTCCTACATCTTTCTAACAGAGTGACACCATTAGTAGTTGAGCAAGTTTTCTGCTACCTATTATTCCTCTGCACTTTTTAGAGAACAACATTCATTTAAAAATTCAAAGTGGCAACCTCCCTCTGTGGCTCTGTGGGGCTCAGGGATATAAACATGGACATTCCACTTTGCTTTTCACATCTAAGCATAATAAAGTATAGCTTATTTAGATCACTGTGCACTCTTTTTTTTTTTTTTCCCTTAGTTTTCCTTGCTTCGGAGAGGAATACAGTGTCAAAACAAAACTGTTTGCCACAGACTTCAATCTTTCCTGCTCATCTCTCAGTATTGCAGATGAATTACAAGGTATTCATCAAGGTTTTCTGAGGTTATTTGTCGCCCTCATATCTGAATGTCCTCTATGCAATTCAGAAATCTGGTAAGGGTTAATCTAGGTCAATCTACCCATCATGAGAAAAGCTGTGGTCTTATCACAGGTTAAAATAGCAGTGAGAAACAAAAAGAAACAAATAGCAATATGGACTTTTGTTTGCTTTGGCAGGATTCTCTGTGAGGGTTTTTTCATCACCTGCTATTGCTAGTTAAAAGCAAATGTCCTTGTCTATACAGATTTCTTAGCTGGCATTAATAAATTGTAATGAGATTATCTTTATTTATTAGTTTAGGTATAACAGTGTGTCCCACCTATGCCAGATTTGTGACCAGGAATAAAGCTGAAGGTTATTGTGGAGAATTTCTTTATTTACTTTGTTATAAGCATAAGTCAGACAGTGCATTTGGGGGAATTGCCATGAGAGAGCAAAGTCAAACACATCAGTTTGCATTTTGCATGGAAAGAGACTCCAATGACCTTTTGAGTAGCATCTCACAGCCCCAGTGTGACTCCTGGAGCCCACGGAGCTCCCTCCTGCTCAGTCAATGGACTCTCGTGCCCAGGCTGCTTTGTAAAACCCCAGGAGTACACAACAAAAGCAAGAACTTTCACTAGAGGACAAATCCCAGCACGTGACATGTCATGTCAGGGAAAGAAGGTGGAGGAAAAAACAACACTTTCCTAGCCAGGTCAGTATGGTTGTAGGGAGGAAGGCCCTAAACACCTGTACAGGGATAGATTTAAAGAGGGAAATGATGTGGTCTTCCCAAACTGTTCACCTGGCAAAGCAGCTGCAGTGCTCACCAGCCCCTGAGCCTGCAAGGCACAGACCTTTATCCAAGGTGTTCAAGTTCAAAAGCTCCATAGCAAGCTGTGGTTTTCTATGCTCCCTCCCCATCTTATCTTTATTGAGATGCTATTTCTTATAAATAAACTGCTGCATTCCTGCGTTATCTTTATGCTGCCAAGGATTTTTGCATTGATATATGTTGGAGATGGTCTTTAAAGTAATAATAAAAAGTCTTGGCAACAGTGATTCAGAAGCAACTGGATCTGCCTTGGCACACCTCTAGTTTAAAAGCTATCTCACTGCAATTAATTAGCTGGAATCTGAGAGCTTCCAGAAGGAAAGTTTTATGAGTTACCTCTTTCCTCTGGGAAGGCATCATTCAAGCCAAATCACTGTTAACTGACATATTCACTCTTGAATTCTTTCAACTCAGCATCCACCCAGACTGTTTTCTGTCTTCAGAGGAGAAGTGCCTGTGGAAAGTTATGCACTTTTATCCACTTCTTTCTGATTCTCTTAATTTTATGGGTTTTTTTTCTGAAAAAAAGGGAGGAAAAAGTACACTTTTTGTTAATGTCACTACTCTTGACATCGAAGTTTTCAGTCTGCCTGCAGAACAGATGGAAAGTTACAATGCCAGCAGGGCAAATTTCCCTCAGCACACAGTGTGTCTTCTTTCCCTCACTGAAGCCAGGGGAAAGAGTGTCCTGAATACCAGATGCAGAAATGGATGTGCTGGCACCACAAGCATTTCCCCACTGCCTCTCCTCAGTGGGAAACTGTGCCCACACAATTACCCACACATGAGTCTCCCCTCAGTAATATCAGCAGCAGAGGAAGCTCCAATCATCAGGGCTGGCTCTGACTTTGAGCTACCACCTCTGCCAGAAAGGTTGTCTCAGGCAGCAACTTCTGTAGCCCTCCTTTGATGCTTCTGATTTGTAGGAAATTTATGGCTGGTTCTGAGGAGTTGGGCTCCATTCCTGTTAATCCATCTTCTGCCCACCTAGAAAGAGGTGAATGTCCTGGGAATGTCTCTTCTTTGCCTTCAGACTGCTCCACAAAGGCCCCGTGTGAAGGCAGGTGAAGAACACTTGCTGTGGTTTCACTCCAGTGCAGCCCAGCCCTACACAGACACTCGCTGCCTGGAGTGGGACAGGGACAGAATCAGAGGAATAAAAGTGAGAAAACTCATGGGCTAAGTTCAATAGGTAAAACAAAATCTGTGCACACAAGCAAAGCAACACAGAGAATTAATTCATCACTTCCCAAGGACAGGCAGTGCTCAGCAGGGCTCCATTACACCCAGCCAGGGCTTGGGAAGACAAACACCATCACTGTGAACATCCCCCTTTCCTTCTTCCCCCAGCTTTATATGCTGAATGATGCCTTATAGTCTGAGGTGTCCCAGAAAATGATCCAGGCCAAAACCAGCACAAGACCACTGTTAGGAGAGCTGCAACTGGGTCCTCATCTCCAGGAAGAGTCATTCCTCCTTGGGACACTGCATTTAGAGAATTGGAGGGGAAGCTGAGAGAGACCTTTCTTCTTTATTGTCCTGTTCCTTCTTCTGTGATTTGTTGCAACAAGCACAAGCTGAACCATCATGGTCTGAATGGTGGTTACATATTTTTCTCCTGACCCAGGAAAGCAAAGGCTGTGTTACTTATGTGAAAATTTAACATTTCCTTTATCCTTCAAGGGTCATTCAGGGTTCTTTAAGTTCAAGCCATGTGAGCCATAGTTGCTGAGACATTCATCTCTTGATAAATAGCTGTCCTCAACAGAATGATTAATTGCAGTGTTGCTATTGTCACTGGTTCTTTTTCATGTTGTACACTTGCTATTGTGTTACCATTTTGCTTTGGGTATAGGATGCCTCTTTATCAAACCACGCTTTTTCCTCTAAACCTAGGGAGTACAAGATATCATTGCATCATAAATTTTTTAATATACCCTGTTTGAAAGCAGACTGATTTCCTGTCTGACTCGCTCATCTATTACCAAGAGAGAATGAAAGTGAAGTTCTTTCTTGTTATGTAACCTTACCCTGATCTGATTATTATGCATGGAACCACATTGCAAGATCCTCAGTATGAAAAAGCTTGGAAAACTGTAATAGTAAACAAGGAGAAACTAAACCCATGGATTGGATTCCATCAGGAAATCTTAACTCTAAAATCCACAACACGTGGTCTGAAATGTCACACAATTAATTATCATTTAATTTATTCAGGAACTCATTATGAGTGTGAGTGGAGATGAGCAAACTGAGCAGAATTAAGCAATTCCCTTGGTTATAGACTCTATTATCAAAGAGCTCTGGACATGAACCAAAGCTCCAGAATTAAGCTGGGTTTTAAATTTCCCCAAGCAACAAAGAAATGGCATTTTTTATTCTTTATTGTTCTCTTTTACCTTGGGTAACTGGAAAATTATGAAGGGTCAACAGGTAAAGAAAACACTTTCAAGCTGAAAACTAAGGATTTAATATCAAGAAAAACCTCATTTTCCCATACCCTTTTCAGCATGCAGCCATTTATTTACCCCTGGGTTAATGAGTAAAAGCACTGCTAGATGAGAGCTGGTGTTGCTCGTGGTTTGTTTGCATCATAACAAGAGGAACAGAGGAGAAAGGATGAGCGTGTTCTAAATTCTGCAAAAGCAGGTGTTGGCTCTTCTCAGCTTGGCTCTGCTTTCTTGACATTTGCCACTAGGGAAAAAAAAGGACAGGAAAGGGAATAACTTTCACCTCTCAGGGCAATATACAAATGTCCTGGATAGAATTTTTTTGAAGGAGTGACATCTCAAACCAGGGCACGCTCCAAGTTTGATTTTAAAGTATGGAAATGTAATCAAGTGTAATCACCCCACTCTGTTACAGGTCTGCAAATGCACTCAGAAGATCTCTCTGAAGAGAAGGGTGTCTGCTCTGGTCTACAAACAGAATGGGAGACTTGATTCAGCTTCCTTTAAAGTCAAAAAGGAACATTTAATTCACAAAATGAGGCTGGTTTTGGAACACACATTGATCAAACCAGGTTAAAGTATCTCCCAGTTGGTTTCATACTAGAGGTGTTGATTCCATTTTCATTTTTTGATGCCTGCAGCTTCATCACCCACTACAGATAACTACACGTAGATGCCTGAAATTTGAGTTAGGGCCTGCCTCTGAGTTGATAACAGTGCTTATCCATGCCTAATGGGATAAACTAAAGCATTTTAGCCATAAACCAACTACTAACTGATAACAGGAGCACCTGCACCTGCAAAGAATGAGAACAGAAGTTAGGGTATGAAACAATAATCAAATATTTCCAACAAGATGTCTATTCCTTCATTACAAACTACAATTTTTGTTTGTTTGTGTGTTTTTTTACTTTGTTCAGGAGTATGATACTGAAATTTTAGCATCAATTAATTGACTTAAGAAATTATATTTTTATTATTTTTTAAATTTTGTGGAAACGTTATTTCCGATTTGAATATTTATGTCCTAATAAACTACATTTAAACTTTGGATTTTTATTGTGGACTTTGAAAGGGAAAACTTCCTGCATATATCAGTGAGCATGCACCTGTCTTTAAATATATTGTGCCAAATATTATGATTATACATATTTTACAAACATTGCCAAAACATGTGTACAAAATCTGAATAATTTTTTAAAAAGGGTTAAATAATAGAGATGAAAATTACTACATTGTCAGAGCATAAGAGTATCTCTAGTTCTCTACTATTTCTAGTTTTTGGGTAAAATTGATTCCCAAAGATTTCTTCTTCACCCTAAGAACAGGGCAACATGGAATGGAGGTTGCAGTCTGTTCATCTCATTATCTCTGCTGCTCCTTCCTTCTGACTCACTTCCCCTTCTTCAGATAAAATAATTTCTAATTCAGAAACCTACAGTCCAAGCACCATTAAAATGAAAAGTTTCTATCCAAATGTTCTTTCTTTAACTAGAAAATTATTTTTTGTAAGGAAGTTGGGTTTTTAGAAACTCAAGCCAAAGTTGGATTTGCTGCTTGCATTGGCTTTGCCAGCATCTATTCAGGAATAATCACTTAGCAACAAAGCAACACTGTTCCAATGTTTTTCAACATCTTTTTTTTAATGTGCTATAATCAGTTATTGTTGTGAATTTTTAATGTTTTATAATCAAGAAAACAAAAATACAGATTAGCAGCAACATTTATATTTCACACAAAGTTCATGTGGAATCATTGATAGGATAGAAATCTCTGAAAAATCATCTAGTAGACTGTGGATTGCATCACAATTATTGGCAATGACTTCCCAAGCAGTTTGTTTTTCCACTAGAATTTTGGTTTCTTACCCACAGTTTTTATGTTGCTGTGAGCTGAATCTAAGGACACAGGAACTCATCATTGTGCTGTGTAATCTACATTAGGATTTTCCAGTTGTGCTCTTTATTTCTTTCCTCTGATGTTTTCCGTCTGTCTTGTTGAATTAGGGTTGCGTGAGACCTCCTCACTGGAGCACAAAGTCATGCAAATGTACTCCTAAATCTGTTCTAGGAACAAGGAGAAGGATTTGTCTGTGAGTGGAAGCTTTGAAGACCTTTTTGAGCTCTGGAAGAATAACAAAATCTTGGTAAGCCTTAAGGGAAGCTGAAAAGCATCTTGGAAAGAACACTGATTTCATCTTTTAGCTTGGTACCCATGCATTTGGGAAAAGCTCCAAAGGTGAATTTTGTGATGTTTTGATGTGTCTCCATCACTAGGTTGAGACTTGAAGAAGGAAGAAAGGTCCAATTCTCAATCTGTCACAGAATTCCTGTGTGATTTAGCATTAGCCATTCAGTGTCTGTGTTCCAGACCCTTAGCCATAAAGCAGAAATACTATTATTTTATTATTGTGTAATTTTGTTGTCAATGCCATGAGATCAGAACTAGCTCTAACTAGAATTTCTACAGTTCACAGCAGACCAAATTCATAGCACATTCATTTCCACATAGCCTTGGTCTTTGCCATGATGTTTATAAATAACTGGTAAACATAGAGAGGAAGGAGTCTTGACACCTCTTGTAAATTGAAATTTGGGATTCAGATGTTGAGCTGAGCCCCTGGAGCAGAAGCCTTTAGCATGCTCAGATCTGCTCTGCCCTTTCTGTCTTTTTAATTCAAACTCTTTAATCCAAGCCCTGACTGATGCAAAGATATGTAGAATCTAAGGACATCTGGTTAACAGCTATCAGCATAAGAGGCAAAGATAACAGACAAAGATAAGAGATGGGAAAAGGAATAAATTAAACACCTAAATACACAAGCCCTAAGGAAAACAAGATAATAGACACCAGCAAAAGCCTGAGCCTCCAGGTCATTAGCTGAGGGGCCATTGAGCAAATGACTAAAGCCTTTAGAGGGCTCAACCAGAATTTTCTAGCTGATCAAGAAGGGAGGAAATGAACCACAGGAAAAAGAAAACTGATTATGGGATAGCTAATGAAACTTGTAGGGCTGTGTAAAGCTGCTTATAGAATGCTTTGAGGGAATCTTGAGGATACATGAAAATTATTATGGCACATTTAGAGGAAGGGCTAAATGTGAGAAGGGGAGGGATCAAAGTAGATTAGGGTGAAACAAGCATGGCAAATTGATAACTGCAGTCTGTGCCTTCTCATTAAATCCTATTCCCATTTTCAGACAATCACAGAATAGTTTGGGTTGGAAGAGACTTGTAAAAATCAGCTCCTGCAACCCTCCTGCCACAGGCTGGCACACTTTCCACTAGAGCAGGTTGCTAAAATCCCTGTTAAACCTAGCCTTGACTGTTTCTAGGGATAAGTCTCTTGGCAACCTGATCTGGTGTTTTAACAGCCTCATTGTAAAAAATTTCTTCTTATAACTAGTCTGAATCTGCCCTATTTTAGTTTAAAACCTTTACCCCTTGCTCTACCACAACAGGCCCTGCTAAAAACTCTGCCTCCATGTTTTTTATAAACCCCCTTTAGGCACGGGAAGGTGAAACAAGGTATCCCCAGAGACCTGAGACAATCTCCCTGTGAGAGGGGCTCCAGCCTTCTGATCACCTTCCTGGCCCTCCCCTTGACCTGCTCCCACAGGTGCTGAGGACCCCGGAGCTGGATGCAGCGCTGCAGGTGGGGTCTGAGCAGGGCAGAATCCCCCCCTCACCTGCTGCCCACCTCTGCATTTGTTTCTGGGCTGGGAGTGCACATTGCCAGCTCATGCACATCACCAGCACCCCCAGTTCCTTCTGGGCAGGGCTGCTCCTCATCTGTTCATCCTCTCCCAGCCTGGATTGATACTGGGGATTGCCTGGACCCGGGCACAGCACTTTGTACTTGGTCTTGTTAAACCTTGGGAAGTTCTCATGGGGCCACTTCTCCAGCTTGTCCAGGTCCCTCTGGATGGCATCCTGTCCCTCAGGTGTGTCAGTGGCACCTGTCAGCTTGGTCACATCTTCAAATTTCCTGAGGGTGTGACCTCACTTTCCATGTGACTCACATATGAACTTCAAGCTGAACTGAGCAGCTCACACCTGAAAAGACCCAAGCTTACAGCTGGTGGCTAAGGAACCTGGGGTTTGCCCTGAGGTACTAGAGATTTAAAAGTGTGTGTGTCTCTTAGTGACCCTGAGACTTGGTCATCTGAAAAGGGGGAACAGGATAAAGACCTCTGTGTTTCTCATGTCTGAGTGCTGCTGGTTTCCGTGTGGATATAGACTAAAATCCTGCTCTTTGTTACCACATCTGGCCTCTTATCTGCTCAGTGCAGGTTGGCATCTTTACACCTGCTCATCCTTGTTACCTCCTGAACCTACAGGCTACAGTGGCAGCAGCCTCACCTATGCATGCCCAAGTCAGAAATCCCTGGATCCCTCAGTCCAGCAGCTGTGGCATTCCCATCACAAGACAAATCCAGAGTGCAAAGGTTCTTGTTTCTCTAACAAGAAGTTAAACCATCAGCCTTTATTTCAAATGTAGTTTTCAGTAGGGAAGAGCTTGTTGTTGGAAATCTGGATCTGGCCCTGAAGCAGACAGGGTTGTTTGTGCCTCAGGGCTTCTTCAGCCAAAACACAGTGACAGTCTGACAACAGGAACATAAAGTACAGGTCTGTTTCCCCTTGAAGGGAGAGAAGTCAAGAGTGAAGAATTAAAATTGAACAGGGCCTTGTGGTTTCTCGCAAAAATTATTTTAATTTGCAATTGAATAAATTTATTTTTCTTAAGTCATGCCTCCCCATCATGGTAACTGCTGAGGGATATCTCTATCTCCACCCAAGACTTTTTCCATCCTATTTTCTTCATCTGGCCTATTGAGGAGGTGGAGTGAGAGAGTGTCTAGGTGGGCAGCTGGCCACAGTCAGCCTAGCACAGCTGGGTTATGGTATAGTATTATAGAGATCTCTGGTTAGAGAGTAGTGGCTTGCACAAGATTCTGCAGCTGTGAGATCTTATGCACATAATTTGCTGCCCACAGATATGTATTTCTGCATCTAGAAGAGGTCCTGGTAGACCTGAACTACTTTAGGTAGTGTTTGAAGGTATGCTGCTGAAAAAGGTTATGTAAAAATAGGATACTAAGGATATTAGTTCCTTAAGAGCACAGATTTTGGTTCTGGCTCAGAGCAGAATGATGAGGACACATGAATAAATGAAGAGGTGTTGTTCTGAACTTTCATGTTTCTGAGTGCTGAATTTAGGCCAGCAGTTAGACCAGGGACTGTTTCACATGAGTGTCACATGCCGGAGAGATGAGTTAAACCAAACAGACCTAATTGTGCATGAGCAATTGCACCTCAGTAGGACTCAAGGTCACACATCCTAACAGGAGTGAGGTGGTTTTCATAGCCAGAGGAATGGGAGTCACCTTGAGGTCATCTTGCTGGTTTAGAGGAAGTGCATGATTAGTGAAGGTGTTTGGGTAAATGTACCAAGTATTTCTTCCTAAAGGGATGGAATGCTCATGCAGAGCTGGGAGGATGGCATACTTTCAGGAGAATGAGACCAGCAATGCCTTCTTTTAATAAAAGAGCAGAGAAATAGAAAGCATATTTTCCTAACACCAGGTGTTATAGAAAGTTTGGCACAAAATTGTCTTCCTTGGCACTATGTTTAACATTACAGAACTGGAATTATGTGTTTTGTTAATGGTGCAAACATCATGCTGATCATTTCCAGATTGTTATAGTAATCATTTGAAAGCATTAAAAAGTTGAGTTTGCCTTTTTATTTTTTTATTACTGCTTTCCCCTCCAGCTAATTGCAATCTCTTCCTTGCCTACACATACTTTCAGGCTCCAGCCCCTTGCTAACAATCCAACTTTTTAGATTAGGTGTAGCATTCTTTTCTGTGCACAGAAAAGAATGCTTTTTGATTTGAGATGACTTTGTTTCTGTTTCATTAATTTCATACATCAAATTAGAAGGCACCACATGCAGTTGGATGAACCGTGGTCAGGTGCAATACAATAAATATCATAGACTTTTTCTAGGTGTAATTTGACTTTTGGAAGCACATACATCCTCACAGAGTAAACAGAAAAGTCAAATTACTTACTCTGCTGCAAACATGTTCCATCACCTTGAATTTACTGTTGCATTTCACTCTCCCTGCTTTTTTGAGTCAGTAAAATATTTATGGCTCTTACCAGGTCTACCTTATAGAAAAGCATGAACAAGATTCTTTGAGATAATTTAAATTCAGTAACATTATGAAACCATTATTATAGAATAGTCTGAACAATTTCTGCACAGAAAAATTGGTAACCCTGCAAGTGTAATCAGACAAATCTCTGGATGTGAGAATATAGGCTATAAATAGTACACATCTTAATGACAGTAAACAGTGAACCCAAACATTTTGTGTTCGCAGGTTTTGTACATTTTTAATTCATCTTCCTCTCCTTCTCCTGAAATTCTCCTTACTAAAGCTCACATTGAGTGTTTCCTCAAACATTGTAGTGAGACCAGGTGCTGGAGGATGCTCCCCTCTCCCAGCTCCCATTGCTTTGGAGCAGCAGTGAGTGGTTTGTGGCTGCCTCACAGGGCTTAGCTCCCCAGCCTCTTCTTTAACAGAGGAACTCCTTCAGGTATGAAGCAATTGACAAAAAGGGGAAAAAAAAAAGAAAGGGTTTTTCACAAGTTGTGCTTAAAAGCTTTTTCTGCAGCTTAATAAAGATGGAAAAGTGGATTCTCAGAGCTTTCAGCTTTTTCCTCCCAAGGGGAACACTCCCATTCTTTCCAATTTAAATGGAAAAAGTCAAAAAGTTCAGGACCTGATTCCAGAGAACTGGCAGACATCTGCAACAGGGAACATGTTAAAAGTGTCCACACAGACCATAAGAGAGGAACCTCAGAAAAGTGTAGGAACAGCTTCTCCAGGGATCTTGGAGAAGATCTCATGCTATGTTCTCTTTCTCTTGACTGAAATCTAAGACATGCAGAAGACAAGCAGACAAGCTTAGGACATTTAAAGCCATGACCATTCCAGTGCAAGCCTCAAGAAATCAACAAAGTTTAACTGCCTCAGAGGCCAGCAAACAACCTTAAGGCCTTCTCCAGTAAAAGATATTAGTCAGTGTGGGTTTTTTCTCTTTTTTTTATGCCTAAGGCAACAGACCCTTTGCCCAGGAAACAACAGGCACCTGAATACTTGCTTCTGTCTGTAGGCTAGGATTGCCTGAAGATAGTTAGTCTGGGACTTTATTTTCTTACAGAGACAACGGCTTTGAGAGGTTTTTAAGGAAGTCATAACTCCTTCACACTCTGGGAAAAAATGCTTTGTTGTGTGGGGTAAGAGAGGGAGTTTCCACAGAACTGCTGAGATTGAAAGGAACCTGTAAACATCACGTAGTTCAACATCACCTTTCTCAAACCAGGGTCAGCACACACAGGCTGGCTTGGGCCTATGTCCAGAAGTGTTTCAAGTGTCTCCAAGGCTGCAGACTCCATAACCACTCTGGGAAACCTGTTCCAGTGCATGATCACCCTCACAATGAAAAAGTGCTTCCTTTCTTATGTTTGAATTGTATTTTCTGCATTTCATTTCAGTTTGTGCCAGTTGCCTCTTGCCTTATCACTGGGCACTACTGACAAGGATCTGGATTGTACATATTTATACACATGGATAATTTTCCCCCCTGAGCTTTCTTTCCCAGCTTCTCCTTGTATGCCATATGCTCCAAAAGCCATCTTGATGGACATTCTCTGGACCTGCTCCAGTGTTTCCATATCTGTCCTCTACTGGGCAGCCTAGCACTGGACACAGCATTTCTGATGGGCTGAGTAGAGGGGAAGAATCATCTCCCTTGCCTTGCTTGGACTTGAAGCACTTCACATTTCCCTTTGTTGTACTTGAGAAGGTTCCAGGTTGTATCTGCAGCCTCACTGGATCCATCTGAAGGCACTGCAGCCCTCTGGACTGTCAGCTTCTCTTCACAGATTCGCACCAACTCCAAACTTGCAGAGGATGTATCTGGTCCCATCATGAAGGTAGTTAATAAAGATGTTGAACTCTACTGGCCTCTGTATCAATTCCTCAGGCTCCTTCAGTAGTGATGGCCTCCAGCTTGCTTTTGGCCACTGGCCACAGCGCTTTGCACACAGCAGCTCAGTCACAGTTCAGTCCACCTCCCTGTCTATTTATATACTACTTCCTTGATCAGTTTATCTATGAGAACATTACAAAAGACAGCATTGAAATCTTTGCTAAAGTCAAGGTAAGTAACATCCACTGCTCTCCCATCATTTACTGAACCAGCCAGCTCATTATAGAAAGATATTAGCTTGACCACACATGACTTCCCCTTCAAAAATCCATGCTGACTACTCACAGTCACAATGTGCTTCATATGTTTAGATATAATTACCAGGAGGATTTTCTCCATCAGCTTCCCAAGGATTGCTTTAGCAGTACTTGGGACTTGGAGCAGTAGGACAAGGTGTATTGTTTTTAAAGTAAAAGAGGGTAGACTCAAATTCTGACACTGAGTCCAGTCCTCTGACTGCTCCCCATACCATGAAGTACAACCCCTAAAACCAAGAGAAAATGCCTGTGTAGAAACATTTTGAATGGCAGCATTTTCATGGAGGAATGGAGGAGTAGGGGAGTGGGCAAAGCCCTGAGGAGCTTCACTGCTGTAGGTTTTCATTTTGTGTCCTGTAGTACTGTGAGACATATTCAGTGGTTTTTTTTTATTACTTAGTGATCAGTCATATTAAAGCATTATTTCCTCATCTGCTCATGTTTGTGTTGTTTCATATACTGTTCATGGCATGTACTTAACATTAGCAAGCAGGACTCTTCACTGCAAACTGGAAATACCTAAACAAACAATCTGTCCGAGTATGCTCAGGACCCTGGTACCTCAACAGTAGCATGTAATTTGGATTATTGCAAAGAGTGAGAAAGGGTGTCTGGTGCTTTGTAGCATGAAATATTGGTCATAATTAAAGAATAATTTAATTTCCATTTACAGAAAGGCCATGCAGGACCAGGTTGGAAAACATTCAGTTAATCAGCCATCGTTATAAGACATAGTGGCGTAGCATCCTCACCATTACCTGTCAGGAGGTCCAAATCAACACAAAAAAATCAAGACAAAAAAAATTCTGAAAAGACAGAACAAAATGGTGGTAGGAGAACTATGGTATGGGATGTAGTAGCTGATGAAGCATGATGATGAGGAAGCAAGAGGAAAAAGGTGCTGGATTTTTTTGTGTTTTTCATCACAATGTGATCAAATAGAAACACATGGAGCTGGGCCTATTAAGGAATGAGAACTGGTAAAATCGTGACTAAAACATGGTATGGAAGAAGGATTTGCAAAGGAATAATTCTGTTGGATCTGTGTCAGTTGGGAAGGAAAAATAGATCAGTATTCTTTTCTTGTTACAGTGGGCTTCATATTAATTAAAAAAGGGGAGGGGAAAAAAAAAGAAAGGACTCAGCTGAATAACAAAGCAAATGGTCTGGACAAAGGAATCTGGCAAAGATACTTCTATCAAAAACCTCCTATTAGACCTAAAGAACATCACAATCCAGCTCCACAGGAAAAAGGAAAATTAAATTCACCTAGAAAACTAGAGAAAGAACATGAAAATAGATGCTACCTATTGCACAAAACCTTTTGGCAGTTCTCAAGCTTCTCAGAAATTAACCAATCTGTATTTTTTTATAAGGTGATTTCATCTGATTTCATTGTGGAAAAGTAGATCTAATACAAGGAAGTTCCCAAAGGCTTTTAGATAGGAAGTATGTAACCTAGCTCCTGTGAAGAATTGGACAATATGTTGTGGATTCAACTCCTGTCTTTGAGCATTTGCCTGATTTTTTTAAAACTATCTCTCAATCAACTTCTTGTAATTTTTTTCTTTAAGCCTCTTGCATATGTAATTATTTCTTTATGCCTTATACACAGCTGTCTTACTTTTCACAGCTGCCATTATTCTGTGCTTTGGCCAGCTGAGATTTCATAGCAGTGTAAATGGATTCTAAGGACTGACCTGCTTACAAAGGCAAGAGCAGCACCACGTAGTGCCAGGGAAGAGCTCAGATGTTGGGGAGCAGCTGGAGATGGCATGTAAATCTCTGCTCCAAAAGCAGATGGTTCTTCACATCTCAGTTAGAAGTAAATCCATTGGACTAACAGCTCCTGGCTGAATCTTTGCTTTCAACTTCTTCATCCAAACTGAACAGTCCAAACATCTGTCTGTCACATCAGCAGCCTGAACTGGAAGATGAGAGCAGGGCAATGATCAGAAGCTTTTATGCTCTGCCTGATTGAAGTAAGAAAACTAGATAAGCAAAAAGGCTGAGACTCATCCTCATGTTTGATCAGTGGAGCTCACCTTTTGAAGTATCAAGATATAAAGTAGGTATGTATGCTGGTAAGAAATTGATCATACTGGTTACAAATGTACTTAATCAGGTGAACATATATATATCTTTTATTTGATGAATACTATTAAAAATAGCTAGATGTTATAAAAAAATCCCATTAAATTATCAAAAGCTTTTTGGGAAGTACCTTAGAAGTACCATGGCATTTTTTAAGGAGACATATGATTAGACTTTTCTGGGAAACAGCTGCACTTAACAGTACCACAAACATTTAAAATACGTCTGTTGCATCCCCAGATAGTCCACTTCTGCTATAGGAAGAAAAATATCTCCACACTGAATCCATGGTTCTGCTTCATAGATTTAAGAAAGTTTCATATCCAAGGATTGGTCAGACAAGACATGAGGGGAAACTATCAGGAACATTTGGCTCAAATAATGTAACAGCATGTATGTGAGAAGCTTAATAGGATTAAGAAATGTGGCTAAAGAGGGGACAGGGGAGGAAAAATACAGGGAGCAAGACAAATGGTAAAGTCATTACTCACTCTCAGCCAACTAGGTTGATCATCAGTTCTGTCCCTGCTGAGAGATTTAAATAGGATGTTAACTTCAGCCTCACAAAGCTTTGGCTTTTGTCAGGGAAGCCCAGCTGACTGCAAGCACCTGAGATTCCTCCCCCTGGTTGCACTGATTTGAGTTCATTGCTCATCTGGCTTTTACATTGGCCCTTTGATTCATTCAGGATGTCCTCAGGTGGAAGCTGAAGGGTATCTGAATAATGCAGTCAAAGACTGAGCCTCCAAGCTCTGCTGCTTGGTGGGAGAGCTGGGAAGGTTGTGCTGCTAAGCCTTTCTTGGCTTTGTCCATAGTGCACCTAATGACAGTGACCATGGTGTAAGAAATTGGAAAACTTTCTGTGAGGCTGGGTTTTGCATTGTCTGTCTTGGTCCTGAAACCAGCTGGGATCGATTTGGTTCTGTGTGCTTATGAAAGAAATTATGAGGAGCCTTATATTCCAGTTGTGATAGAAATGCTACAAAAATGTTTACTGGGAAATATTCAACAACTTTCTTTTTCATAGATTTTTTTTAAATTTTGGTCAAAAATATATTAGTTCATCAGCTTGAAGGAGTATGCAAGACCTTCCCTTATTGCTTGAAATCTGCCAAAGATGGAGTAAAATGTAAACTGTAACTGAAAGTCAGCTGATATACAAAATTACCTGAACCTTAATAGAGCTTGGTTGAAATTAACAGAAAAAAATGAATAGCTTGCTTTAGACTGATGTAAACTTAGATGACATTGTGGCAAGATGAACATGCAAATACCTGCCTGGTGATCTATGTGACACCTAGGAAGGAAATCACTGCTGTAAACATGAATAACAGTTGATCAGTTTTTCTGGACAAAAATAAATATAGGACAAAACCCCAAGGAGACCTATCAAGAGGGAAGGGAAGGGAAAGGAAGGGAAGGATATGAGCTCAGATAACCTCCCTAGTTGCTGGGAATGTCTTCCCAGGTGCTGGCACACCAAGAGGCTGAAGGACATTGGTGGTTCTGTCATCACAGGGCAGCTGGTGTGCAGATGTGCCAGCAGGGTTTGTGCTGGAACTGCACAAACCATATCCTCATGATGTGCACGTTAGGTGGGATACTATTTGTGTTGTTACAAGGTTATAATAAGTCATAATGAGATTATAGATAATGGTTGGAATGTTATTTTATGTAATAAAGGATCATTTAACTCAATAAATACTCCTTGCATTTGTCATCATCTGATTCAATCATTGGTTTGTGGAAATTGAGCCTTCACTCCCTGTAGCCATCAGGAGGCATGAACAGGTAGAGGACACAATTCATGATCAAAGTAAGAGAGTGACTCAGGACAAGAGAGAAAGACAGTACAAAACTCCCATAGACCAGGGAGGAGTTTGTTCCAGGGATATCTATCTGGAAGATGTTCTCCAGGAGACATAATTAGCCCCTTTGTGCTCCTGCTTTAATATTTCATTTCTGTATAATGTGAGACAACTCAAACTAGGACACTGCCTGCTTGCCTCCCAGACAACAAAGCTTGGAGATGAGCTATCAGCTGGGAGATGAAGTCCAAGTCATCCAGAGAAGGCATTAAACAATTATTTTTGTTGTGGATTCTTAAAACCACCTGTAAGGGCCATTTAACCCTGTTAGTCCCCTCCAGGTCTGGGCAACAGCTATAGTAATTCTCTTGGTGTAAATTTTTACCAATAAAGTTTGGGAAGTCTTCTCTAGAACAAGAAAGATAAATGTGAAAAGCTGATCATTTTCACAAAATTTTGTTCTTGCTTTCCAGCCAGCCTTATCTGTGAGGCTGCCAACTGACCAGCTTAACACAGCACCTCAGCTGATCTGGGCCTTCCTGCTGGTATGAGCAGCCCTCCAAAGAACAAGGGTGTTCAATCTTATCAGCAGCTTCAGGCCAAAATGGCAACCTTACACTTTTCTCCTGCAGTTCCTCTCTAGCAGAACTGTCAAAATGCTTCTTGGAAGTGCTGCTTCATCTTCTGGAGGTTTTCACTGTGATGACTCTGCTTTGTGAGGGGTATTTCCATTTCCACTTCCTTGTCTTAGGCAATTACAGACACCAGGTTTGACAAATGCCTTGGTTGTTTAGCAAGGTACCTCCTGTAATTGTTTTGCTTGTTGATTGTTTGGTTTAGATTTTCTGTGCCCCTGCCTCAGCACAAGGGTTTAGAAGGGTTAAGGACTGTGCAAGAGGAAAGCAGCACACACTTTCACTTGGGGTATATTCACATTGAAGCGAAGGGCTCATAAACACAATTTCTAATATTACACTGTGCAAAACTTCTCAATGGTGCTTTTTAAAGTAATGCGGTATTACACTGTCAACATGGGAATGAAGACAAGGTCAAAATTTCATCCATTCTATGTTTTTAATTGGGTTAAGTGCAGTCCAGATGGGGAATGCGTGAATAAGTATGCCAAGCAACTAAAATTACAAGGGAAAAAAATCTAAGATTTAGGTTTTCATGTATCTCACATGTTGTCAGAAATTAATATCCTAGGAAGTGTCAGGCAAGTATATTTCCTGTTGAGTCTGGAATAATTTTCCTTTACTAAACACTTGGAATCTGGCCCTGAAACATTCCCCTTCCTTACATGACAAATAGAATCCAAATAAACTCTCTTGACTATTTTAAAATAAGACACCGCTCTATGGGTTCTGCAGCTGCTTGGGAAATTTTATATTATAGGCATTTTGCATCTAAATTTGGGCCAGAAAAGCCTCAATCCACTGGAGTGAATGGGAAGTTCCACAAAGGTTGAAGACATGTCACACATTATTCCAGTGTTGATTTTCACCACGAGGAGAGGAGAGGAGAGGAGAGGAGAGGAGAGGAG
>QUSF01000001.1:62390512-62448802 GCA_003676055.1 Chloebia gouldiae | reverse complement strand
CAAAGAGAAGAAAAAGAGACCTAGGTTTGGGTATTAACCATTCTTAAAAGTCTAATCACTTAATTTCTGTTACTTTTTGAGATAAGCACTTTAATGAAAACAAAAGCCAGATAACTGATTAACAGAAAAGTAGGCCTAGGTTATTGAAAAAGCCTCAGAAGTGAAGTAATATATGTTATCCTAAATTTCTCTTACCTTGAATCATCCTGGATGCTGGCAGGTGTGCACATTTTGGAATGCCTCAGCCCAAGGCATCACATCTCTGTGTCCTGGATTGTTCTTTCCACACTTCAGAGTAGATAAATTCATTTCCATGGATTATCAATTATTGTTTTGTAGATCAGATAGAAGGATGAGGCCTGTTCTCCAGGAATAGCAGTTCTTCTCACCTGCCTTTAGTCAAGTTATCACTCCTCTTGGTCTTCCATAGAGTGCCTAATATATTTGGGAGATGCTCCTCAGGCAGTGATTCCATTGCCATGGTGCTGTACTTATCTGCTAGGCATTTGAAATTACCAGTCCTCTCTTTGCAGATTATCATTATTGCTTTTGGTCTGATTAGTTGCTTGGTTTGTTTTGTTTGTTTTTTTGTTTTTTTTTTTTTAACAGACTTCCTTGCTTATGCACAATATTTTTAATATTAGTTATCTTCCCTCTTTTTCCCTTCAGACCGTGGAGACGTGACCCTTTTTGATGTTCAGGATTGTTTGAATACTGAATAGATTTTGCACACATAATTAAGTTCTTTCTCTGCGATTCACTTTTTACTTCAAATTTTGTTTTCAAAATGCTAGTAGTAATTAATGAGTTTTGGGGGTTTTGTTGTTGCTGTTGTTGGGTTTGTTTTGTTTTGTTTTGTTTTGCCAGGATATACCAAGCAGCCCATTTATTCTAAATTATATTGATCTTATCCACAAAAATTTCCTCTTCTCTATGCCCTTTTCCCCACCACAGATGGGACTTACACTGGTAACATTACAGAGACCTATAAAATACCCAGAGGAACAGGCTGACTGCTTCATTCTGCTAATTCAACATCCCCAAGCCTCTAGGCAAGTCTGTACAGTAAGCAGTAAGAGTTTTGGCATAGGAAGAAGTGAAAATGAAGAGTACAGTGTGTGGCATCGCCTCATTCACCCGTGTTTGCCTTCCCACCCAGGAATGGCAGGTGACACAGTATGTGACATTAATTTTGCTAGGCATGGAGACACTCTTTCACATTTTGGGTTCTACAAGGGAACTAAAGATGGGCTAATCTTTCTTTCACCAATCATTGCAGCCATCTCCTGTAATTACTCTTCACCCTCAAAAACTAAACATAGGTTCAGTTCTTCACACAATGTTTCAATATATCAAAGAGTTCTGAAAGATATCACACATCTCTTCTAACAGAAACATCTACAAGGTAATCATCTGCATCTGAGCAAGCAATGAGACTTCCTGTGTAGCCAGAGAGAAGTAGGCAAGAGGTGATTCATCCCCTAAGGTAGAGAGCTAAAATAGACCAGATGATTCAGATCCCCCATGTATTTATTTCCCTTCATTGACTGTGCTTGGAGCTAGTTCAGACTGGGGTGTACATACATGGCAATGTATAAAGGTGGGTGAAAGTGGTCTCCTCAAAAGGATTTCAAATAGGGGTGGACTTGGCTCTTATCACTGGCACATTAGATATATTTTAGATATGTTTCCTGAGTTTGTGGATAGACTGTCATCATTTGGGTCATCTAGCTTTCTTATAAATCTAATATATTTGCCAGTTATGAGAAGGAAGTTTAGATCTTCCTCTCTAGTTAAACAGAAATATCAACAATTCAAGTTTCCTTTTATTCAGAGATTTCACCCTGTGGGACAGAACTGCATGTTTCTGCCTAAATACCTTTCCAGAGGTTGAAGTATCCAGTAGCCTAGAGAGCCATTTGTGTAGACAAAATTTACACATTATTAGTTCTTGTCTCATCTTTGGCTGAATATTCTTTTGTAACAAGTGTTGCAGTTGGATATTTCATTTGCACACTTAAGGTTCTCTTGTCATACATGTACTAGTGCTCACACTTTGCTCCTGCTTCTTCAAGTCTACACCAGTCAAATTCCAAGGCTTCTGTTTTGGCTAGCTGGTTTCTCCAGTTAGTCTTTTCTTGGTATTGTCTGTATCACAACTGTCATTATTTCATATTACAAATGATAAGAATTTAATCAGCTGTGTAACTTCTCCATTTCAAGGATTCACATCACCTGGCAACTGGAGGGTGTTTCCTGCACCAGGTGGATGAGGGGCTTTTCTGGACATATGTGTTAAAGAATATGGAGTAGCAAAGCAGAGATCAGGATCTGTTACCTGTCCTTTTGTAGTCCATTCTCATTGCCTGAAGCACCTGCCCTTTGTGAAGGACACAATCCAGCTTCTCTTTCACCTAGAAGCTGTGTTTGGTGAGATGGCTGCTGATTCGTGCCCTCCTGGAGCACTTTGAAGTGCAAATGCTCTGATAGGACACCTTTCTCAAGGAGACTTTGGTAGGAAAAGTATAAGGATCCCTCCAAGGGCAGCTCAACAATAAGAGCATTAAATCTAAAATATTACAACTAGGTCATGGGGAATAAGGTCAGAGATGCAAGGCTCTTGTAGAGCACGATGAATGCGAATGAGAGCTGAGAGGCTGCAGACAGTGCCCATAAAAGCATGTTATCAGAACCAGATTGTTACACAAACTAGCTGGCACGTCTCAAGGGTCAGGGTGGGTATTTCAAGCATGAAAACTTGCTGAATGGACAGTACACTGGTGAAATAGTACACGGCTGAAAAAGATGCTTAATGATGGTTGAATAGAGTGTGCTCTCTTTATGTATGGTTGGAGGTCTCAGTATGGAGGATCTACAGAGACATACTCACAGTATAGTCATACAAGGGAAAAAAAAAACCAAAAAAATAAAGCAAGCCCTCTTGCTATCATTATAAGCCATAAAATGCACTGGCAACACTTTCTCTGCAAGCCAAGGCCTTTCTTCCAAGCTGTGTGAAAGCAGATGAGGAGATGGAAGGGGGTAGAGAAGCAGATCATGTTCTTGTTAGCTTAATGATTTATGTCCAAGTTTGTTTGTCTTTGGTGTGATTAATTGCTTCCAATTATCTGCTTCCATATAGTCAGTTCTGTACAGAAAAGATGCATCCTTGTGGGTGGGATCTCTTATGTTTGGATGAATCAACCCTGGAAATGATCTTGTGTCTGAGAGATGGGACAGTTTATTAGAAGCTAAATCTGGAAAGGGAGAGAAGCAATATGGAAGGGAGAGAGACACAGGAGACCAGCCAGATTTTAAATTTTTTTCAGAATATTCTAATTTTGTATGTGGTCCTAATGCTTGTATACCTCTTCCCACTCCCTGCTCCTTCTTTTATTTCTTGCACATGCCAAAAGCACATCTGCCTTGTATCCAGATTACAAACATGGGAAAGGGAAAGGGCAGCTGACTGGCTGGAGTAAACTGGAGCCTGGTCTTGAAGCAGGGTGCACACATCTGTGCTGCCACCCTCCTTGCATGGGAGAGCCACTTATTGTTTAACTCTGAGGTCCAGGAAACAACAGCCAAGACAGGGAAATCAGATGAGAGATTTGCCATCCTTCTGTGTGGTCTGCAGGGCATTTAATGGAATCACAGAACCACAGAATCAATGAGATTGGGAAAACTTCCGAGACCATCAAATCCAACCTTTGACAAGCACCACATCAGCTAAACCATAGCACCAAGTGCCACATCCAGTTGTTTCTTGAACACTTTCAATTCGCACAGTGAGGCCAGACCAGTGTCTTGTTTGGATTTGTTCTTCAGTGGACAGGAAAGAATTGCTGGTGAAATTCCAAAGTAGGGGTTCGTTTCAGAAATTTGAGATTTTGTAGACATAAAGAAGTGAGTTTTCAAAATGACAGTTTTGTTTCTCATGCCCTACTGAGGGAGTGGGAAAGGACTGATGTAGGTAGCTTTGCTGATTTCTGGGTTTTACATCTTCTTTGAGTATGTCCTGAGATGTGATGAGGATTATGCACTGTTGCAGTCACTTTGTCTCGCTTCTTCTGGAATTTTCTCTGGTATTTTACTGTTGCTTCTGGCTTTTCCAGTGACCTACATTTATCTTTGCTTTTGCCCTTCTGCTAGAAATATGCTTGCCTGGATGCCTTGTCTCCCTCACCCATCCAACCTTCCCTTAAGGTGCTGTTCATTCACTTGTGTTTTATCAGATACTATTAACCACAAAATTCACCATGAACTGGGAATTTTTCACTTTCTTTATATCAAGGAGGTGCATCTGTAATGTAACAGGATTGTATGTCTGGTCTGATAAGGAGACCAGAACTTCTCTGTTTCAATCCCAAATGTGTTATAGGCCAAATTCTAATTCTGATAGAAAGATGCTTGAATGTAACAGGGTAAAATTTAGCCTGTAGTATAACCTTCCTGTCAGAGACAACAATTTATCACCTAGTTTGTGGATAGCATGAAATTAAGCAGAACCACTATCCTAAACTGTAATAAAATCTATTGGCATCCAAACTATGTATTATGCATATGTAGTCTATTATCCTGAGGCAAATATGCACAGAGGTTTGACAGCCACCTAATGAAGGAATGCAAAAGAAATAGGATTTAAATAAAAACCTGCAAAAGGACAGAAAATGTACCTGATAGCCAAAGGGCTGCTTCTCTTGAAGATCTGTTCCAAGCATGTGCAATTCTGGGAGCAGAAGAAGATTCATGGGAGTGTGATGAGGAAGATTAAGGGGAAATGAATGAGGGTGATTGAGAAGGATGAAGATTTCTGACAGGAAATGGGTGCTAGGGCTGCAGGAGAGGATGCTGCAGAAGCAGTCAGAACACAAAATGAGTCCATAGGGTGGGGAGAAGGGAGAAAGTGCTGATCCTCCACACTGAGGACAGCAGTGAGGTGATGAAGGGAGTGGTGAGTGGGACAGGCTGTGGGTTTAAGGAAATCCTCTCTGGTAATTTTGCCAGTTGTGGCCACAAGGAACCACTGCAGCAATTCCGCCTTTGCCAGGCAGTTGGCTTCCTGGATGGACGGGAGCTGGCACAAAGGCTACATTAAAGAGTAGAAACAATACCTGACTGGGCAATGACAGACTGACCAGCTCCCACTGGAAGGAGGGCAGAAATAAACAGCCACACCCTGTGGATCCTTCAGAAGATGTGGTTGCAGGTCCTCTCCAGACTGCAGCCTGCCATCCTATGGTTATTTTTCATTTTTCTCTTTGAACTCTTAGCAGTAGAGGAAAGGAAAATCTGTTGAGATTCCATCTTGAAGAAAAAAAAGGCTATCAGTCGCAAGGAATGTGGGTTTTCATCCTTTTAAAAAAAAAATTCCAAGCTCTCGCTAATTATTTTTAGTCATCTAACTTATTTAAAAGTTAGCAACCATCAAAATTACCATCCTTAATCTAAAATGTGTCAACATGCTTAAACCTACTAGGATTTTGCAATTTATTTTTAATGTGTAAATTGTCTTTGAGAATTAAGGGTACTATGATGTTCATAAAAAGCATGTTTTTACTATCACTGGAGAAATAGAGCTAAATAATAAATTAAAGCCTTTCTGCAAAAACATTAATTTTTTTGCATACATTTGTTTGCAAAGCTCCCTTATTTGTAAGCAGTGATAAAAACTATTCTGCACACTTTCTTTTTTTGATAGTGAGATGAGAAAAACATAATAGGAAAGTAAAATTAAATTATATTTCATTACTGATGACAACCTGAATAAAACATGGAAAGAGCATTATCAGGTTTCAAAAACTTCTGGCACCTTGACAACAAACAGAACAAATCTATATCCACTTAAAAGCTCCCACACATTAAAGTACCCCAAAATAATAATCTCTCTTTCTGTAGCTGCAAGCTAGATGAACTGGCAGTGAACAAAAGGAAAGCATTTCCTCTTGAATTTTTCATAAGATCTGTCTTTCAAAAGAAGCATATCACATAGCCTTCCTTACTTCATTTCATACCAGGATACACCCCAATGCTGCACTTAAAATGCTCAGAAACCTCTCTGGGGCAAAGAGTCCCTGGGCATCCAATTTCAATCACATGCAGTCTTCATCAAGACTAATCTAGATCAGGAGTAAACAACATACAAAGGCAGGGCCTTCTTACTGATACATCAGCCTTTGTTTGCTCTGAAAGCAACACAGGGTGCAATGCAGCATAGACAGAAGTTGGATAGCCCTCCAGGCAGCTCAAAACTTTGATGTGGCCTTCACTGTGCTCCCAATAAAGCTTTCCATCTTTTTAGACACAGTTTTAAAGGATGGATGCAGGATCCTTCCACTCTGCTCAGTACTGATGTATAAATTGAGTTCTGTGTCCAGCGCTGAGCTCCCCAGGACAAGAGAGTTTTATATGTCCTGAAGGAAGTCCAGTGAGGGGTTACAAAGATATTTAAGGGGCTGGAGCATCTGACATATAAGAAGAGGTTGCAAGAGAAGGGATGGCTCAGAGGGAACCAGAGAAGAGAAGACTCAGAAGGAATCTTATCCATGTGTACAAGGAGCTGACTGGGGAGTGTGGGGGTTGCAATGAAGAGGGCTCTCCTCAGCTGTACTCACTGAAAGAACAAGAGCCAATAGGCACAAGTTGACACACAGGAAAGAAAAAAACATTTTTTGTGTGTGAGGATGACTAAGAGATGAAACATTATGCCCAGAGATATGGAGTCTCAGTCCTTGGATATATTCAAAACCCAACTGGGCGCAGCCCTGAACAACCTGGTTTAGCTAACCCTGATTTGAGCAGGTGTGGGCTAGACAATCTCCAGAGGTCACTTCCAACCTCAGCAGTTGTGTGATGCCAAAGTAGCAAAGACTGTAGTAGCTGTTTTCCTGTAGGATCTGTTCTGGGAGTGTGGCAGCTCTGAAAGATGCACCTTACCCCAAGAGCTGCTGGACTCAGTACAGTGGTAGTGGAGGGAACTCTGCTGCTTTCTCTAACTTCAAAAATACTTCAGAAGATTATAAAGTCCTCTAAGCAGAGATCCTGCTTTGCTTTGTAAACTCTGCCCATTTTTCAGGGTCATCAAGGCACATGTTTTGCTTCAGTAATTAGTGTATAGTCAGTTGAGAGCCGCAGAACGAGCAAGAGTCACAGAGCAAATCTGGAACCTTCAGCGTCCTTGCCAGAATCTCTTTTAGGACAAAAACAAAACAGCTCCAGCAGAGGTCAGTTAAGGAAAGCTTTTATTTTGTTGAATGATATGCTGTGGCATAGAGTGTAACTTTGAAAGAAAAATAGCAGGCTTTATGTTGTGTTTAAGAGATTCACATATAAGCATTCCTTAAAAAAGAAACAAAGACACATATCCTCAAAATGTTAGCTACTATTTTTTTCAAGTCCTTAAAAAAGTTTAGTTACTGTAAAAGTGAACAGAAAATATTATTATTCCATTTCAATATTCCTGATCTGGGTTTATAAAAAAGTTAGAGAGGTTTAAATTAAGTTTAAACAGTCCCAGAAGGTTGTTTTAAACAATTAAAGTTTTCTTCTTCCCTTTCCCCCTTCTTTTGGCTTTCTTGGCTGCTCACAATATTTTGACTCTTCCCTGAAGTTCTCTGTGAGCCCCATTCCCCTTTTAAGGCCTCACAACATCCTATAGTCACTGCCCATGCTGTGATTTTGATCACATCAGAAGGTCCTCAATGAGACAACATTAAAATTTATATCTCTTAAGAACTTAATATTCCTGTGGAGTATCTAAAATAGTGCACAGCCATCCTTGCAGTCTAATGGATCAACCTTTGAGTCTTTAAACAGTAAACTCTAAAAAATGAGGCTGTGAAATCAGGAATACATCTAAATAGGATGTATGACACACACACACAACTGTCTTCACTGACAGTTTCTATTTCCCTCTTTGATAATTTATCTTCTGAAATATTTATTTTGTTTTATTGGGTTTGTGTGATAAGGTTTTATGGGAGGCACCGGGTGAGAACTGCCAGAAGTTTCCCCCCATGTCCAACAGAGTCAATGCCAACTTTCTTTGGGATGGATCTGCCCCTGGCCAAGGCTGAGCCCATCAGGAATGATAGCAATGCCTCTGTGATAACATCTTTAAGAAGGAAAAAAAAGTTATTGCACAGTTTGCTACTACCAACTGGGAAGAGCACAGAACATGTGAGAGGAACATCTCTGCAGACACCCAGGTCAGTGGAGAAGGTGGGGCAGGAGATGCTCAAGGCACTGCAGCAGAGCTGCCCTGCAGCCCCTGCACAGCCCCTGGAGAGGCAGCTGTGCCCCTGCAGCCCATGGGGGTCCATGGGGATGCAGAGATCCCCCTGCAGCCCTTGCAGGACCCCTCACTGGAGCAGGGGGATGCCTGAAGGAGGCTGTGAGCCCCTGGGAGTCCTGTGCTGGAGCAGGGTCCTGGCAGGGACCTGTGAACCTTTGGAGAGAAGAGTCCATGCTGGAATAGCCTAAGATTGGCCCTGTGGAAGAGTGACCCACCTTGCAGCAATTTGGGAGGACTGATTTCCCATGAAGTGGACTGAATTTGGAGTACTTCTTGGAGTTCTGTCTTCTGTCTCCTTGCATGCTGCGGGAGGAGGAAGGGTTGGGAAGAAGTGAGGGGTGGGGAGAAGCTGTTTATGCTCTGATTTTGTTAGTAATAAACTCAGTTAATATCCTCAAGCTGAGGCTGTCTGCCATGAGAGGGACACCACACTGGAGCAGGAGAAGAGTGTGAGGAGTCCTGTTCCCAAGGAGGAAGGAGGAACTAAGGCAACATACAATGAACTGACTGCTGCCCCCATTCCCAGTCCCCCAGTACCTCTGATGGGGAGAAGGTAGAGAATTTGGGAGTGGAATTGGGACTAGGAAGAAGTGAGGGGTAGAGGAAAAGTGTTGTAAGATTTGGGTTGTATTTCTTATCCTGCTCCGCTTTGTTTGGTTATAAATTAAGGTCATTTCCCCGAGTGAAGTCAAGTCCATAACTGGTGAGTGATCCCCTCCTGTCCCCATGAGCCTTTCTTTATGTTTTCTCTCACCTGTCCAGCTGGGGAGAGGAGTGACAGAGCAGCTTTGCTGCACATCTAGTATCTAGCCAAGGTAAACCAGCCTTTGTTATGAGTCTACAACCAACATTTTTTATAAGTCTACAATGCATCTCCTTTAAGGAAAGGCTCTTTGTGTGCAAAATTTAGCCCAATAGTAGCCTGACAAAGCAGTAAATAAGATGAGAACATCAGAGAAAATGTGAAAATGGATCATAATTACCTGAGTTAAGACTTGGAAAACAAGGGTAGGATACTGGTGAGGCCACACCTCAAGTGCTGAGTCCAGTTCTGTGCCACTCACAACAATAAAGACATCAAGGGGCTGGAACCTGTCCAGGGAAGGGCAATGGAGCTGGAGAAGGGTCTGGAGCACAAGGCTGATGAGGAGCAGCTGGGGGAGCTGGGGGTGCTCAGTCTGGAAAAACAGAGGCTCAGGAAGAACCTTATCACCCTTTACAACTCCCTGAAAAGTGGTAGTAGACAGGTGGGGGTCAGTCCCAAGTAACAAGTGACAAGAGGAATTGGCCAAAAAATGGGATATTTAGGAAAAAAATTTATTCACCAAAAGGGTTGTAAAGGATTGGAAGAGGCTTCTTAGGGAAGCAGTGGAGTCACCATTGCTGGAGGTATTTAAACGACCTGTAAATGTAGTGTGAAAGGAACATGGCTTAGTGGTGAACATGGAATTTTTTGCTTGGCTTGAAGTGCTAGGTAAATGCTCAGATTTGATGAGCTTAGGTGTTTTTTTTTCAATATAATGATTATATCAAAATAGAACAAAATAAGATCTGCAAATTCACAAAATCAATAAGATAACTATCAAAAATTCATGAGGGAAAAACAACTCGGAAAGACCAATTCTAAGAAAGATAACAAAAATTGTGTGGTTGCTTGCAAAGAGATATGGCAGAAAAATAAGCTAGTGTTACCATAAACATCATTCTCCATACCTTGCATTTAAATCTGAAAAAAAACCCACCATCAAAAGATTTATCCAAAAGCATATGTTAAAGTCCTTAAGTAATAAATGAACAGTAAGAATGATTAATAATACTAGAAATTCATATATTGGTATGCAATACAGGGAGGAATAAGCAACAAGAGGATGAGAATGATTTAGAATATTACTTAAGAGTATAAGTAATAGGATGAAAGTAAGCTCAAGGTAGTATAAAATGACAGTAATTCAAACAAATACTGATGATTTGATATTTTGAAGAACCATCTTCCCAGAGGAATGATGAAACCATGTGAAAATTTGCAGAACATAAATAAATGTACAACAGGGAACTCCTGTACTGTTGGAGAGATAAATGCATTTATTTGTCCATGCCATCTATTTATTACAGTGCTTTAGCTGAAGAAACAAGAGGCAAGTCTTTCTTTCCTCATGTGGCAAAACCAGGTGCTGCTGTAAACAGCATTAGACTGCCACTGGCAGATTAGCACTTGAGACATGTAGCCCAAAAGGAAGACACAAATGATGGATCTAGAAAGTGATTGATTTTTGAACCAATATGTGCTGGAAAACCTGCTAGGAATAATATAACCAGATATGTGGTCATGACCAATGACAGGAGAAGGATCAGTAAATAATAAATTGAGCTCCCAGGATCAAGCAATAAAGGTGTTAAACAGCCTGGCAGGCTTTCTCAGGGCAATACATCACAATGAGAGTTTAGGCAGAGCTTTGGAGGTTGACAATTTCGTATTTTACTTCCTTTTTGTTTTACTTGAAAATGTAATCTACAAGTCCATGATATTTATTCCAGAGAAATCTCTGTGTACATTCAAAACATAAATTGAGCATTTTATCAAACAAAAAAATAGCCTAAAGAACTGAAGGGCAGGGTGGCTGTTGAGTACCTGTTCCCACATCACTAGTTCTAATTTGATCACATTTACAATGCTGTATTCAGAAGGAATATTTAACATTGCCTACACAGCCCCTCAACTGACCCTCCCCTTCCACTGTCCATTAGCTCACACAGGTTCTCTTTGGTAGCTATCAAGACACTGTCAGTGACTTCATCCATTTTGGGGTAAAACTTTTATGAAGAAACAGATTTTGTATGGAGACAGCCAACTCTGATTTTTGGTGTTGGATTGCACTGTGGACTGATCCCCTTTCAGGAATGCTCCTGTTCCCCAGATTTGTATTCTGTGGACTTCTTCATGAAATTCCAATTTTTGCCAGAGGTGGTTTCTAGATAAGGACTTGTAACAGTGGTTGTTTCTTTGATTTATTGAAGCAGTGGAAGAGATTGTGTCTTCAAAAAAGATTTATGGTTGATGAAAGCCCGTGTGCTGTTCTTCCTTTGGGATTTCTCTTCTAGGTGGACACTGAAGTTAAGAGTCCCTGGAACAGGATAAAGAACAGTAACTCACAGGACAGGTTAAGTCAGATTTCATCTGGCCTTTCACAGCTGCTTGAATTTCAATACATGCAATGACCTCCAGTTCCAATGAAGCAGAGGGGTTTGAGCCCCACTGTGACCAAAAGTTCCTTTCAGTGCTAAGTTGGATGCATCTAGGTTTCTTCATAGGTCAGCACACACTTGATGGATGAGGCAGAGTTGATGAAAATCAATATCTTGCTCCCATTTTACAGCTGTTAACTGGAGGATTAAGAAGATCATCACCTTCCTCCTTCCTTCTTCTTTGCTGAATCTCCCCCATACCTAATCTCAACCTCTGTCATCATGTGCTGCTATGTCTTTGGATCTTTGTGACTCAAGACTTAAATTAGGCTATAGGTACACATAGACATAAAAACCCAATAAAACATAACTGAAAGTTGGGACTTAATTTTCTTAGGGGACTGACAATCCCAGTGTCACTAAAAAGGGAGGAACTATTTTAACTAACCCTGTATAGGCAAGTCAGGAACTATTATTTGATAGCACTCACACCAAGAACATGGCCCATCTTACCCAGTCCACTGCCTATATTAAATAGTACAGTGTTTATGGAAGATCATTCTTGCTATAAAGACATTCCATTCTTTCAAAACTTTTGAGGTCATCTTTGACAAATATCCATCAAGAATAGACTAGACAGAATTGATACTTCTACAGAGCAGAGGAAATAAATACGTATGTTCTGGGGGTTTTTCTTCTGTCTTGTTTTTTATTATGAACCCAACAAGCCATACCTGAACATCAGACAATTCAGCTGCTCCAAAGAAAGGCAAATCAGCAGGACCTTAGCAGAGAGCATTCATGGAATTAAGGGACCGGAAGCCAATATTTTAAGAACTAAGAGTAAATAAGAGCATTAGGGATCAAAAACCAAAATTACACACAAGGTGATATAGCCACAGGTGTCTGGGCCTATAATAAGTTTTTCAGCTTTTTCCATTAGATGTTTTCTTAAGTGGCATTTAAGACCATTCAAAACTTAATTACTACCAAGTAAATGATGGTGGTACATGGTCAGTGTTAAAGCTGGGGTCACTTATCAAAAACAAGGTGAGATAAAGGCAATCAAATGCTACTCCTCTTTAGTGTTTGTTAGGGACAAAAGACAATTATGTTGATACCAAGTCATTTCCAAAGTGAAAGTGGAAACAACACAAGTAGCATTAAAAGTCCCTTTGCTACCAGGCAAAGTACAAAGACCAAAGATGAATTTTAGCTATTTTCCATTTTTCCTGGCCAAGGTGGAGATTTATTGACAGGCATTTCTGAAAAAGCTTCTCTTACTGCTGCTTACTACACTTGATTTTGTAAGAAGCAACTTCAATCTTAAGGGCTGTCAGCTTGGCACCTGTAATGAGCATAATATTCATTTCAAAAGGAAAACTACCAGAAAAAGCTAAATGACAGCATAAACTGCATCTCCACAAGCAGAACTGCTGATCTCCCAAGATAGTGTTTCCAACCCACACAGCCCTCACACTACCAGGTGCTGTTGCTTCTTTTTTTTTTCCCCTCTCAGTCTTCCTCATTACATTTCCTTGGCAGAAATTCCGCTGTGGATGCTAGCAATAGACTTGTCTTGATGCTGCTCATCACAATTCCCAGTGACAGCTTATTATCTCATTATCAACATTAATAATAAACGTGTGTTCCTCTGAATTTGCAATGTGAGGACCAAATATATATATATATATATATATATATATATATATGACTTCACACTGCATTTATTTGAATGTGTAATGGCTGGTATAAATGCAGACTCAAAGCAGTGAGAGGGAAGGACACAATTGACATGCAGAACCAGGCCTGGTGGAGGGCTGTGACAGAGAGGTCTCATGTGCCCCTGGGCAAGTCGTTTGACCCTATGCACACCCTTTTCCTCGTTCCTGAAATCCCTCTTGCACCTTTAAGGAATGATTTAAGTTTGGTGTGTTCCATGCTGGAATGTTTTAATACATGGTCTTAGTTTTTATATGAACAACTATAAACTGATAAGGACAGGAATAAGCAATCTGATATTTGTGTTTCTGAAGAGATGTAGTTAAGAATAACTGATGGCTTTTTTCCCTTTCAAGCTGTCTAATAATAAGTGTGACTTTCCAAAGAAAATCAACTTTTATTTTTATCCCAGCATGTTTTATTTTTTAATTTGAAAGTTCCTGATTTTGAATGAATGCAAGTATCTTTTTATAACTTCTAGTATCAAAAGCTGACACACCATGAAAGCCAATTTCATAGATGAAATAAAAAAAAAGAACATTCTCATCATAAAATAAAAACTGAGCATACTAGTAGGTCTTAAAAAACCTAATTTCTCATTTTAATTTCTGAGAATATTTTTGTTGCTATTTCAATTGCAAGTAGCCAAAGCTATAAAGTTCTTAGAATTACCTATAAAAAAAATAGTGGTCAAAAGGAGCACTCCTTTAATGGATATTGGAGACAACAGCTCATTTGGCCTTACTGGTATGCAAGACATGCTGGTGGAAACTAATGCATATTCGTAGTAGGGGATGGTGGAACTCCTCAGTCACTGTTACTGAGGAAAACTTCATCCCTGACAGAGATATACTCCAGCCCAAAGATGGGAGGCAGTGTTAACAAAACCACGCCTAGTTGGGACAGTAGCCAACAATGTCCTTACACCTCAGGCTAAATTTCACAAGAAAGAACCAAATTAACAAAATCTGCAGCAGGCTAGAATACTAGAAAATAGTTCCACTTACTTCTAATGGAGATTGATTGCAGGTGCATTAATCTGAGCAATTGTATTCTGACCTCAGTCTATCCTGGCTGTCAAATTTTATGCAGAGAACATGAATGCCAAAAAAAAAAAGTCTAGAAAACATTACAATTAAGATGAGAGAATGTCAACTCTGACAGCTCTGTGTGTCCTTAAGCATTTCCCAAAACAACTTCTCATATGGAACAGCTTTGCATAAAGTTAAAAAATCAGACAATTGAGTGTACTGTATAGGAAGGAGTCTAGTCTAGAAAGAAAGGTCTATGTATGCTTAAAATATTATGGATCCTCAAAATGCAATGGCAGACGTTCAAAACATAGAATGCACACATGAAATGTCAGCACCAAGTGTTTTATCTGTTCTCCTATGGGAAAATAAAAAGCAGCAAGTGCTTCAAAGTAGAGCAGAAACATTTTTTAAGCATAAATGCTGTGTGGTTTAGTCCTTCACTGAAATATAAACTCAGCAGCTTGAATTTCATTTGAAAGATGACAAAAACAATAGAAGATGTTCAATTTACTGAGTTAAAAAGTCAGGAAGGCAAAACTCTTTTCCTCAGCCCAGATCTCATCTCTCCCCCTCCACTACCCTTTTGAATTTGCTCTAATTTTGAAGCCAACGTTTTTCTTTGAAGTTGAATCTACATGAAGGTTAAACAAGCTCAAGTGAATCTCATGAAGAAAGGACTCAATATAAACAAAACATTACTTCGAAGTTGCTGTTTTTCTTGCTGCAGAACATTCCTCCTCTAAACTGTAACTCAACTCTGAAACTGGTTTCAGAACAGAAGTGCCTTCAGAAATATGCCGGAATCAAGACTACACAACTTGTAAAAATGATACATAAATTTGTCAGGAAGCATCAATATGGTCAAGCAGCTGTAATTAGGAAAGTGTCTAATGATGACATATCAAAAAAATCCTTGCTCTAGAAATTTTGATTATTTTGACGAAGGTGTTCAAGTAATGGGATTAGAGAAAAAGTAACAAAGATTGTTTACTTGGACTTGCTCTCTAGTGACCTGTACAAGCCTCTCTTTCCCTTTAAGTTCCTAAATATTAAAAAAACCTGAAATCATACTCCTTGTATGACAGTTTACATGGAAGTGTCCCCTTTATGGGATATTTAAAGTTTTAGCTGTTAAAACTAACTTGGCATCCCAGGCATAGGTACATCCAGGGCAGCTACTTGAAGCAGATACTGGACGTCCTACAGAACAGAACCACTCTCCTCTGGCACATAACCAGCTCCCACAATGTGTCACCTTCTTTCTTCTTTTGCTTTAGAGAACTGGAGAATTCCCAAAAATATTTCCTGCATATTTGTCTCCTTCTGCTCCTCTCTAAGATCCTTGGAAGACTGGTTTCGAACTTACTGTCAGTGTCCTCCCACCAATGTCAAAATCATGCTCATTCATGTGATGATTTGTCTCTGTCCTCACACCTGGAAATCTTCAGAATGAAACCCAGACTGGCTGAAAGTTGTGTACTCTATTTAGGCTTCATTTCTTGCCTTAAACTATCTTTAAATCAGACTTTTCAGTGCCTTGTTTACACAGTAAGATCAGGACTGCAGAGCTTAAATTTGCTTGAAAAGACTAAGCAGAAACACTACTGCAGTATAAACTTGGTAGACTGTCTGAGTATCACTCTATTATGAATATTAAATAACAAAGGTAATCACACTATTTTGCCAATTTCTGTTCTGTTTCATTTAGCCCATGAAGAATGGATTGAAATCTCCATCCATCCATGAAACCCTGGAATGTCTTGCTGGCTGGTATTACTATTAACAAATGAAAAACACCAAAAAATACAATTTTTACTAAGGGACATTTTATAAAAAACAAAACTAATCTAAAATTTTTTGCTCCTTTGCTGAAGGATCACAGTTTCTTGATCTGTGTCTCTGTCTATCCACCTGTCTGTCTAAAGGTTCCTTCTTCTCTACTAGAAATAACAAGGTCCTGCGCCTGGGTTGGGACAATCCAAACCACAAATACAGGCTGGGGGATGAAGGGATTGAGAGCTGCCCTGAAGAGAAAGACTTGAGGGTGCTGATGGATAAGAAGCTCATCATATCCCAGCAAGGTGCCCTTGCAGCCCAGAAAGCCAAACCTGTCCTGGGGTGCATCCAAAGCCCTGTGGGCAGCAGGTGTGGGAGGGGATTCTCTCCTTCTCCTCTGCTCTGGTGGGACCCCACCTGCAGTGCTGCATCCAGCTCTGGGGTCTACAGCAAGGGAAGAGCATGGATCTGTTGGGATGAGTCCATGGGAGGTCACAAAGATAATCAGAGGGCTGGAATGCCTCTCCTGTGAAGACAGCCTGAGAGATTGGAGTTGTTTGGCCTTGAGAAGAGAAGGCTCCAGGGTGAACTTAGAGCATCTTCCAGTACCCAGAGGAGTTACAAGAGAGCTAGAGAGGGACTTTTCACCAGCGGTGACAGGACAAGGGGGAGTGGCTTCAAACTGGAAGAGTAGGTTTAGATTAGCTATTAGGAAGAAATTCTTTACTGTGAGGGTGGTGAGGCCCTGGCACAGGTTGCCCAGAGCAGTTGTGGTTTCCCCATCCCTGGAAGTGTTCAAGGCCAGGTTGGATGGGGGCCCTGCGCAACCTGGTCTAGTGGAAAATTCCCTGCCCATGTCAGGAGTGCTGGAACAAGATCATCTCTCCTTCCAACCTAAGCCATTCTATGATTCTGTTATTTTGTTCATCTTAAAACCATCATCTAAACTGTTAGAGAAAGTAATTTCTGATTTTGATTGGTAACTCACCCAGCTGTAATTTCTTAATTGTGGTTACAGAGTAAATGCACTCATCACATCTCCCTCTGCTGATTTGACTATTCTTGGAGTTTTTCTTGACTTTTCTATGGATCCATAAGTGTAGCTATTATTCATCAGTCCTCCACACAAACAGTTCTGTGGAGCAGAACTCAATCTTCAAGGAAAAATAAAAATAATTTTGAAAATGCCCTGCATTGGTCTGATGCTTCATTAGCTAAGCCCTCTCTGTAGCCAAGGGACATTCAGCAGTAGCCTTACATAGATCTGATGTTCACTTTTAGATATAGGAAGTAAATTTTAGATTTGGTGTCAGGCCCCATATTAACAGCTGTGGAGATGTGTCTTCATTCTACCAACAGAGGACTATTGAGTCAGCAGAGCAAATTTTCTTGCAATAGTTTCTTCTGCAGTGAAAATTTCTGTTTCTTTCTCCTGCTTTCTGTGGCTCAGTCAATCCACACATTGACCTTCTGTGGCAGAAGGAACACCTGCTTCTGACTTTTGTTGTGTTGAAACTTGATTTTGCATGTAAAAAACCTCTATATTCATTAGAAAATAACAGCTTCTGATAATTGAGGACCTCAGTGTCCTAGGTCTACAATTTCTGAGGCAGGAAGTTCTGGAAGAGACACACAATTATCTGATCTAGGCACCAATCCTAATTCACATATAGCATGCCTAAGAGAAACCAGCCTACTCACAAACCTCAGCTTAAGATGAATTCCTTCTTTCGAATTGATGGAAATGATTTATTGTCATCTACCCTGGATGCAGCTCTAGCAGGATTTTCACAGTTACCAATTTCACCCATTCCAAGTGAGCTACTGTTAATTGATCCCTCTGAACTTGCTCTGTTTGAGAGTCTGCTTCAGGCATTGATTTGTTTGTTGCCTTCATCAACATTATTTCAACACTGAGTTCTTTCTTCTAGATAATAAAGTGCTTACAAGTTTTAAAGTCAATTATAGCCCTACGCATGGAACAGTTAATATCAACAAACAGATAATTTAAAGGGTAGCTCTGAATGTAATTTACAACATAACTCCCATATTTAGATTGACTGCATCTGGGGATGCTTAAATTTGAAACAGATGGTCAGGTGATTTGAAAATCACTCAAGGAAATCTGAAAATTAGCTCACAGCAGCATGAAGGAATATTTGCTAGATTGAAAGGGGAAAAAAAGATGGGAAGTTGATTGGGCTGGAGTGTAAATGAGACTACAATAGATGTTTAGTTCCATAGACTGGAAAAAATAATTTTCTGGGTTATGAATATGATATTCACCATGATACATACTTAGTAAGAGAGAGACACATTCTGACAGGCAAATGTTTAGTTTCAGACAGTTTAAAATCAGTGCCAATATAGAAACAGGAAATTTATCTTATAAATAAACATGACGAAATATATGAAGACTCCAGGAATTTGAAGTGACAGTTAAAGTGGCACCTTGTGGTTCATCATATTTGATCCCACTGTGTCAATGTCACCGTGGCAGCTGGTATCGAAAATTGCTAGTGGGGAAGAGGATAATATGCTCCTCTCCTCATCCTTGCCACCTCTTCTAACCAAGTTATTTATATTTATGGTGGATGGAAACTGGGACAGTGGTTTTGAAAGTAGAAAAAAGAAGAGATGTCTAGGTTCACTATACTCAGACCTTGTCTTCAAGTAGAAAAAAATGTTGAGACATTTTAGCAGCAGGTAGGGCAGAAAAAAAATATTTATCCCTCTATAGAAATGCCATTTTTTTCACAAATTCTGAGCTATGATCACCTATCCAGCCCTAAATTTACCATCTTTTGTGTTGTACGATTTAGTTGTCCTGTATAGATATCTGCTTTATATAATGGACAATGTGTCTCCAAGTCCATTCGGGTGGAGTCAAATCTCACTTTAGCTAAATGTCCTCCCCAGCTCTTGAGTTATTGGATGAGGAAAGAGGACAGCAATTCCTTCTCCCATTAGGTATCTGAATCTTCCCAGGAAATGTGTGGTTCTCCTAATATACCTCACCTGAATGCTGAATGTTCCCATGATTGGCCACCCTGAAAGTCAGGTGCTGCCATACTTGACATCAGAAGATTTGCCCCTCCTGCCCTCTTCACAGTCTAACATTTGAGACTGATATTCCACATTTGGTAGCTCTGTGATTTCCCACAAGGAGGCCACCAGTGAGGCACAAGAGTTCTCTGCATTGTTACAGCTGGAGAAGGTATTTGGTAGCTGTGGCACTACCAACAAGGAACTACCTACCAGTACTGATGAACCTGTTCAGCCAACTCCTCTAGATGAACCAGCATTGATTCCTCTTCTATTTGACTTTATTTGGCCCAAGGAGAGCCCCACATCTTCCCTGTTCAGCCCATGGATACTTTTCTCCATGTCCCAATGTGAAACTCCTATACAGAAATTTTGTGAACACAATTCAATGTCCATTACTATCTTATCAAAAGCCTAGGTTTTGCACATGACTTTCAGGAGACAAGAAATACCAGCGATGTAGGATACCATGGAACTTTTTCAAAACTTCCCATGAACCAGCAAAAGCCCCATAAAATGGATCTCGGTTGAGAGGACAGTGCTTTCCAGCAATCTCTGGAGACTGGGACTTCTAAACAAATGAAATCTCCATCATTTTTTGCAAAAACATCAACACAGGACATAAACCTGGGTCTGGCTGAAAGACACTTCTCTCCTTAAAGATGATACCTTTAACATTTGCAACCTGGCACCCTTAGCACCAACTACCTAATGTCCTTTCTCATTATTCCTGTATTTATATTAAAAGCTGGGCTGCAGCTATTGGAAATGTGTAAGTTAACTTTTCATCCTCTTCTAAATTTATTCATTTCATTGTAAGATATATGGCATTTCCACATCCATCAGTATTTGAAATCCAGTCTTTAAATTGTCCTATATATGCACATATATTTATAAGTTAATAAAAAGATGCCATTCCCACAATTTTCTCCACAATGAAATAGCCTGTGAGCAAATTACATTTTCTTTTTACTGTTTACTCAGCACAGTAAAAGAATATATTGACTGCTAAGTTTCTATGACTTTTTCCTAAGCATAAGAAAATGGACTCTCACTCTTACGAATTTCAGATATATTCCTTGTTGTTCTATAAATTGTCACTGCAGCTCTGACCTCTTTGCAGATTAACAGGTAGAAAGAATTAAGACACCTATTTATTTATTATCATTTCCAAAACAGCTGTGTATCCACATGCTCTTCACAAGAATTTTATGCACTGTGGGTGTTTCAATTATAAAACCATGTGGCTGGCATATAAAAAACAAAGCCACTTCAAGAGCTGAATTTCTTAATTAGACGACTGGAGCCATTATAATTGCCTGTGATCTAGATATTGCTTCTATTAATCTTTTCCTTACTCTTCTTTAGTAACATGAGTTGTGCCACTAACTTAATTAAAGCTGTACATATGAAAAGGGTACCATGTCACATTGTTCTCATTTCATTTCTGTAACTACCTGCTGCTACTATGGTGAAGATCCTATATAATCTGTCATTTTGTTAATGAGGAAATTGTGTCGTTGTGGAAGCAGCCTGGTTCACCCTGCACTGTGAAATCTCAGGTTCTGACTTGGGTCCTTGGGCATGGGAGCTGACCAGATGAAGCTCCCTGGAGGAATTTAGCTGGTCAGCCCTGATAAGCAAGACTGAGGGCTGGTTCCTCTGCCTCTTACTCTGCTGCGTGGATCACAGGCACTGCAATATCCATGAGAACCATCTGGGGAAGATTATTTAACTGCATGGGTTTTTGCAATGGGCAGTGACTGCTCTGTAGCAGAGACAGTCACATCATCACCATGACCTTCACACCTTTTTTCTTGTACGAAGGGATGTTGTCTACTCTTGCTTTCTCATGACACAAACTGTACTCTATTCCACATAAAGATCTGAATTCTACCCTGATGCAACTACAGAAATTTATGAGGAGTCATGGAAAGATCTTGTTCAAGGCAAACTGTTGCAAAGTTTTCAAATTCAGATTCCTTAGCTCAACCTTATCAGTACACTTTAGCCTCTGAAACAGGAAAAAGAAACCTCTGTCCAGATTTGTTTTTGTATAATTTCTTAGATCTATTATGGTCCTATTAATGTCACCAAGTATAAAGATGCCATTTATATGAATTTACAAGACATAATTTAATTAAAATATTTTAAATAACCCCATTGTTGGAACACAGGGAAAGCATAACAACAAAGAAATAACAAAATCAAGCAAGAGCATTGCTCTCACACAGCATGAGAGAGAGCTGTCTGTGTCTGTTAAAAATTAAAATGGGAAATAAATGGACTAGGGATAATTCCGATCTCACACAACAGACATTTAACACATGCATGATATCCAGAGCCACCAGGCATAGGATAGAAACAGGTGGCCCTGATCAATAAGAGATAAAACTAATGCAAATCAATATAAAAAGTGTGGGCAGCAAATCATCCACAGCTGGCACAATTCTCAAAATGGTCTTTGCCACTGAGGACAGCTGATAATATGAGAATTTTATCCATTTAACCCATTCCACACTGGCAAGATCAAGGCTACTCTCCTCTCTCTGCATTAACATCTTAATAAACCAAATAACATTTGATTTTTGAGCACTTTTTTCAGATTATTTAGTCTGTACTGCAATGCTGACACACTGTTATTGACACTTAGCCTGTTGGCTAGTGCCACCAAGGATTCCACCTGGCTTGTCAGGAAGGACACATCACTGAGGGCTCTTGGTCAAACTTGTATTTTACTGCACCAGACAGGATGAACCAGACAGGATGAACACCACTGGTGTGTGGACTCACAAGTGGTCCCAACACCCAAAACAGCCCAGCAGTACTCAGGGAGTTACATTGGATTAGCTTCATGCCTAAATGACCATGGAGGGACAATGGTCTTGAGAAGCAACCCTCCCAAATCTCGCTCCTGCTTTTGCTGGAGCTGCCACGTCCACGCCATCACTAACCCAAGCACACAGAACAGCAGCAGTGAAACAATGAACAGGGGCTTCTCAAAGGGCACCTCACTCCCTGCTGGGGAGAGCAGGAAAGGGCAGACCCTGAATGTCAGGAGCTGGTCAGGTCACTTGATGTACCCCTGGAGCTGCTTGTGGTGAGGAATCAGGATCAACAAAGCAGAATATGGGCTGAGGACTTGGTGTGCTACTGTAGGGTGCACTGTGCTCCTCTCAACCACATCAATTACCTGTCAGGGGTTTCCAAAATATCAGGAAAAATGGCAAACACGTTTCTGGTGAACTTGAATTATTTCAACATAATTAAAAGGCTATAAAAATTAGAATAAGGACCATTCTCGATTTATAAAAATATCTAATTTTTTTCAGATGGGAACATATTAACCCATGCTTTTTAATCCAGTGTAGAAACCAGATGACAAACATAATTTTTAATATCCTAATTCTTTAATGAATTCTTCCACTAAGTCAAAGCTGTATTTGGGTAAAATGCTCATTCTGGAGATTTCTGCTTTCCTGGCAATTAAGCAAGAAAATAATAATTGTCGTTGCAGTTGACAATTACTGCTACTGTTAATAATTATCATAATGTTCTATCAGAGAAAATTATTTTGATTTAGGCAAAAGCATAAAATTGTCAACAACAAAAAATTTCTGGAAATGAAATGAGTTTTACAAAAAATTCTATTTGCTCATCAACCAATGAAATGGAAGGAGAATAAACACCAAACTGATGATTATGCTAAAAAAAATCGACAATAACTAATTCATATGTAATAGCATGCATTTATTTTTAAGGCTACAAAGCCTGAAAAGTTCATAGTGTAACAGACTAGATACTTGAGAGTGAACATAAGGCTGTCTGGATTACATCGTCCTTTTAGTAACATGATTAAATCAAGCTACAGATAGCAAATAAAGCTTTTATTACTGGAAAATTATTCCATCTAGCACATAAAATTGCTGGAAGAGTCCTTGCTTAATTACAATTTTTTCTTTTGGTACTATCATGCAAATGTTTCCTTAGAAGAACAAGTGCTGCCAAACTAAATTAGACAAAAAGTCAGGGGTTTATGGGCTTTACAAAAAGGTTAAAGCAGTTTCCAGCAATGTATTCTAGGTGTAAGCCAGGGAAAAGAAATGAAAGATCATAGACTAAGATATGTCAGATAGGTATCATTTGCTATAGTGTAAAATGGTCTTCTGGTTGAAAATTGAGCTGGCTCACATTAGGGGCCGTGCTCTCTGGAAGTTCATTTATGGGTCTTGGGGGTAAAAAATAAACCTACCTTAGTAGAAATGCCATTCTCCTTTAAAGAAAGTTATTAGATACTTTGCTGTTTTGGTTAAATACAAGTATTAAATAAATTTAGAGTAGATTAGAATTGAACAATATATTTCCATTAAAGCAGACATAGTTTTCATAGAGTTGAATTTAGGTAAGTTTCATCTTATCTGTTAAACAGCTGAAGTTACTCTCCTAGACAGAATTAATTTGTTCTCAAGTGGCAAAAGTGAATTAAAGAAAAGGACTTTTCTTGACACATCGTAATGTTTTGGGGAACAAATTAGAAGTGCAACATATAGTTCCCACAAGGTCTTGATATACTGGAGTTACTTTAAAAAAGAGTAATGCCCATTTCATTATCCCTCAATTTTTTGCTGTTGTCAATTGGTGTTTTGCAGAGGTCTTCTGGCAGTAATACTTATCCGTGACCAGTTTTGTCATCTCCATTTTTATCTAGTTTTGTCACACTTTTACTCTCTCAGATTTATAGAAATGATCCTTCTGTCCACACCTTTTTTGACAACACCTTCCTTGAGCTTTCCTATGAATAAAAATAAGCCCAGTTGACATCAAGCCATAATTTGCATGAGCTACTTTTGCCAAATTCTGCAGAATTTGCCTGGGATGAGTTCCAACACATGAGGAGCTGAGAGAAATCATCTCAAGGTCACCACAAAGAAGGAGGGTGTAAGTGAGAGGTGTGACCAGACTCGTCACCAGCATGTCTCATGCTGATGAGAAGAACAAAACTCTTCTCCTAGAAGGGCTCTGTTGTATAACTCTGCCTGGTGGCCAGTTCAGAAATACACATTTATTCACATGACTGACTCGTGGCCTCACACCTGCTGCTGCTGGTGTGGTCTGCCTTTGCAGCCCGAGGTGTTTGCAGGCTGCAGGTTTGTGTATTCCCTACAGGTCTTGCCTGTTTCCACGAGAGGTGTGCTGGAAGGTTTCCCTGCATGATGTGGTACAACTGCCAGGTCAGTCACAGGTGTGCTGCCACTGCTGCTGCTCAGGAGCTCCTTACAAGACTGTTCCTTCCCTATCCTTGTGTCAAGAAGGTTTTTGCAAGTGTCCTGTGCCAAGCAATGGAATGAAATTTTTCTACTCCATTTGAAGACCCCTGTGACAGCAGGATTCCATTGACCATATGAAGTCTTAGAGCACAAAAGCAGCTGTCATTCAGAAATTTCTCTTCTCTAAGAGTTACTCCATGAGGTGACCTGCCAAGAAAGGAATGGCTATTATGGTAAAAATGCCCTATTTCCTGTCTCCTTTTATCCCTGCATCCTGGCATGGTGATAACTTGACAAAATGACAATATACCCTCATTGCATTCAGAGAACAGGTCACATGGTATCCAAGTCAGAAGCACACAATTACCTTTAACTCTATCCCAGGAGCAGTGTTTCTGCTACCTCACCTTGGAATTTCAAGTGTTATTGCTGGGATGGCCATGATGTAATCAGGCACCCAACATGGCCTTATCTTCCATTCCCTTCCTCCTACATCCATTTCATAAGTTTCCTTACATCTGTAGACAAAATCCACCAAAATTCATGATATGAAAATAAAAACCTCCCTATCTGTATTACAGGAACAGAATAGGCTTGTTCCTCTTTGGTTTCAGGTTCTTTCAGTAGCTTGCTATTTGTTATTTATCTCTAGGCTTGTGTTCTCTATCATGCCTCCTCTAGTGTGTAAAGAACATTTCTGGCAGCTCCTTTGCCCTGATAACCCCCTGTGGCCAGGACTTCCAGGTATGGTGCCTCATCTGATGCACCAAAACCAGAGCTCCAGAGCCAGATCTGCCTCTCATGAAAGATAGAGAGTGTGCTTAATTATGGTCCAAGCTGTAAATCTGGTCAAAAGGGGTCAAGTGGAAATTCAAAGAACAGATTCATTTTCCATAAAGCACTACAAATCCCACTTATTATGTGGTTCTGGTGTTTTCCAAAACATTGTGTTGGCTTTAGGGTTTTTGGCTTATTTTTAAACTGTTATTAATTTCATTAGCAAAATTTTGATTCATTTTGATAACAAAAATTTTGTTCTTTGATTTATTTCATCCTGGAGGTGATGCCAGAAAGGCAGAAGAGCTGTGTGATAATAGCAGTTCTCAAGCAAAAACAGGGTGATTTTAAGAATCAGATGATATTTCCAAACCCCAGATTCATTTTTACAAGTTATTTCCATACTGTTCTCATTCAGATAATTTCCTTAGCCTTTATCATGCTATTTCAAATAACAGAATGGACTTCAGGGAAAAGTTGCAGGAGCACAAGTGAGTCAAAAGAAAACAGCAGTTATGGAATTTTATGAGATAAGATAGAAAAGTACATCATTAAGTGATGGTGAACAAAGGTAAAAAAAGGAATACCCCTCCTGGAGGTTTCTTTCTCTGTCCAAGTAATTAATATATTATTGGCCTCAAAAAAGAATTGCACAACTTTATCTCTTAATCAGAGCAACCTTGCTAGTAGATATCTTGCCTTGAAAAAAGCTAACACTGTATATCTCTAGAGCCTTTTACCACAAAAGCACATAGTTGGCAATCCTTATTGCAACCAATAGGAAGAGAAAAACCTTATGCGCCTTTGAAGGACAAATATTTTGGCTGGGACATAGCAGTTAATTAACATTTTTCTTGTTCACAGCACTGCAGTGTCCCAACCAAGGTCAAGGCTGCATTGTGTGAGGTGTTACATGGATTCATGGAAGGAGCAAGCTGCTGCTCAAAGCTCAGAAGAAAGCAGTGATAAAAGTTCGGGGACAGCATAGGAGTGCATTCAAAACAAATGCTAGAGAGTGCTCATCACCTGAGTTTTAAGCTTGAGTTTTAAGCCCAAATTGTTGTGCTGCCTCATAGCACAAAAAAAAAATGTAATAAATCTTCAGTGATCTTAGGTTTTTCTCTGAAGAGGAGAGGTGCAACTGCAAGTAAATTATCCTTCTGAAACAGGGATTGATAGTTATAGTCACAAATCAGCTTACAAGTGAGCAAAGTGACCATAAATGGCCTTTGCTAAGTTGAATGCAATATCTTTTATTCACAGCAGAACAATCCAAGTTGTGTGTGGAGGAATTGTATGATTTCCTCAGACCTAACACTCTTGTGCTGAAACCCTGGCCCTGAATCAAAATGAGGTTTGCAAGCAATATTGAAATGGAGATTCTTATATAATGTATATCTCTGGGAATCTGGGTAATGAATATAATACAATTTTAATGAGAATTTCATTTTATGACTCAGGATACAAGAAGACATAACTTCTCCTAATATAATTACCTTTGATTAATCTGTGGGAGTTATTAATTTCAGACAAAAGTTTTGCTTTTCTGAATGTCCAGAGTAATGAAATTACTCTTATTAGTTTGACAGTAGATGATGACACAGATAAAATAGGCACTGAAACAGAGATGTATTGGACAGCTTACTGGAAATTGAAAATTCAGCAAATGAATATTGCACATTGACCCATGAGCACAGTGGCCACTTTTTCAACAAGAATTCTTTTATGTCCCCTCTGTTTACACTTTAACATATACACAGCACAGTCTGCTTCAAGTCATCACCAAGCACCTCTCAGAAACACAAAGAATGATGGAAGGAATATTTAAGTATTCTACCCAGGCATATCAACATTATAATTTATATTCTGTTATGATAGTGGTCAAGGGAGTGAAAGAAAATTGGTGTCCATTATGAAAGGAGTTGTCCTGACTCACCGGAAAATAAAGTCTGAGCTCAGTAGAATTCAAAATCTTATTTCCAGCAAAGCAAGGAAATAAATATAAGAAACCATGGCAGGGAATTCAAAGAGGTCTGACTAGGGAGACAGTGTTAAGGAAGGACATGGTGATGGATTGAACTATTCCTTAATCTCCTTTCTTGCAGGCTGATCTATTTTATTGCATGTACTGTTCTGCTGAAAAGGGGTGCAGGAAGGAAAGCTGCTCACCTGCCTCAGCTGGGAGATACTCCCTGCATGAAGTGGTGCTCTCTGGGTTGAGGGGAATTTGTGCCTTTCCTGAGTGAAGCAGCTGGAGTGCAGAGACTGGCAAGGGCAGCAGGAAGTCTGTAACAAAGACTGAGACTGGTAAACTTCTAGAGAATGAGTGAAAAGACTTCAAAGAACCAAATGCAACCTACTCATGTGGAGTTTGTTACAGCCCAGAAAGGTTTTGAAAACCACTGGGCTAAAGCCAACATTTTAAGAAAGAAGAACAGAGGAATCTGATTGCAAACGCTTTATTTGCTAATGTATTTTACCCAAAGGATCTTAAATCTGAAGTATCATTTTAAAATTTCACTTTCAAAGTTACTTCTCTCTTGTATTTCCATAAGCACATCTGCAGTGATGGAGAGCTTCCTTGGACTTTGTGGTGTGCTCCAAGTCCACCTCAGAGCTCTGACTTACTTCAGGTCCTCTTATACCCATGTGGCATTTAGGGGCAACAAATAATGAAATAGAGAGTTTCAGAATTTTTGCATGATGCTTGCACATAATGCATGTAGAAATCAAATTAATTTTATATATTTCATATATAAAGGACCAAAGAAACTGGTTAGGGAATGAAAGGCCAAATGAACATGTTACTAAATTAATTAATCTTTGAAATAAGCTAAATTCTCAAGTCCTCCCTTACACAAATCTTGCACTAAATTTTAACAAATTTGCAGATAAAGGGCTGGGAGAAAATCAAATATTATCTTATTGGATTTAGCAGTGGATGAATATTTCTCATTTTGTCACAATAAGATTATTTACTCACAATGAGGTACTAAAATAAAATATTATGGAAGATAAATGCTCATATATAAATGGCAAATACTTTCCCTATATATTTTTACTTTGGGGCACAAACATTACAAATGTGTCTTCTGTTTTAAGCATTATTTTTCCTCTAATGTTTTTACCATTATTTTCCCATGTTTATCATTTCAAGAAAAATCCCTGTTCACTTTCATCTGTAGTCCTGGATGCCCTGCTTCCTCCTTAGGTGAATATAATATGAAAGTCAGGTACTTTCTTTCTTTCTGCCTTTCAAAGTGGAAGCTTTCTTTTGGGGTCTAAAACCAAATCACCAAAAGATGTCTTCTGAAGGGACCATTACCCAGATTTATGCTGTTATATGCTTCTACAATGAAAGGTGAAACTAGCCATCCTACTTGGGAAAATGCAAAGATCTTTCATTTCTACCATTTCCCTAATAAAAATCTCACTGGCACTCTCCCTCCTGAATTTTAATTATGGGTCTTTTTAAGTTCATAAGCATTAAACAGATACAATTACTTACTTAGGAAATACCATTACAAGTGATTCACATGTACCACAAAACTCTGTGATTAAAGCAATTGTGAATTTTCCTTGTCAGGCTCGAAATAAGCATTGTATAGAAGAGTCCTACTCTGTTTTCCAAATTACAGTGCAATAACTGGCTCGTGGTTCCAAGTCACGACTGAGTTTCTGTATCTCCTACATTGTTTTCTTCTCTCTTTCATTTCCATATCTACATCTTCACTTTAAGAATTATTCAGCAGCATAAACCAGCAATTTCTCTTTGCTGTGAAACTTTCTTTGACATTTTAACACAGTATTAAAGCTGCTGAAAAGTGTGCATTAAAGGCTGTATGTACAGAAAAACAAATCTTAAATATATTTGAAGAATTTGTGTCTGTTCTTCCAATCCAAAAAGCAACTAAATGGCAACACTTGGTTCCTGAATATAGATGGTGAAAATCTAACAGGTAGAATTAGCTGCAGATGATGTAGATATTAGAATAGTTAAAGGCATAAGAAAATATGCTACCTTTAAGATATCACACTGATTAGGATGGTCCTAAGGCTAACTAAAGATGATCCTCAATTATAAAAAAAGCACTGCTATGTATAAGAAATCTTAATGAGCAATGAAATTAGACAGTGAAGCTCAAAAGAAAATGATGATACATAAGCACAAATCTCATTACTTTACTGGTATGGAACATTCAACACAGAAACATCTGAAAATGAGATGGTAATAATTTATCTCTAAGTTTTCCCTTCAAATTAAAACTTTGTCACATACTGATTTTTTAAGACATCCTGAAATGCATAATTGGCATCATATCATCAAATGTGTGATGCCACTTGTTATAACAGGTATGTAATTTTTTTGTCCCACAATGTCACTCTACATCATAAAATTAGCCAAGGATTATGTCTTTCAAAGCAAAGGACTGAGCTCCAGCACATCGAAGCCATCTGCTGAAAGAATCAGACAGAAACTGCCACAATCACCAAACCTGAGATACTGCCAGCTTTACCTAAAAGGAAACACAACATGTCACACTCGTCTGACATTCCCTGTTGTCAAAGAATACGGCTTGCATACTGATCCAGCAAGCATCTGAGCAGCTTCAGGCACAGAAATGATTTAGACTGATTTTGTCATTTGGATCAAAATAGAAGAAAAGGAGAAGGATCTAGGATCAAAGTGTTCCAGCAGCAGATTGTGGAGCTACTATTCTCAGCAAAGGCCATTCATCTTGCATGCCTTGGTTCAGGCAAAGGTCCCAAAAACGAAACTCTAAAATAAGTTACAAATTCATCACCTTTGAAAAAAAAAAATCTATTCTGTCATGGCAGAGTCACCAAAGAGAGTTTGAAATAAAAGCACTGCACTGAAAAGAAATTGTCTGGCTCCATTATGAGAAGTTTACAGTGTTGGTTCTTTCAGTTTTGTCTATACTATAGACTACCCATGGCAGAGACATGGAAACAAAGCTGGTCCATGCTCATCCACACTTTTTAATGTTGTAGTATTCCTGTGCCAGCTGGCAGTTTTATCTTGTTCAGCTTGGTATTAGCATCAGTCACGGTCCTTCTGTTACTCAGCACAGTCACCCTCTTTGAGAGGAGAAACTATCCAGACAGGTATGACCTGTGCCATGCTATCTGCCCACTCAGCCAAAAAGCAAGCCCTTCTTTATCAGTAGATGTGTAGCCTTTCTGCCCATAAAGAAGGAATTGCACACATGGTTCTATATCACAGTTAAATGGTTTCCATGTGTTTCCAGGGATGGGGAATCCGCCACCTCTCTAGGCCACCTCTTTCATTGTTTCTCCACCCTCACCATATAAATTTGTTCCTTATATTTAGTTTAAATCTTCACTCTTTTAATTTGAAACAATCTGCCTCTTGTCTTACAGCAACACAGCCCGCCAAAAACCTTTTCCCTGTCTTTCTTGTAGGCCTCCTTTAGTGTTGAAGGACTGCAGTGAGGTGCCCCCAGAGCTTCCTCTTCTCCAGGCTGAAAAACCCCAACTATCTCAGCTTTTCTCCATAGGACAGTTGTTCTCTGATCATTTTTGTGCCCCTCATCTGGACTTGTTCCAACAGATTCAAGTCTCTCTTGTGTTGGGGACCCCAGACCTGGATGCAGCACTGCAGGTGAGGTCTCACCAGAGCAGACCAGAGGGGCAGAACCTCCTCACTCACCTGCAGCCCAGGAAATGGGGGGTTTCTGGGCTGTGAGAGCACATTGCTGGGTGATGTCCAGCCTCTCATCCACCAGCTCCTTCTGGGAAGGGCTCCTCCCAATCCCTTCATCCCCAGCCTGGACTGATAACAGATTTCTCCAACCCAGGTGCAGCACCTTGGCCTTGGTCTTGCCTTGGTCTCATGAGATTCTTGTGAGCCACTTCTCAAGCTCATCCAGGTCCTTCTGGATGGCATCCTATCCTTCAGGAGTGTCAACAGCACCACTCAGCTTGATGCTGTCTGCAAATTTGCTGGGGGTGCACTCAATCCCCTTGTCTGTCGTTGATGAAGATATTAATTAGCACTGGTCTCAGTGTAGACCCCTGAGGGACAACACTTGTCACAGCCTCCATCTGGGCAGTGACTCACTGACCACTATCCTCTGGATGAGACCACCCAACCAGTTCATCCTCCACCAAACTGCCCTCCTGTCAAATCTCTGTCCCTCCAACACAGAGTGAAGGATATCATGCAGGACCACATCACAGGCCTTCAATGTCCCATACAATATGTCTGACTTAAGGAAAGTTTGTTCCCAGAGTTTTCAGTTTAGAGAAAACAAAAATTCCTTACATTTTCATAAGAAAATATTCTTTACCTGCAAATAGTAAAAAACTAGAGACTTTTCCATTCCTTATGTATTGTTCCAGTGACAGTGCTGTAGGTTCTTTGGAAAACAGTGACAAAATGACTGAGCAGTGAAAAATGCTTTGCAAGAGCATTGTTTTTCATCTGCAGTACATAAGTTGAACATCTTGTGCCTAATGTGGTGCTGGACTATGTCTTCTGTATTGTGAGCAACTGTTTTTCCCCAAGAAAAGAAAAAGAAAAGAAGAAGGAAATAACCTGTAGAGAAGCATCGTTAAAAGACACTAAGAAATGGGTTACAGAATAGTCCAAACCAGGTCATTATTGAATTTCAGACATATCTGTAGCTCTCAATGGGCCAGTTTTGTACTCTTAGAATTCCTTGACAACATATCATGTGTCTTAATTTTCTTCTTTCCATATGCCACATTTTCTTTTCTACAGTTATTCCTCTCATCATGTCAGTGAAATAAAAACATGGAGGTACTGCCACGTGCTGCAGTGCTACCTATGCTGCCAGCATCCTCCTCACTCCCCTGCATAAAGCTCTTAGCCTCACCCATATCTCTGTTTGAACTACAAGTTCTCTGGGGCAAAGATTTCCTACCACTATGTGCTTGTAGAGTGCTTAACATAAGCAAACCATATCATTTATTGGCTGTTAGGCATGACTCTAATAAACATAATAAATAATAATAACCTTTTTAGCAGTCCACCAATTACCAGAGATCAGAGTAAAACCTTGCAGGAAATGGGAGAGCTGCCTGACCTGGGGTATTTTCTGTGCCATTCTTAGCACAAATTATGACCAAAAAGAAAATTGTTCCTAATGAGATCTAGATGAAAGTCTTCACAGGGAGGGAAGAACTATACCAGAAACTGGGGGGAGGGTTTCTCCTGGCCTCATCGTTGCTACAGGCAAATGGTCTTGTCCTAATTACATTTTTTTCTCTTAGAATTTGTCAGTAATTGTGGCAAAGAGCAGTGTAAATGGGATATTGTTAGTAGGGCACTCTTCTCCCCTTTGCCCAATTTGTTTGAAATAGGGTTGTCTTTTTCCCCTCTGTGTTTTCTCATTCTTTCTATCTCCCCAACAGCTCTTGCAGTGTCCTTTCCTCTTCCCTCCTTGCTCTACTTCTTCCTCACTTCAGTCTCTCACTTTGCACCCCAAAATCATCACTCACACCTCCACATGACACACAGCCTCCTTCCCCTCTGCTTTTCCTGACAGAAGCTCACATACACCTGTTCCAAGATGGTGTTCCCAGGTGGTGATTAATGAGTTCTAGCTGGAGCCAAAAGCTGGGATGAGTGCAGATATAATAACAAACATTAGTGCAGGGGAGGGAGGCAGAAGCACACGTTTCTCTTCCCCAGGCTGCCAACACAGTATTCCACAGCAACTGGTTTGAAATACTGAGTCCCTGGGCCTCATTCCAGCCAGAGATGCCTAAAGGTTCTGATAATTTCTGAGGTGCAGGAGAAGATCCAGACCCATACCACATTTTAGGAGAGGATCTACATTTCCCTACATTGGTTATCATGTTAACTCTGCAAGAGCAAAGGGAATTTCTTACTGTTCAAATGCCACAGAAGAAAAAGCAGGAGAAGTTCCTATATCTGATGGTGTGGTTTAAATCCAGCTGGGAAAAAAGCCTCACAAAACTCCCCACTGGATAGGGTAGGGAAGGGAATCAGAAAGATAAAAATGAGCAAATCTGTGGGGTGGGATACAGACAGTTTAATAGGCAAAGCAAAAATCATGCATAGAAGAAAAACAAAACAGAAAATTCATTCACTGCTTCCCACGGGCAGGCAGGTGTTCAGCCACAACACAGCCTAATACTGAATACTACGATTAAAATTAACTTTATCCCATTCAAACCCAGCACAGATGGAAACAGTCCAAGTAGAACATCCCTCTTTCCACATGGTGCTGCATGGGGCTGTGTTCCAGGGGTCTCTGCTGTGGCAGAGCTGCCTTGACCTGCCTCAAACACCCTCCTGCCAGTCTCTCCTAGTGTTCTCATTCAGTAAGCATGCCTGCATTTCAGACAGAAACCACTTAGGTCCTATCACGACGGGCTCTGAGGAAAACAGAGAAGTGTGCAAACAGAGCAAGTGACATTTAATCTCCACTTCTGCACTTTTATCTGAGAAGCTTGACAATACACTGTGATTGGATAATGATTCAGAGAGAAATATTGGAGGGAGAAAGTGCAAAGAAAAATGTGAAAAGAAAAAAGAAAAGCCAAAGAAAGAACTGTGTTCTAAAGTAGATATCCATTAGGGCTAATTTTATGCTGAGCTGAGAAGGAAAATTTCAGACTGTTATGAGACAGCCATAAAGCAATAGCTGAGTTTCTGTATCACAAAGAAAAGTTTTCCTATAGTGGCACTGATAATGCTGCATTAAAGTCATGATGTGAAAAGTTTATTTCTAAATAGATATTGAAACATTTAACAGGACAAAAAACATACAAGGCCCAGATAAAGTTTGCATTTTATAAAGTATTTTAGATTTGCACAGTTATAAAATATCCTAAGTTAAAATGGAACCACAAGAACTATAGAACCCAACTCCTGGCCCAGGACACCCCAAGAATCCCAACATGTGCCTGAGAGCATTGTGCAGACACTTCTTGAGCTTTGTCAGGCTTGGAGCTGTGATGACTTCCTTAGGGAGCCTGTTCCAGTGAGCAACCACCCTCTGAGTGAAGAACCTTTTCCCAACACCTAAACTAAACCTCTTCTGATTCAGCTTATTCCATTCCTTTGGCTCTTGCCACTGGTCACCACACATTTGCACCTGCCAGCAGGACTAGGGCAAGGCTACGCTAAAGCTGTTCCAGAGCCCAGTTCAGAGAGTTTGGTGACTGACCTCACTGCCCTGCCTGATATTCCATCCAGCTTGTACCCAAATGAAGACAGGATGTGAGTCAAAGCACTAGCCATTGCTCTGGTTTGCTTTAATATGATTACATTAGATTCTCTCACGTAAGTTCTTACCTTGTTTTCTTCTATCTACAGTTGTCATATGTGTTATTGGCCACTTTGCAGTTTGGTCTCAGCTAACCCTTATGCCTCATTTTCTTCCCTCACTTGCACTCAACACTGACTTTGGAACATAGATTTGAGATAAATGAGAACTGAGCAGAGATCAGAATCTATTGTACTCATTAAGGAAACTTTCTGGCTGCTTTGCTCTTCAAGTAAATAGTGTATAACAAGTTGTCTGCTAAAAGATGAAGGTCTGGGATAATGGAAGACCTTGTGCTGTTGTGAGAACAGTCAGCAAGATGATGAGTCAATGTCCCAGCCCGATACCAAGGGACACACGGTTTAGTCTTAGTCCTTATGCCACAAATCACAAAAGCTCATGGCTCCCCAGGCTGATCCTTAGGACAGAGCAAGAGCCAAATTACATCCTCCTTAAGGAAAGGTGTGATGGGGTCACTGCAAACCTGGCCTTATTATCCCAAGTACTGTAACATTTATTCTCCACTGTGTATGTGGCTGGATCGATTCTGATTGCATTTTGCTTTCCTGCTCCTAAATAACCCCATTAGGAGACTGCAAAAGGAAACCTGGGTGTCTGGGGCTCAGACTCCCTCTGCTGTAGATGTGTGCTGGATGCTTTAGCTGTGAAGGTCCAGGATGGCTGAAGAATTCCTCTGCTTTCTGCTCTGGAGTCTTGCTACTCCTTAAAAACAGTCCCTTCCTATGTCCCAGTGAGAGGAGAAGATTGCTGTAGTCTTCCTGAGGAAGACATGGCCTGGCTTGAGTCTGACGGGAGGCAGGGAGAGGGAAATTTGGGAACATCAGGGCCTATCTGGAGAACTGTGCAGGATTTCCTTTTTTAATATCAAGTTTTTTTCATCCATTTAAGGCCCAAAACTACTGAGAACAGTCACCACCTCAATTAAAACACTATATTCCAAATAACTTCACTGTGGAATTGTTCATCCAGATCAGGAGAAGAATTTCTATCCAAGCCTGAGAAGTATGGCCTTTCCAGAGCAAAGCCCATGCTAAGGGCTGTACTGCCTCAGAAACCTTTTCTCTACATAGTATTTGACAGATACACTCATGCCTAAAAAAAATATTTCCATTATTTATTTGGACACATCTCAATTTAAAATCTGAGTCTGATGGAAACATTTTCTTCAAGACAGATATGTCCAAAGCACAGCTTCAGCCCAGCTGGATCATTTAGATTTCCCCCACTGAGTTCTATGATCTTTTTAATTGAAATGTCATTTCCACCTTAATTGTTGCAGCACAAGGAGAAGATATTATAATATCTATCCATGACAGTAAGTAAAAATTGACTAGGTTCAATATATGGGAATATCTATTTTCTAAGATTATTGACCTCTGTGATTGAGGCTCTTGGCAACATCCAGTTCCGGAATTTTTAACAGTGAATTCCAAAGAAAAATAAACAGAGAAAAAGCCTTACTTAAGCATTTGGTTTTGAAGAATTCAATCAAAGATGACATAGTGTTTTAGTATTTATTAGAATCAGGCACTAATATTTTTCAATCTTTTCCTTGTGGCTTGAACCTATTTTTATAAAATGTTCTTTTTACTCCTTTGTACACTCATAGACAATAAATATCTACTTTTACTCATTTCAGAGCCTAAATTCTCTTTTTATATGACCTGTTTTGCATAAAGACAATGACAGATACTTTTACTTAATTTATAATATTATTTTATAGTAATTCTGTATCCTTTGAATATTGCTGATTTTTTTCCTTCTGTCTGATGTATTTTTTTTCTTCCAGTACTTCAAGCCCAGTGTTTCTAATCACATCTTTTATCTTTCAGATTCTTACATTGCAATTAACCTTCCTCTCAGCTGTATAAAGGTGTAACAATACTGGCTCAATTTGTCCTTCCTCATGGACTGTTCATTCCAGACCTCCTGAAAAACCAGCCTGAAGCAGCTGACAAAACTGACCCTTAATGAAAATGCCCTATGAAATTACTCTAGAATAAACCCATAGGAGGAGTCAAGCCTTATGAGTGTTTTGCGTTAAATTTATTTTTTCATGTGAGCATTTTAAATAAATCATTAAAAGAGAGTAGTGTATGGGAAATGGAAGCTGCATAAAGGTTCTACACTAAGAATCATCCTACTGTAGTAAAAGAAAATCAGCTCCTACCTTTTTGTGCAACTTTACTAATCAGTTGTTTGAATAACCTATATCAGAAGCAGCATATTGAATCTTTACTAAAAAGGTACCACAGAGAAGCATTAAATGACATAGAAGATTCTCACAGATAAACAAATATTAAAATCCAGTGGAGATAAAATACTACTTTTCACATATGTATCATCTATGCTTATTTATTGTCAGTATACAAGCTCTGCGAGCAGGAGAGTGAATTTGGGCTGGACATAGTCTATATAGTTTATTTCCAGTTTACTCTTTCAGTTTTCCTAATTGGTAATTACTCAGACTTTTTCCATGCCAGGAAAACAGCCATGCTTCCCACTGCAGAAAATACAGATCCTTAAGAGGGACTTTGAACTTGTAAACCTTGTGTTGACTTCTCTCACTCAGCCTTCATGACAGCCATTTAGGAGTAGTCCATCAAAGCACCAGGTTTCTCAGATCACAGGTTTAACCCTGTGTGCAGACATACTCGAATGAAAAGGTTCACCTAACCTAGAGAGCAGTTTGTAATTGGTTGAAACTAAGCCATTAGCACTTATGAAAAAAAAGTTAGTAATGGCTTTTATTATTATTGTTTAGTGGTTTTTTTTTGTTTGGGTTTTGTTTTTGTTTTGGGTTTTGTTGTTGTTGTTGTTGTTTTTTTATTTTTTTTTCAGCCTGCTCTCTTTTCCAGACTTCCTCTTAAATCTGACCTTATACAAGGAGACAAACAAGATATCCTTCCTGTTATCCTGTTTGCTTTGCACTTTTAACAACTCTTCACCATGTGTTTGCACTGTGGGGGCATATCAGGTCGCCAATCTATCACCTACTGTGCTGAACAAAAAAAGGAAAAAAATAAATTCTGCCCCAGATTTAGCAGGTACAACACAAACCAGGTATGTGGTCTGGAAAGACAAAGCAGACAACAGAAGAAATGGCAAAACAGAATAATGAATAGGCTGTACCCTGTATCTTCTTCTGGTTGTTTGATTTCCCCTCTTGTCTGTGCAGGTCTCCAAGCACTGCTAAAGAATAAGAAAACAGGATTACAAAAACCTGCAGAAGTTGACTACAGATTTTACTTAAGCCCTGTCAAAGCCCAAAATACACATACAATGAGCATGTATGTCATTGCATCTAATGTCAGGTACATAAATACGAATGTGAAAGCCCACGTACATCTTTACACAGAGCATCCCTCATTCATGTGCAGGCACTGCTGTTCCTTTGTGTGTATTTACCAGAGGGACTAACCCAGCAGATAAAGAAAGTTCTCACAGGCAAGTATTTCAGTAACTTCTGTGCCTGCACACCCAATTTATCCTGCAGTGCAGTTAAAGTTGTACCACCAGCTCTGTGTTATCATCTGCTTACTGGTGAGTAACACAGAGACACGCTCTTCTGGCTGTTCTTACACCCCCTGGACTGGAATATCAGACCTGCATGTTTCTGCTTGAAATGCTTGAAATGTTGACAAATTGAATCATTATGAACCACCTTCAGGAATTTCATTGCCTGAGTCCTGACAACTGCTGGTGACATGCAGGCATTAACTCTAGCAAGGGGTGTTTAAATGGTTTTAAATCTCCAGTTCTACCTCCTTCCCACTTGAAATATAAATGGTCAGCTGAACTTTAGTGCAGACATAATCAATAGGAAGCGAGCAGAAAGGAGGAGGCTGTGGCAGAGTGGATGGACACTTCAAAAGAAGCCATGTCAATATGCTTATCTTTTCCTCACACTGCACAAAGACCAATCTCCCTCATGGATAACAGAGTATACTCCATCATGAATTACTGTCTCTTATAGTGTGGTTCAGCACCTTTTTGCTAGTGCTGTGATAGTGCTTGCAGTCATGCTTGTTTAGCCTTTGAAAATAGGGAGCATGTACGTGCTTTGTAACACTCTGGGTTTCCTCAAAATATTCAGTTGAAGCTTCAGGCACTCTCACTGCAAACAGAAATCTCAAAAACTGTGGACAGTTTTGAAGAGTGTGGACTGTATAAAAAAAATATAGATGAGCTGGTCTTGCTCTCTAGCTGTCAAAGGGTGTAAAATGTCTCCTTTTATATCCATATATTTATTTCTACCTGTCAAAATAATTTTCCTGTCACACAAATACATTAATCTGTGAGAACTATTAACATGAAGACTTTCTTCTATGTTCCAGTTTGACTTCCATTGAAAATGAAGAATGTTTGGCGTATGTACAGAGGCAAGAAAGAGTACCCTTCAGTGGTTACTGCAGGGCAAAGATGGTTCTGCACTGAAGGCATCATCCAAAGCAGCTCACCTGTGCATCAGGTGTACAGAACCACTCTAGACCAGAATAGAAAACAGAGATTTGCCATGTTAAGGATAACAGACCCTCTTTGTTCATCTGCTACCTGACCAGGCAGAACACTTTTTTATCAAAACTTCTTTCCTGTTGCTGTGGGAGCAGGCTACAGGTGCTCTTAGCTTTCCAAATGATGCTGAAAGATGAGTTATCCTTGTACTTCTCCCTTCCATGTCACCAGAACTTCAAAGTTTAGAATTCCGGAAGACAAAGATTAAATACAGCTAAATAGGACTGAAATTTAGCCTGAATTTATCTACATATTAGTTATGAATTTGCTTTCCTAGTGCCAGAGTTGTATGTAGAAGCTGGTGCCTTATATTTTTCAAATCCTGTAGTGATCCATTAATGCATAACTCTAAACTCCATATAAAAATTTAGTTAACTGTCTTCACATCTTGGTCAGACAAAACAATCCCTCTAAGCCTGAGATCCAAAGACACCCTCTGCCCCAGCCCTGAAAAGCACAAACAAAAGTGAATTGGGGGAAAGCAAACTGGGGGAATATGACTTCATTACCTGAAGATGTATCTGTCTGAAAAACTCATGGCCTCCATCCATCTTGGATGTAGCCCCTCTTGGAGGCTTTTGACTGCCCAAGATGTATCTATTGAAGGCCTTTAATAAATATCCACTTTATTCTCTTAATCTTGTCTAGCCTTGTTCTAGGTAGCCACTCCAAGGCATCAAAGTGCTCCTTACCTTATTTTATGTTTGGATGTGTTTAGACAAATTCTGCCTGACTGTGTAATTCTGCTTTTTCTTGGTAATTCAGATATGCTCTTCCAACTACTTATAAAGGGTATAAAAGATCAAGAACAGAGGAAAATCAGAGGCATCCCCTACAAAAGAAAGGATCTTACAGATATCAAAACCATGTCCTTACTGCAAGTTGATAGAATGCAAAGTGAAGAGTGGGGGTAATGGTGTTGACATGGCTTCCAGTTTTACCCCAGCATGGTTATCTGGAGCTTTTAATTCATGCTGTAGATGTCCACCATAACTGGCTGGGCAAGTAGTGAAGTTCATAAAATTGCCAATATAAATGTGAACTGTTTTTCCTCTCTTCATAAAGCCTTAATCTTCTTCCTTTTCAATGATCTCAACCTCCAGAAACATAATTTTGTATTCCTTGATAGTATCTCCCATCTAATTTTTGTATTCCCTGTCAAAAATTCTTCAAAGGATTCCCTGTCAACAAATTCTTCCAATCACTCTAGCTCTTTTTAACATCTTTGTCTAGGGAGAAAATTTATAATTTTTTTATTATTTCTTTATGAATCACAGCATATTTAGAAAATTACCTGATTCCTCCTACTTAATTTTGGCTCACTTTTCCCCTGAGATATGCAGGTGACTTTATTCGGAAAAGAACAAATGATGCCTCTCTGGGAACCCTGCACTCCATCCAAAGCTCAGACTGTGCAATGAGAAGAACTTATCTTCCACCAGTGAGAGATGAGGCCACGGAAGTTGCTCTGCAAAGGGCAGCACACAAGCTTTGGACACAGAGAGATCAGAGTTTGATGTTCCCCTTTCATGGTTTTAGGAGTGAGAATGAAATGAAAGTGTAGGAATGGCCATAACGGGTCAACTAAAGGTGTGTCTGGTCCAAAATTCTGTCCATCAGTGTCCAAAAAACACAGGGACATGCAGGGACAGCATACCATGATGTTGCCCAAGGAGAATTTTACAATCTCTAGTCCTTTGTAAGTCTCAAACTGTCTGAGCTATCTTACTTGCATTTCATAATCCTTGATTTTAGCTGGGGTTTTTCCAAATTCCTGTTAGTTTGTCCAATGGTTTACTGAAATTGTTGACTTTTATGATCAACACTTCAGTGAGGAGCTCCCATACTACAGCAATATGCAGATTGCTTTGCTTTCTTTCTTTAATCTGCAAGTTCCTTTTGATGTTTCCTACAGCGCTCACAGGGAGGCAGAATGAACATCATCCATCTTCTCCTTCCACTCATGGTTTAACAGACCTCTATCACACTTTCTGTAACTCACCTGGCAGCCCGAGGAGCTGCCACAAGACAGACCCTTTCTCTAGGTGACACAAGTGTTACTGTGACACGGGCACACAGGAACAGGGCTGGCAGAGAAAGGTGGTGCCATGCTGGGGCAGAGGTTCCTTGGCACTGGGAAGAGCAGGGTGGGATGGAGGTAAGGCACAGCTGAGCCCTTCAGAGAAGCTGGGGGCACAGGCAGGAGCAGCCCAGAGGGGCTGAGAGGGACTGAGCACAGCCCCCATCCCATCCTTGCCCGTGCCTTGACACCTGAGCCTTCTCATTCTGTTCCCTCCCCTCTTCCAAGGGAGAAGGGCAATGAGGGAGCCCTTAGCCCTTAGCCAAAGTTAACTACCCCAAGGGTCAGGATGAGGCCTAGTGAGAGGAAATCGTGTCAGACAGAGCCTGGCATGGCTGGGAAGAACCATGGGGAACAGACTGTTCTCTTTAGACTGGACCAAAATGGGATTTGCACCCATAGGAAGGGACGTGAGAGGAACCAGATGGGGCAGGTGAGGGCCAGCATGTCCTGGGAGTGCCCTCAGAACCAGAACACACTTCTTCCAATTTAGTATCACTTGGAAGGAACCCAAGTCGTGGCCTCAGAGCTCTGCCCAATGCAAACCAAAGGGCATAAGTGGAAAGAATGAGGTGATTGCTTCAATGACATACTCTTGATGTAAACATGCTAAGGTCTGCACTCCAAGATGTTTGGATGTGACCTCATCCATCCACCCAAGGGCAGCCAGAGCATCTCCCAGGTGCTCTGATCAGAGCTGTGCAGTTTAGCACTAATTCCTTACTCAAGGCTGGGTCTATTGAGCATCTTCATGCCCCAGAGCTGTTCAAATCCATTTGAAAAACCAAGCCTGTTCCCTTAATCTTACCTTCCATAACAAAAATGCAATCACAAAGTTCTTCAAAATATATTAAACGAGACAGTAGCAACAACAACAAAATCATGAAATATCAGAATAAAATGGAAAAAAAAAAGATATACCACAACACAAAGCTATTCACCAAACACTACCCTGAGAGGGAGGATAAACAAATAAACACATGAAAGGTAATGTGCTTCCCAGTGTATTCCTGGGAGACACTCATGCAACAGGGAGAGTGGTCTGGATGCTGTGGCTCTCACGCCTGCTCTCAGCAGAGGAAAAGTGAGATGATAATAACCCCCTTCTGATGTATAGGCAAGGGACATGAGCTGACAAACAGTGTGATTCATGATCCTTGTGTTAGAGGGGAGTGACAAATGATTGATAATATATTTCCACATTGTTTCTGACAGGTGGCTTGTGGAAGGAGAGATCAATCCCAGGTTCTGAAATGCACAGAGATCTCAGCACAAGGTAAGAAAGCAGCAGCTAACACATGAATTATGCTCCACAGTGCTTGAGATCATCTGAGCAGCAGCTATGCTTCCCTTTGGGCATTTTATGCTGTAAATGCTCTATTTTCCAAAGCATTCAGCATCCTCTGCTTTTCCCTGATGCTCCTGTGTGTTCAGGATATTGAAAATCATACTGGAATGGACCTTCAGAAGACCATGCATTTTTTAGCAGGGATTTTCAATAATTCACAGGATCAGGCCCTAAGTATGCAGGGTATTAGACAAGAAATTTTCCAGTCTCTTTACCACACAATTGCAAATGCAAAGAGCCTCTGATTTCCATGTAGTAACAGTGTTTCAATCTCCCAGCCATATAAAATGCTTGGCTAATTGGACTGGTAGAGGAGAGGGGGATTTTTGTGTTTGATAAATTAATCAGTGAGCACTGCTGTACATTTCCCACTAAAATTCTTAATTAGACATAAAATGCCAAAGAATGAGATTCTTCCTTTAGTTTTTAATTGAAAGGATGACTTTTGATCCTCTATTAGTGAGAAGAGAAGAAAGCCTTTCACACAGAAGCGGCACCCCAGCTGTTGCTCGTCTGAGAGGTTCAGCACTGCACTTCCACAAATCCCAGGAGCCTACTGATACTTAGCATAAACATGCTAAAAGGATCAAATTGACATTCACACAAACTAGAGTCCACGAAATCACAAAAGCTCTTAATCCAAGCCTCTGTGTAAAAGGATCGCTTCTAATTACCGGTCTAGACTAATCATCAATGTTTAGCTAATAAAAATGAAGCTATCAATAACAAAAGCAAATTCTGAAATGCTGGTAGACTCCAGACATAAGCTAGAAGATGATTTAGTCATTCATTGCAGCATTTATTTCTTAACTTAGTTTTTCATCATTTCCAAATCTTCTGAAGCCAATGAAGACAAAAATCCCTGAGGCTTCATTGGTTACAGGTTTCACACAAACACTCACACACACACAAAGGCAAGCAGGTCAGGAGGCAGGGCAATTGAGGATATCCTGTTAGAATTCTCTGTAGGTCTTTGCTCCTGCCTGGTACTGCTCAGTGCAGCTAACACTTAGCTGGACCCTTAGGCAATGTTATAGGGCAGCTGCAAGTCAAGGTGAAATGCCACTTCTGCTCTTTCATTAACCCTCCCGGGCCTGTCATTAAATATGGCAGGCTTAGCATTTTTCAGTTCAGATGGAAAAGCACTGCCAATCCCAGGAGGCAGAATTTTTTCGATGCCTAAATTGATGAACAAGACAAGGTCAGCAATTTTCAGTTTATTGACAGAACTCTATTTATCTTTAGAAGTATTGAAATGGTATTCCAGGTGCCCTGGAGCAGAACTGTAACCAAACCAAAAAGAGAGTTTATGAGAACCACTATCACTTTACTACCTGAAGTACTGTGAGTGGCTTTAAATTAACTTGCTACATTGGGAGTGATTTTGTGATTAGAAACATTTTCATAAGAAAAGAACTTAAATAAATGCAACAACACACAATAGATGGAGACAAACACAGAGAAGCAGAACAATAGAGAAAGAGCAGAAACTGAAGCCAACGACCCATTTAAAGTTAAATATAGGTTCTGATGCAAAAATTGTGTGTGGGCTTTGTTTGAGGTTTGTTTGGTTGCTTATAAATGTTTATCACTAAAAGGCTGACTAGCTGATCTAGATATCAGTGGGAGAAACAGAACTGACCATTTGAAATCTGCCATCATCACAGCAATTAATTTATGAGAGTTACTGAAAGCCACAGATGAACTCCACTTTTTTTATAAAACTAAATAACCTCAGTTTATTCATAATGAAGAATAATAATAATGGGTAACATATTGCTGCAGGAGCAATTTGCAAAAACTGGATTTTCCCTTTTAACCATTGCTGGAAGGGGGTTGCACTGAAAGGCCCTGCCTTCAGCTAGAAAAAAGTGTCTTTTTTTGTCCCCCCAAACAAATGCAGATTGTCTAAAAGTAGGCCAAAAAAAGAAATGAAGGTAATAAGTGTTTCTAGCAAAGACTAGAAAATCTAGTTAAAATCTGGAGCCTACTGAATTTACTTCAACCCACTAAATCATTGGCAGACAGGTCTGACCAGAGCAGGGGATGGGCTGACTGTATCTGCCCCTTGGGCTGCTTCATGAAGGAACACTTAGCCTTTGTTAAAACTGCAAATTAAACTGTTGCCTTCCTAGCTTTTGCTGCAAGTGAACTAATTTCTGCTAGCTAAAATGAGTGAAGACCACACCTTTGTCCCCAAGGAAGACAAAGTCTAAGCACACACCGTCTTTTCATTATACAAACTATATGTTTTATATAGGGGAAAAGCAAGCTGGGATTCCATGGTACCACTAAGCTAACTTCCTTGGATGAGGTCTTATTTTTCAGAGAGGTTGTACTGCAAGCACCCCAGGTCTCCTAACAAAAATGGTCTGGTTACTTAACCTTTGCTAAGCATCTCTGCATTACGATTAAGTCCTGACATTAGGACGTTTGCAAAAAAAACTCTTCTGGGTGCCAGCAAAGAAAGCAACACCAAAAGTGTGTGGGAAAGCAGCTGGGATTGAATCTCTCACGGCTGAATGATGATTCCAGGGCTGCTCTTCTGCTTCTCACAATGATCAACTACCTTATCTGGGGCTTGAAATGAAAGTGGCTGCAGGGCTGCAACTCCAAAAGCATCCTCAAAGCCACTGAGGACATTTAGAGACAAGGATGGGTCTGATGAAGTTCTGTAGAATCCAAGCTGCTAAGAGCCACCAATTTAGATTTGCACAGAAGCAGGAATTTCTTTCTAAAAATGTAGGCATTAGCAGGCATTGAGCACCCAGGGAGCCAGAGAACCTGGCAGGATTTCATTTTTCCCCAGTTTGCCCTTCAAGGACCCCAGATGGTGTTGAGTGGATGTGTATGCATGGAAAATGCCAGCTGGCAATTAATCTCAGAGATATTTCTGAAGAGGTAAACATTACTTTCGTCCTGGAAGACTAAGGATATTAATGATGCAAACTAAGTTTCTGGGTAACCCTTCAAAGTAAAGCTCTTATAGTTCCTCCAGACCAGATTTGCAATCTTTAGGAAGTGGTCAAAGGATCAGTACCTGAGTTTTGTGCTTTGAGCAGGGAGTATCTAAGATTTTGTTGATAATCCCAGCGTTTCCTGATGATAGTTTCCTTTATGTCAATGATTCATGTCAATTTTAGCTAAATTCTCTTTCAATTTACCCTGGAGCACATCTGTGGGCTTAGCAAGTCCATGTATATTTTATTATATCTTTCACATGTGTATTTCAAATGAGCCTGCTCCCCTCTGGCTGCAAATTTAACTTGGCAGTACAAGTGTTAGCCACCAAGTGATGTTTTCACCAGAAAACACGGCCAGCATCCCTCCTACTTCCCGACTCCTCTCTTCCTGCTGCATCAGCCTCCAGTCCCCACTCCCAGCTGTGCCCTGGGTAGGAAATGCAGTGGCACCTTTGGGCACAACTTCTATGCACACGGATGGCAGGTGAAAGGCACAGTATCTCACAGTTTAATTGTTGTAGTCATAGCATCAGCCCCCAGGTCAGACCCTCATCCTCACTGCACACAGCCACTGACACCTTCACCCCAGTTTCCAGATGCTTTACTCACCTCCCCCCTTCTGGTATGTTGGTGTGGCTCCATGCTGTCCTATGCAAATTTTGGTTCTATGCAAATTGCTTATGGTATGCAAATCAATGCATTAAATAACTAACATAAAGTGACACACACAGAGATGTGCATAACTTGGCAGCTATAAATCTGGAATCGTTCCACTGACGTCAATGGTTTCACTTCAGATTGGCTCCAGCATGGAGGTGTTGAAATCTGGCCCTGTGATATTTTCAGTCAGCTTCTAAACACAAACTCAGGAATTAATGATTTCAAAGGTGTCATTATTATTATTGCCTGTGGGTTTTGTTATTATTTAGGTTTGTATGAATGAAAATAAACCAAAATGGGGTTTCAGAATGTGCTTAATTTCAAAAGAGCTCATGTTGATAATAAATAAAGCACCTGTGGTCTATCAGAACTTCAGGCAGTTGGAACCTGATCCACGTTGGTCCTAGTGGCAAAATAGTTTCTATTTTAAAGTAGCCAGGGCCTAAAATGCAGGATTTATGCCAAAAAATCTTCAGAGGCAGATGTACACCCTAAAGTATTTTAAGTCAATTTAGAATGGAGAATGAGTATAGATAGTTCCGTGCTACATGCCATGTATTTTTGATCTGGGACTGGGAGCCTGGAAGCATATGCACCATCTTGTGTAACCACCCCCTGACAAGGATCTGCTGTTATTGTGTGCAGGGAAAGCAGAACATGGTAAAGGTTAATGCTGCACATGGCAGCACCACAGTGCTGAGCAGGGCCCTGGTTGTGACTGCTCCAAAAGCGCTGTGCAGTCATTTACACATTCCCAAATGTTGCTTTCACATGGCAGAATTTCCACCCACTTTTGCCTGAATGTAAATGACTTCAGGAGATGCCAGGCATTAAGTGTTCTCACAACTGCCCCCAACATCCCACTGCTCAAAAACAGTGCTTCAAAAGACTCCTAGAAAACCCTGTAAGACTTTCAAAATAAATCTGTTTGTGTTTCTGAGCCTTCTTGGTCACTAGTGGGCTTAGGCTCAGAGTTACAAGGATATACTGAATTACAGGACATGTGAAACGATGACAAGGAGATCCAGCAAAGCCTGATAATGAGAGACTGGAAGAGCCAAACTCTACTCCTGCTGTCTATTTGATCTGTTCAACTCACCATAAATTCTGTTGCATCCTGCATGGGTAAAAAGCTACAGGAGGTTTGTATTGCATGAAGGAGCTTCCAGATTTCTTATTTGTCAACTGAACTAGCATCAGAGATTATGGATTTAAATATAGAAGCCGTCTAAACTGGAAATGTCTGTGCCTAACTGTACAAAAAAATGTAACAAGTGTGTATTATGTTTGTATCAATATTTTCTTTAGGTTTTGTGTGTAGTTTTTTTTTTTTTTTCTGACATTGTAATTATGGTATCTGCATGTTTGTGTTGCTACAACTAACTTCAACTGACAAAATTAGAAATGCTTATTATAGCCATTATTCTGGGAATGCTTTTTAGTTTGTTTAGGTTTTTCTTTTTTAATCCTAACAGTCTCCCTGCAGACCTGAACTGACATCAATTTACCAGTGTCTTGACATCTTAAAGTTGTTTCTTATAAAATTTGCATTGGTGTCATTTTGTTTCAAGCTGATATTGTGACAGTGTCTCCCTGGATTTATACTGACAATTTATTTTTGTTTTGACATCATGTCATCCCTATAGCCCTTCACTAGCTTCTATCGTAAGTGTGGGTTTAAATGAAAAGTGGTTTCTTTGTGCAAACTACAGTAACTAACTAAACTTTTTCAGTAGCTACTTTTCTGACCTCAATATCTAGCTATTGATTGCACTTGTGTTTTTATAGAAATGTCAAAAGTTCCTGCCTAGTGCTTTAGGCAGCTCTTCCATATGTACCAAATAAGGAAATTAAACCAAAGCTCCCCTTGAAACTAAAAAGTAATTGCCTATAAAAAAAAAAAAGGTGAATGCATGTTTATAAAACCAACATCAAACAAACAAATGGGCCCTGTTGGTGGCATTGCCTGGAGAGCTGCTGATCCTCCTTTGCTTTCACTGAAATGTTAGAAACACCTTTTTGGGACTGAACATAGCATCTGCTTCCAGGTCTTTCCCTGGAAAACACAAATTCCTCAATATCTATATATTTAATATGCTGTTTCTACTTCATTTAAATATCAAAAATGATATTAGGCAAGCTCAGGTGTGGGCCAGGGGAGGGGAGATTTCAGGAAAGTTCCCATGTTATATTATAGCTTTGAACCTCGTTTGTTTTTTCAGCTCTTTCATTTTTAAATTCAAAGAGGCAAGAAGGATTGTGAGCAATGTCACAAAGACCTTGTGACCCTTCCTGAACTGGAGCCATTGCATGTTAGAGCTAAAATTCCCAAGGGGATATTTGTAAATTATAAAGTAAAATCCTGCCAGTGATTATTGAATGTTCCTAGGATTATCCATGATCCTGACAGAGTGGTCTGTGTATGTGATTTTGCAAAAGCTATTTTTCATCAGAGTATGTGCATGGTTTAATGAGATATTTGCAGTGGTAACATCATTTCTGTGTTCTGGTATAAATGGTTCAGCTTCTATATATCATACCTGGTAAATCACAGTATGGGTCCAGAGAAAAGGAGCCTTCAACGGCAAAATTTTCTCATTTTTATTGGATCAGAACATAATTTTTTACTGATGATTATGGTAATTTGCTTTCACTAATGTCTCAACAGCAGTGTCTAGGCAGAAACCCCTCATGGTTTAACCAAAATTAAGAACTCAGATGTGAATCTTACATGTGTGTGGGAGTTTATTTATTCTGCCCCATTTCACAAAAAAGAGTGAAATTTGATTGTCTGAACAGGGTAATCAGGCATCATTAGAAAAGACTTCCAGCTCCTGTTCTAAAAGCACCCAGGTGTGACAGAGGTCCTGTGTGATACCTGTCAGCCTCACGTGGAGGTTTAGAAACCACAGCAGTAGATCTCACCTCCAGGCAATGAGATCAACACCAAAGTGTGGTAAGACCAAGACAGGGGACATTTTAACAGCAGTGGAAATAGAGACCTGAGAAGACAGCAGGTGAGGTTGGTCACAAAACTTATTTTTAAACTCATCAAAACAAAAATTATGACTTCATTATAAGTCTAACTGACACCTTGAAAGTTAGATTGGAATTACTTTGAACTTTATCACCAGAATTCAAAGGGGAACCTCGGGCTTGAAACTACATAGACAGAAACTGAATGCGAGACCTGCACTAAATGTAGATAAAATGTCAGATATCTGTAAAAGCACTGTCAATTTCTATAAATGATTCAGATAAGGAAAAACCATAGTGTAGAAACCTATCAGGTTCTTCTAAATCCTTAACTTTTCATTAGGTATTCTATTTGCACCCTTCCAATATTGAAATATGTTGCTGCTGCTGTTAGAATTAGATCAGTATATTTCTGTTTATCTGCAGAAGCACTCAATCTGCCTTTGACTTCAGCAGAGTTTCATATGTAATTAAACATCTGTCAGATTGGAATGTCGCTTTCAATAATTCTTTTGGGGAAGGGAAAGACCACCACTGGAAATAGCACTCTGTGTATTAAGCATGGCAATGAGCACTCATATTAACCTTGCATTTTAACTCTTCCAAGCACTTTTTACCTGAATTTAAATCTGGTCTTACTGAGTAGACATTTTGCAACTAACTTCTGATTTTTGGTGCCTGTTGTGTGCCAGTTTTTCACCTATGTCAATCATCCCTGAGTGATGCTGGCTCTAAACACAATTTGGGGACTTCACCATATTGCTCAGGGTGTCCAAAAATGTAGGACCCTTTTTGAAAATGTAGCTTTGCTCAGCTGATACTGAGCTTTCTTTCTGGCTAGCAATACTGATGTAACTGCAAAGGAAGCTCTTTGATGCTCTGCATCTTGCTACAGCCTGTACAGGTCAACAGAAACACCAAGAAATTTGTGGTAGCAAAATCAGGGACTAGAAACTTGGAAAGTGTCTCAAAAGGTATGATTGCCTGAAACTTGGATATTCACTGCTTTGAGCAGTTACCACAGCCAGACTCATCCTACCAGTGCTGGAGCCGTTCTGTGGATTCAGAACTGGTTCACAAGGGACCACAAGTTGTGAATAGTCCCAGATCTGGGTGTCACACCTGTGTGGCAAGGTACAGGTGAGGGCTGGTCTTGTTATGCTTCCCACAGAGATTTATCCAGGCTTTGGGTTTCTTATCCTCAAAATGCACAGCTCTAGAGATTACAGTTAACTACTATGTAGCTGCTCTAAATTGGGGGTTTTTCTTGCTGGGAGAAAAGAGCTGACAAAGGGTTTGCAGAGGATATGGTCCCTTTATAGAAATTCCATGGTGTCCTGTGAAGTGAGACACAGAGAGTTGCTGCTGATCCCCACATTTGGGTGAGTTTGACCACAGATTTCTGCTTCACCAAACATGAAGGGTCAGTCAGGTATAAAATACCACTGGCTGTGGAAGGCTGCTTGGTGACAATGGTTTGTAATGCTTGGATAAGAACAGAGTTGTTGCTGTTCTTTACAGCATGAAAAATCCAGATATGTACAAATCCAAGCATATGTATGCCCACTGCACTTCTGATGGCCATGTGATAAAAGGTAAAATCAGCTGCGAAAGAAAATTACATAATGTGAGTTTATTTTCATGTGCAGACAGCATTGGGAAGGATATATTGAAACATATATTCTAATTTCAATATGTCAAACCATGACAAATTGGTAACAGAGGAAAGTTCAAAATGACCCTTTGAAGATCTAGTATTTTTTGTATAATTTAAAAGTCAATCATAATTTTCAACCATTATTTATTGCATTTTTAATATGCATTTGGTGTTTTCAGCATGCTCCATTTTTACAGATGTTTGAGTAAAACCAGCACCTATTTCTCAAGGATCTGCATGTTATATTCCATAAGTTTTAACCTTGTGAAACTCCTTTTTAAAATGTGAGTAAGCATCCCAGATGATGGGGAGGAAGAAGGGGAGCATAATCCAATTTTACATAATATCACTTCAGCTTCTCCTTATTCCATTACTTAAAGATTCAGCATCAATTAAGTGTTAAGAAAATATAAATGTCTTGGTCAAGTAGAACAAAATCTACAGTAATTAATTGCTTTGATATTTCTTGCAGCCATTCCCCCTCCATAAGAAATTAATTTTCATTCTTCAATACTTCAGACAAGATACAGGACATGGAGAACATGGTGATACAAGGGGAGAAAATTAATTTGGTTGATGTCATTCTGTAGTTGAACCCCAGCATTAATATCCTTTGTATAGCGACTGGGAATGATACCTGAATTTAAAAGTGATTCTGTGAAATTTGAGGATTTACAGAATTGATATTGTTCTGGGAATGAAGATGTTGCAATCTTCCTGCCATTTGCAAAAGCCAGTAAAAGTGAAGAATCAAATGAGACATAAAATTCCCATCTCTCTTTCCAAAAAACACAGCTGTCATCATCATCTCCCACTCCCCTTTTGTAATGATCACACAGATTTGCCAAGATAGTCACGTCTACGATTGTCTGTGTTTGATGGATAAACCCTTAAAAAAAAAGAAGAAAAAAAGCTGAAATATGCCTGAAGGCAAAAAAAAAGTAGAATCTGTCTTTGTGCAAAACTTGTACTGGGCCCTAGATGAGAGAAAATTCTGGCCAGAAGAGAACTTCACAGATATCTGAAGCATTTTTCAACCCAGGGAGGGAATCAGGAGAGAAGGGTTTGGGCTCCTACCTGCGTCCCAGTCCAAAGAATCTTCCTTAGGAAGGGAATTCTCTCACAGCTGAGCAGTATCTGGGGGCAGCTGATGTTTTGCACCCCGTGCTGGGCTGATTAACACTGGGGTTTGCACCTCAAGAGTGAAAGAACTTTTCTGCAGCTGTGCTGGCAGAGCACAGGCTGCTGGTGTTAGGCTGGGGCAGCCAGACCACAGAGGGGAAGGAAATGTGGCTCCAGGTTTACTATATAAGAATTTTAAATGCCCCACCACTGAGATCACCTGAAGTTTTATACTGTGAATTTGGTGCAAACTGATTAAGCTTTCTTTTCTTGACTCTGAAGAGAGCCTTAGCTCTGACTTGAGTCTGATTTCAAATCCATTTATTATAAAACTAGTGTTTGAAGGGGAACTCTGAAGGGACTTCACTTGTATTTGCTGAAGAGATTGGTATGTCTGCTTCTGACATTCTGATTCAAAAAATCATCCTTGAACCCAGAGTATCTATTTCTATGTTCCTTTTATGGAACATTATGGAGAATAATTGTTTAGCAAAAGCATTGTCATTTACATTATTGTATGTTATTTGACCTTCCTCAAGAGCACTGGGACACCTCCAAGCACAGCACTTAGCTTTGAATACTGGCATTGTGAGCTTGTTCTTACACTCTGGTAAGATGATTAACGTACCTTGGAAATTACCTAATGGCTCGATGCACCTTCTATGCAGCCTCTTGTAAGAGAAAAGCAGGATAATGTGGGATACAATTTATGGGTACAAAATGGAGGAGTTGAAACAGAGAAACTCATTCAGAAGTATTGACAGGATATCTGTAGTGCTGAACATCCACACAGCAGAATTTAGAATCATGCATGAAATACAGTGCTATTGGAACACATCCCAAATAGATGGAGACACCTGGGTGACAAGGACATTCCCTCTTTAGAGGCTGGTGGAAGGAACATGGAGAGATTTATCTGGTCAAAATATTGACATGGAACCTTGCCTTTTGTTACAAGATGTAAAGTATTGTATGTCTATGACACCAAAATGTCCTAAATTAACTTTATCGACCACTTGGAAGGAATGGATAGACTAAATGTTTGGATCTGTCATTCCTCCTTTTTGGGCACTGACTCATTTTTAGCAGAAGAGAAGGATGTTAACCGGTCCACACTGAATAACAGTGTGAGTAATGGCTAGAATACTACTGGAGAGTGTTTATCTGCATATTGCATTTTAATGCTGAGGTTCATGATCTCAATGGCATTTTTATTGACATTTATTAATTTGAGTGGCTCTAATTCTATAAGTTTATAATGGTAATATAAAAACATCTGTTCTAAGTAACAGCATATTTCTGTGATTCATTTTTTAGCATTAGCACTTGACAGAGACTGGTTATCTGCACACTCTGGATGCCCTTGGTGTAACTTCAAAATACAACTTAAGTGCAACAGTACAGTAAAAAAGTACTCCAACAAGAAATTTCAATCTCAAATCTCTCATGTGCTTAAACATTTTCCCACTGTTGCTATTACAGTTCCTGTCCTCATTTTCAAAAGCCTGAGAGACAAATGAGCTTTTGTTAAGTGCCCTAAATCATCACTTATTTGCCTGAAGGTGTTAATGATAGGTCACATTCTGTTCACACACAGAGTAGAACATTATTTCTAGAATTCTCCTATTGATTTCAGTGCTGGCAATATACAATGATTGCCACTGAAAATTTGTCACTAATCGTAGAATTTCCAATTCTCTCTCCATTGTTCTAAAAATAATATCTTGCAGGAGTGCTTATACCACTGTCAGTTTATCAAAGAACAACTTCCAATTGAAAAGCCATGAGATGTTATTAGCTTATATTGTACATGAAAGTTAAAAGTAGTGTGTCATCTGGAAGGCAGAATACATTATATTCCAACAGTGTCATCAAGAAGGGACATGAAAATACAATCCCAAAAATAGTGCAGTCAATGGGCTTATTCAGCTGATCTCTAAGTATTGTCAGTATCTTTTATTATTGTCATTATTATTACAGCACACTGGGTATTTTTTCTTCCATTTGACAAAAAAATATGTAATAATCAGTTTCTTTTTATTGGCTTTAGACTATCTAGGGGCGACACAGAGGATCTTTTATAATGAAAAACTACTAAGAGGCGCAGCCACTTTTGTCAAGGTTAAATTATGAAAGCAATTCTACCAAACAAAATTCATGAGTCACAAACATGCTGCCACTGCAAAAAGAAAAAAAAAAAGAATTAAAAAATAAAGCCTTCTCTTCCCCTATTTCTAACATATATACTGATGTACATTTAGGGATTCAACTCTTTGCTGCAGTCAGACTTCTGGAACAGTAATCACTCCCTTGAGCTTGGAGAGAGACTATTTACAAGAGAATGTAGTGACAGAACAAAGGAGAATGGCTTCAAACTGAAAGAGAATAGTTTTAGATTAGATATTAGGAAGGAATTCTTCTCTGTGAGGCCGTGGCACACATTGCCCAGAGAAAATGGGGATGCTCCACCCTCCACCCCTGTAAATGCTCAAGGTCAAGTTGGATGGGATCCTGAGCAACCTGGTCTAGGGGAAGGCATCCCAGCCCATGGCAGGGGGTTTCAAACCAGATGATCTTTAACGTCCCTTCCAGTCCAAAGAATTCTATGATTATATGAGAAGTTTCGGAAAGGGAAAGGGAGGGTGGTTTTCCTCTGGCTTCAGCTGAAAATATAGCATCCTTTGTTGGATGGGAGGGGGTAAATTAAGGAGAAAATAAATTATATTTTTACAGTAGATGCTGATATCTAGCCAGTGTGGAAAGCACAAAAGTGTTAAAAAGACAAAGCTCTGTGGCCTGTTACTGGTTCTAGTGTTTTTATGGATTTTAGCAGGCTTCCTTCACCACAGCAAGTCTATCTCTGTGTACAAAGCACAAATTTGTGTCAATGGATAACTTCAGTAGTGCAAACAGTGGGTGAACCCAGTTGAGAAATTTGCACCATGGAACAGAAATTGAGTTTTTTGTGTGGCATATTTCACATGTTCGACACAATCTTTCAAATCTACTGTTTTTCTCTCTCCCTGTCCAGGTACCCCAAGACTGATGCTCCCAGCTTCCCACTTACAAAGCAGGTCTCAGGGCTCCACCAGCTAACAAAAAACCAACCAACCAACCAAACAAACAAACAAAACCACAAAACAAAACCCAAAAACAAAAACAAAAACCCCAAAACAAACAAAACAAAATTAAAAGGCAGGAAATTATACCCATTTTGCTGAGAGTTTTTTCCTGAGTGTAGTTAGAGAAAACCACAGACAGCTATCTTCTGCTTCACAATATGTAAATATACTGCATTATATTGAATAAAACAGAAAGAAATTACTCATCAGGAATTTTCTCTACAAGCATGCAATTAGAAATAGTTTACAAATTAAAACACAGCCAGAAGCTGCAGAAATTCACATCTAGAAGTAAACATCTTACAACTGCTTTAGGATAAATAGTCTGCCACACTGCAGGAATTTAAAGAAATGAGAAAAAAGGGTGAGAAACACAGTGCACTGTACCTGTGGTTATATGGACTGTAGTTAAGCTGATCTTATGACACTTAAAAATTCTGTTTGTGTTTAAAGGTAAGTGTTTGAAAGAAGAAGAATTGATCTTCACTGATATCCATCTGTGAAGTTGTGACCTCTGCTTTCATCAGCAAGCCTTTCTGCCAGGCAGCTGAGAGTCAAAAGAAAGCCTTGCTGTGAGTTCTACCAAATTCACCGTGACCCTAATTCATCCTGTCTTATGTTGAGAGTTTAACTACACCATTTTTACAAGGAGTGCAGTCCCTCTACACTCCCTCAAAGATCTACAGAAAGTTATAGAACCAGACCAGGCATCTGACAAAACTCTTCTGCTCCTAAACCATGAAAGATGCCTCTGTTTGAAAATGCAAAAACATAAACAAATTCCAAAATTTGCTTTACCCAGGACAAAGGCTTTAACCAGGAGACTGTGGTTTAGTTCTGGAATGAAGATTCTGTACAGTTACATTTGCTTTTGGTATATCCACTCATCCTATTCCCTTCCCAGGCCATGGTGTTCATTAAAGAGACCTGGGTAGACTCTGATGTCTGCAAAGAAAGGCAAAGAAACCTTTCAAGCCTGTAATTAACCCAAACTGCATCTTCAGTTTATTGAATTGAGCTCTATGTAAGGGTCCTGTTCTGCAGAAAAAAATCACACACATCTATAAAGATTTTTCAGCCAATCTGAAACCATCCATCACCATTCTTCATTAAACTCCACCACTGATTTACTGAGAAACTCCTGACATCTTGCAAAGTTCTCCATCTCAAATTTGTGAGTCTCACCTATATCCTTCCAATTTGTGTAAGAAAATGATGAGCCAATAATGTCATTCCAGACCCATGACTCAGCCTGAGGGATATAATTTCCCATCTTCACTCGAAAATATTACAATCCACTGAACACTGAAGTAACTTGTGCTAGATTTATTGGCTGTAGGACAGTGTCAAGTACTGTGTTAAGTCCACTACTTGTGAGAATACCCACGGGGAACTCATGGAAGGTCAACTTTAAGCCTTTCTAAGTAGTAAAAGCAGAAGTAGTAATACACATATCTTTGTCTGGGTGCAGGCAAAGGCATGGCATTGTATAAACCATGTTAACAGTATTGGCTAATTAAAGTCGTCTGTCAACTGATTAAAGATTTTATTAGAGGACTCCCAAATCCTTTTGCAATCTCTGTTATTGTCAAGCATAAAATACTGCTCCACACTTGAAAAACATATTCAGAATCCAGAATAATGTATTAAAATGGCTTGACATATTCCCACTCTGTTGGGACAGAAACTGCTTTTCCATTTCTATGCAGCTTACTTGCAGTTTCCCACTAGTACCAGTTCTTGCTTCATCTGTAAACAGCAGCCAGCTGAAATGGACAATTAGCAATAACTTTAGAGTCAGAAATACAGAAAGAACAAACTGTTCTCAGTGGTCATTCCATATGAATTTACCACCATTAACAAAATTTATATGATGGGCATTTGCATCAGGAAGAAAATGGAGTAGTGGAGTGCTTTCTTTTGTTTTTTCTGTTTTTGTTTTTTTTTTTCTCCTCTAGCTTGATGTCAGACATACCAGAACATATTTAATACTCCTGGAGCTAGAAAAGAAGGTTTATGAAATGTGGGCTGGGATCTATCTGGAATAGATTAGATGACCCATTCATGTTCCAAGCAGGTGAACTGAGGCAAATAACACCAAGATTTGAAGTCTGAAACCTCCACCAGCAGTGATGGGACAGGACAGTTCCCTGTAGACACTGATTCCTGCCCTTTCATCTTGGCCAAGTTCTTCCTGTGGTTCTTCCTATAGGTATATACTGTATTTTCACTGTCTCTTGTGGAGATCCTAACAATATCTTTTATCTCTTACTTTGCATCTCTTTTAAGGATATTTGTGTCCCACCATAGGGGCAATGAACTACCAACAGAACAAAAAGGAAATATACTTTTGCTTTACTTTGCTCCTTTGAAAATCTTAACTGGAGCTCTACTTTCCTGTGCTGTGTATTTTTTTCACTGTGGTTATCTTGCTGCCATTTTTCCTTCTTCTCACCCAAAACAGCTGTCTCTGTAGGATCATTTATCCTTCAGGCAGCTGTCTTTTTGGGACCACAATCCTTCTAGAACCTCTCAACAGTAAACAAAATCCTTTGTGATTTCACATGTGCATATTTGTTTTGCTGCCTTTAGATATTGCAAGGTTTTCACTCTGTCCCTTGACCTCCCTGCTTTTCAGCAAGCCCTAAACTTACACACAAGGCATTGACATAGGCCTGAATTTACCTAATCCACAGGGAAATTTTAAATTTTTAACAGGCTCATACAGCCCAATGACAAGTTTTCCACGTTTGCCAAGGAATCTCTATTGTTAAATGGATTTATCCAAAAGGATGTTAGACAAAATTTTTAAGGATGAGTTGGAGAAATAAATTTATTATTAGTGGGTCTGACATCCATGAAATGCCTACCAGGTATGTTGAGGACCTGAGGAAGGAACAGAGTACCAAGTTAATTTTGCAGAGGAGAGATGAAATCATTGCTGTGCTGGCTTTAGCTGCTGAATTGATCCCTCTTAAACAAGAGGAATTTGGGTTATGCAAAAGCTCTGCTGGTCAGGTGATAAAGCTTTGACCTGTATGCACATGAGCTTTATACTGGTCAGAACTTCAGTCCCCAGCATGCTGCATAGATGAGGTTCCTTCTAGGTCTATTTTCATAAATAATATGCTTACTTCAATAAATTGTCAGGGAAAGTTCGAGAAAATTATTCTGACTTCTATTCTTTTAATAATAAAATGAGTTTAGGAAAAAAAGTCTTAAAATTTTTTTTTCCTTTTTTTTTGTTTTTTTCTTTTTCTTTTTCTTTTTCTTTTTTCTTTTTTTTTTTTTTTTGTCTCTTTATCCTTTCTTTTCTTTTTTCTTTTGCTGTTATTCCATTTCCTTTCTTTTCTTTTTCTTTTTTCTTTCTTTTTTATTCCTCTCTTTCTCTTTCTCTTTCTCTTTCTCTTTCTCTTTCTCTTTCTCT